>JAGXJF010005095.1:0-191788 GCA_019208055.1 Stipa capillata | reverse complement strand
GTTGCTTGGAAGTCCTTGGTCCTAGAAATGATGAATTGCTTAAAGAAGAAGTGCTACCTCTCAAGTTAGAAGACATTTTTGACCCTATTATTAAAGTGAAGACTGGTAGTCATTTTATTAAAGCTTTGTGTGATCTTGGTGCCGGTGCCTCACCATGACTAGGTCTCTCTATGATAAACTAAAATTGAGTATGATTATTCCTTGCAATATAATACTTCAATTAGCAGATTCTTCCATAAAGACAACGTTAGGTATGGCTGAGAATGTTAATGGGTAGTCCATGGATTTAATTGTGCTTGATATAGATGAAAATAATATCACTTATATTATTTCGGGAAGGCTTTTCTTGAGAACCATAGGTGCTTTGATTGGCATGAAGGAGGGGAACATTTAATTTAATCTTCCTCATAAATTTATTATGCATTTCTCAAGAAAAGGCAAGACAAGGAAAAAGTTGAGGTAAAAATTAGGGGGCTTGGAGCTTTGGCTTAAAATCTCAAGAAATAAAAAGGTTAATTGCGTCAAGGTAAAAAATTCAAGCTATTGACTTAAACTAAAGCGCTTCCGAGGAGACAACCTAGAAGTTCAGAGTTTTTTTATTCTCTATTGAGTCTATGTTTTCAAGTTTGAACAAATTGTATCAAGTTTCTATTGCTCATAATTGCATTATCATTGCTACAATAACCTCTCTGTTATTTTTTTGATGTTCTACAATGCTCGATAAGGTACGTAAGCTACTGTAGAGAGTTGGGAGCCAACACTGGCATAGTGTGTCCAGGTGAGAGGCTCTGTTGCCCCCCTCTGCCACCTGGTTGCCGTGGTGCTCCCCTGATGCTCCAATTTTTGGTAGCTCTCTGTTATGCTTCATTGTTTATGAATATAAGTTTTCTAGATTCTTCTTGTACTGTTATATTTTCTATTTTAGTTGTTATAAGTTTTTGTCTTGTTTCTAATGCTGAAATTAGGCTTATGATATCCTCTAAAAATATTTGTATACTCTCCTGTGTAATTGAGCACTTCACAAAAGTGAGTTGGCTTTTATTTTGGGAGTATTCATATTTTTTATATTGGTTACTTATTATGAGGATAGTTACTTTTTATTTGCTGTGCAAGGACTAATCTTTTGTAGGAAAAGGTATTGAGAGGAAAGAGAACTGATCAATTATTTAATCTTCACCAAGGAAAGCCAAAAGAAAAGCAAAAGCTTTAAGCTTGGGGGAGAGCCCTTCTCCTCAATTGGATGATTCTTTGCTCCTTCTTACTCATTAATGGTTGATTAATAATTGTTATATGCATTGCATTATTGTGGAACATGTTTTCTAGTTTTAGGTTGGCTTAACCAACACCTTTTTTTAGCTTTTATTTCTAAATAAATTGAGTAGATAGAGTTAATGAGGTTATCTTGGTGACATTGTATGCTACTTAATTTAATGGGTGGTGTTGAATTAGTTGTTAATGGGGTTGTTGTCGTTGCTTATTGTCTTGAACTATGATTTTAGTTATAATGGAAGTATGAATTATGCTCTTGATGTTCCTTGATGACATGAATTAAAATGGACATGATGGTTGAGGTATGATGCTTTTTATTTATTGAAATAACTGGACTATCTTATGCAAGAACTTGTGGCAACCAATTTTTGTTACCCACTAGGATTATTGTTGATATTGCTACTCATTTCTTAAGATTGTGATTTAGGATGGTTGATTTATTCTTGTGATGTTTACCTACTACCTTGCCATGCCTCACTAAATTTTAATTGAGAGCATAGATGTCACTTTGTAATGAATAAGGGCCATATGTATGTTGAACTAGGTTTTAGCCTAAGGAGAACATTGTTAGGTATAATATAAATTGGTTTAAAGATATTTATTTTCTATATGAGTCCACCTTAATCAAGTATGTTCTCTAACCCGTTCATTTCACTCCATCTTAACTGCTAGCCTCCACGACACCCGGTCTTGCATTTATCACTTTGACATTTTGCATACTTTGCCGGTACATCCAAACCCATGGGTGTGTCTCTAAAAAGAAGAAACAAATAAAGATAACATCGATGTGGCAAATAAACACCGTGTTCATCGTACCTACTTATCATGGCTCTACATCCTTAGCCATTTGAGTATCTTGTCATTGCACTTATCATTTATTTATCACTTATTACAGCTTACTTTTACATGCACACATATAGTCTTGTTTTTATTCTCTACATCTTGCTTGCTATTTCATGTAAAGAGCTCACCTTTGTAGGGTCCCTATCATTTTGCAGGGCTTTGAAAAAACAAGAGAAAAGAAAGAAAAACAGAAAGAAAAACAAGTGGAGGTTTGTGAAGGTTTCTTGGAGATCTTTAGGATGTGTACTTGTGAGGTGGCTCTTGATGACGGTGTCATCCACATACACCTCTGCATTTCTTACGACTTGATACTTGAGGATGAGGCTCACAAGGCGCTAGAAGGTGGCTCTAGTGCTCCTCAAGCCAAAAGGCATGCGCAACTAGCAAAAGGTGCTGACTAGGGTGAAAAGCTTGTTTTCTCTTCATGTTCCGTGGCCATATGGACTTGGTGGTACCCTGAGTATGCACGCAAGAAGCACAACCTTTCACATCCAGACGTGGAGAAACCAATTGATTAATGCAAGGAAGAGGGTAGTCATCTTTTGGGCACGCCTTGTTAAGGTCGGTGAAATCCACGCACATGGGCCAATTCCAGTTAGCCTTCTTGATTAAAATTGGGTTAGCTAACCATTCAAGATGCCACACCTCTCGGATGAGACCGGCTTTGGTGAATTTCTTGACTTCTTTCTTGATGGCGTCGCTTCTCGCCAAGGATAGTTTTCAAAGCTTTTGCTTCACCCAGACATGGTTGGGTTTGATGGTGAGGTGATATTGCATTAATTTGCATGGGATGCCTTTCATGTCGGTGGGTGACTAGGCGAAAAGATTGGTATTTTCCTTAAGGAGGGCAATGTGGCTTGCTTGAAGCTTTGTTGGTAGCTCCACTCCTATCTTCATGGTGCACGTATCTTCATTTCTGAAGAGGTGAACTTCCTTTAATTCTCTCTAGGAATGAGGCTTTTGTTTAAATATTTTGGGTGAGGCCAAAGAGGGTTCCTCGACATCAGAGAGGAGGTTCATCTCATGGAGATGGAGCACGTTGTGATCCCGAGATTGTTCTCCATGCACCGTGATATGTCCCTACGGCCTGGGAATCTTGAGGCATAAGAAGTTTTGGTGCACGGCCGTACAGAAGTGGCTGACCGTGAATCTTCCCATGATTTCATTATAGGATGACTCCATGTCCATCACATCAAAGTGTATCATCTCTGTTCGGTGATTTTCCATGATCCTAAAGGTCATGAGAAGTTCAATTTGACAAAGTGGTTCTACGGCCTTCCCGGGTATGAAGCTGATGAGCGAGTAAAGTGATGGCTCTAACGAACCATCCTTGTAGCCCCCGTGTGGCTCCAACAAGCTTTTGAGGGTGTGGAGGTAAAAGATATATGCCGAGCTTCCACCATCAACGAGGATCGTGGTGAGCTTGCAGTTGGCAACCGTGGCAGTCAAACCTATTCACTTAGCATCTTCCTCTATGAAGGTCAACAGAATGTTTGGCCATTTTGGAGGTGGGGTAGGAGTGAGTGCTCCTACAATATTCACCTCTCTTGCATAAACCTTACTATTGGATCAGTGGCTTCTGACAAAGGGGGGGTGAATGTCGGTTTCAAATTTTTCTTCTAAAAATAAGAACACAATGCAATGTATTCAAATCAGAGAATGCAGCGAAAAACCAGACAGATCGGAAGTTCCGACCTTACCAGAAGTTCCGAAGTGAACCTATTTCTAAACTCTCTGAAAAAATTAGAACTTCTGACTTCCGGGTCGGAATTTCTGATGTGGATCAGAACTTCCGGAGCGAGAAAGTCGGAGCTTCCGATATTGGCAAGAACAGTAGACTGTCGCTCGGAAAAATGTTCGCAGATTTTGATCTATCCAACGGAATTGAATGAAATTTTGCACAGTGGTAGACAAGAGACTTACGAAGCTATTTCAATTAGAATCATGTCAAAAGCCTGTCTGTGCTACGAGAAAATGCCAATTTACTATCTACTGTTTTCTAACTTCAAAAATCAGCCATAGCTAACAAGATGAGCGAAAATCAAATCCTTGATTCCTAGGACCTTGTAAGGTATGTTGATAAGGAATTAATATGAAATCATCTCACATATCCTAGCAACATATTCCAAGCCCCATAAGACAAGATTGGATCATCAAAAAGAATCAAACTTGAAAACCCCAAAGACTTGCCTTTCCACCAATATAGATCTGAGATCAGGATGGAAATGAGAGATTCTTCGGGTATGCTAGGATGGAATTAACATGAATTTGATCTTTCATCACTAACTTACCATATCCAAGAGATCTCAAAAAGATAGAGGCAAGAAAATGAAAATCCAAAGAGACAGAGAGAATCTCAAGAACACGTACTCTCTTCTTGAAACTCTTCTTGTATTGATTTTCTTGATTTTTAAAAGTCTCTCCACTTAGGCCAAAGCTCTCTTGAGCAGCTCTTACATAGGATTGTCCAAAAGTTAGGGTTTTACAAACCCACCATCTCCTATTTATAGTGAAAGGGGCATACCCCTCTCCACTGGGCCTTAAAGCCCACCTATGGGCATAGGGCAATTAGCACGCATCCCAAAGCGTCTAAACCACCTATCCACCCACAAACCTTCCTACCACCGCAAGCCTAATCCTAAACCGCATCATTGGCCGCCGCCGCGATTTCTTTGATTTTGCTTCGGTGGTGTCCGCACTTTTACAAAAGTGCCCTTGCACCAACTTGGTCCTCACGTCTTGTCTCCACCATTGCCTTGTCCGCTAAGGCTCCGTCTTGAGCCACCCAATGTCGTCGCCACCACCTTGATCGCATCTCCGCCCTCCAGGCGTCATGCCGATCCTCGTGACTGAACCACCGTCACACTCATTAACCCTGCACACTAGTAGACAAGCAAACCAGTTGCGAGCACAAGTTTTCTACTTAACCCAAGTTAGTTGAGAAAATAATTCCATCAATTTTTACGAGACAAATTGACCAAACTCTAATACATCAGAAAAACTTGTGGTCAAAAAGTTTTCACTATTGGAACATCCAGTTCCTGGATCAGAACCTCCGATTCTCACATCCGCGGTCTGAGGGCTGAGTCCAGAGATTGAATTTGGTCCCTCCGGAATTGAAGGTCGGAGCCTCCGACTTCAAGTTCGACTCACGGACATGATCTGGAAATCCACCAGACATTCACTGAAGCCGAGTCCAGAACCTGAACCTGGAGCCTCCGGAAATGGAAGTTAGAGCCTCCGACTTCAAACTCGGGAATTCTGACTTCGAATCATAGAACTTCCGAAATACAACGGAACATCCGGTTCTCACAAACCTCGAAGCTTCCTGAAATGAAAGTCCGAACCTTCGAATTCAAACTTAGAACTTACGAAACACATCAGAATTACCGATCATTAAACCGGAACCTCTGGTTTTTCCAGAGTGCTAAAAACATAGTCGAGATTGGATCTTCCGAAATACATAGGAAGTTCCGGTCATAATATCAGAACATCCAATATACACATTTCAAAAATAAATGTTGCATTCTTACAACCTAACATTCAACTCCAATAACAAACTCTGTGGCAAAGTATTCATCATCTGAAACCTAGATAAGCAGTACAACTCTCTCTAGGTTCTACACTTACGTTTCCTCTTGGAGCTCCTCTTGAAGGCCAAGCCCCCGAGTATGACACCGACGAGGTGGTTGGGTTGTTGGAAGTGAAGTTCCTTTGCCTCTGGAGCCAGTTCATTCATGAGCACTTGCACTGGGCAACCGTTCTTGGGGAAGGAGCTCCCTGTGCTACCACCAGCTTGACGAAGCGTGGGACTTGTCCCATGCTCCCTCCTTCTAAAGCGTGGCATTCACTAGTCTAGTGGCTATTAATTTTGTGAAAGGTGCACAACCTTTCTTCTAGTTTTCCGTCTCCATGATCTCGAGGTCACGTGTTCCTGTAGAACCTGGGGTTGTCTTGGCGAGACTAGTTGTGGATTGTCATGATCTTCCGCTTCGAAGAGTATGGGCGGTTCTTGTTTCTGGAGCTTTGGTTGAAAGAGTTTCTGCTTTTTTTGCCTGAGGAAGCGTCCTGGCTGTGGCATGATGCCCGGTCTTAGGGGTGTCACCATCTTCTCCTCGCGCATACTTTTTGATGGTTCTTGGAGGGTTTCGGTTGAGGGCCCGGTTCACCTCTCTTGGAAGCAAGCCTTGCATGAAAACATCAAATACCGTAGTGCTTGGAGCACTAGCAATCTCGCTCCTCAATTTTGAGAATCATTTGAAAAAGCTTCATAGTGACTCCCCTTTGTTTTGCTTCATGGTGAAAGAGCTCATTTGATAGGAGGGGTTGCATGAAGTTTCCTTGGAAATTTGTGATCAAGACTTCCTAGAGGCGTTCCCATGACCTGATGGAATTCTTCCTTTAGTTGAAGAACCAAGTCTGGGCCATCCCAATAAATGCGAGGAGAAAGAGGTTGCACATCTCCATCGGTCCTCCTCCGATGGCTCGAATGGCTGTGGAGTACACCTCCAAGAATTGTAAGGGGTTGGACTCCCCATTGTATTGCTCCAGTGTGGGCAGCTCGAACATCTAGGGGAAGATGGCTCCTTCGATCTCCCTCAACAAGGGGTTGTAATTTTTTCCTAGGGCCTTTGTCCCCCAGTGTCGATGACATTCACTTCGGGTGTGACTTTCCTCCTTGGAGGACAAGCCCCCGGAACAGTCTCAGGACTTTCTCAACGAGCGGGAACAGTTGTGTTGGTGCCTCCTAGAAGCCGTGGCCGTTCTAGGCTCTGCCATCTGATCATCTTGGTGTATGTGCATTGTGTTCATGGTGATTTGGTGCTTGGCTTCCTTGGAGGCCACTACCGACTTGGTGGGGGTTGGCAATGCTCTGCATATGGCCTTCATTATGTGCATTATGGGCGCGACTTCCTTGGAGGCAACTTCGACTTCGGTGATCTTGGGCATCCCATTACGTGTCCTCTGGGCGGTGAACCTCTTCGCATCTCAACAATTCGGGTAGAGTGGCCTCCTTACTAGCAGTGCCATGCCTTGGGGTGCTTTGATGTAGGTCGGGTCCTAGAAGGGGTTGAACCATGGAGCTCCGTTCATGACGGTCGCATGCACCACGGGTGGCAAATGTTGGAGGTAAGTTGTGTAGAGGATTGGCGCTCTTCCATGCATGAACTTATATTCTCTTCATGCAACGTGATCCACCATAATGATGTTGGATGGAGGCATTTGGGATTGTGAGGCCAACAGAATCACGACTTGGCTTTAGAGGTGTTGCGCAGTAGAAGTCTCTATGGCATTTGGCTGAGGGACCTCGAGTAATGCTTGGAGCGCACTGAAATCGGGGAGCTCGGCATATGCAAGCACCCTCAACTTTGCTGATGAGCTCATTAGGCCTCCTCGAGGTATCGTCAGGGATCCTTGGGACATCACGATGGGCCTTGAGGTGGATGCCTTTGAGGAGTTCCAAGATTTCCGGTACGATGGGTAGCACAGTGGCGAGGAGGTCGGTTTGGACAATTCCTTCCACGTCCTTAATGCATCTGGTGTCAGAGTAATTGTCCTCAATCATCTCCGATGTGCTGCCTTTTCTCTTGAAACCTCAAATCGTCACGCCTTTACTCCGAGCAAGAGATGCCTTGGCTTCTACAGAAGTTTGCTTCGACGGGGCCACTATTGTCGTTGTAGAAACAACATTGGAGAGGGCTGTTAATAGCTTGACGGTTATTTCACGAAGTTAATGAGCCATGTACGATGACTCTAGACAAATTGAGACGCGTTGATGTTTTTTAGATATATTCGATCGCCTCATGGAGCACGATCTAATCATAATCGAGAGATGAGCCTCGTATGGGACTCAACTATCAACTTGGGTCATCATGGACTTCCCAAATCTGCCCCTAAAGCTCCCCGTGCAGGACATGGAACCTAAGGCTCCCCCCTTGAAAATTTTCATTTATGAGATGATTTTACAAAACCTCCATGAGAGGTTTATATAGACTACAGTCCCATGACAAAATACCATAGGTGAGCTAACTGCTAACCATTGTCAATCAACTGTTGTATGCTGCACCGATCAAGAGAGAAATGCTTGAGAGTAGCCAAATACGTAGAATCACAATCAAAAACTTTGGGAGTGTCCAGAGAGCTCCCAATAACATGAAGAGAGCTCCCAGGTGAGGCCGTCGGCGACCTCAGTTTGCTCACCCCTAGCCTTCTTGAAGTGAGCTTGATGCGAAGCCTCGCTGAGCCAATGCAAATTCCCGCTGCATCCATCGATCTGCGATGGCAAACTGATTGTGATTAAAGTAGGGGATTTCAACATTTGGTGGGATCCTGCTGAGTCAGAGCTAGTTGAGCCAGTCAGGCTTCAATAGGAGATTAAGCAAAAACCGCCCCCATTGATATACTCCAAGAAACCTCCCAAAGGTGTGAAGTTGCAAAACCTTGCTCTTGAAGCTTTCTGCACATCTGTTTCTTCTCTAGGGTTTCCTCGGTTTCGGCTTTGGGGGGTATTATTGAATGGGGTGGTTAGTAGCTCACTATCTACCCTTTTTGGTGATCACAAGAATTCATTTCAGGTTTCTCGTATAGACCACAAAATCTTTGTTCTCTCTTGTGCTAGTTCTAGTGTGGTTAACTTAATTCTTTTACACCAAATCTTCCATCATTCGTGACATTCCTTCTGTTTCATTTCTTCTCTAGGAGAAGCTCATGCCATGGCGGACCGATGGGCTCTAGAGCTGGAGACAACTCCAGCAATATTTCAAATTTCCAGCCGTTACAAGCGCAAAGGCCTCCCAGTCGACTGTTACATGAAAATCGTTTTATCACCAGCCTTGGGCCAGTATCTCTTCCTGATCTAAAGTTAAATCTTTTTACAGTAGGGCCTGGGCCAATATCTCCTCTCAATCTGCATATCTCCGCTCAATCAGACAACTTGATCTCTCTCCCATCAATTACGGGGAGTTTATCCACCAATTCTTCTCATCGACTTTGTCGCTTCCCTCGGCTTGGAATATATCCTGCACCACTAGACCCTGCCCAAGATTCTATACGGCCAATGTCTCAACAGGATGCCTTGCGCCACTGTGCGACACATCCAATGAACACTAGATCAAGCCTTTTTGAGCAGCCAGTGTCTTGTCTGGATTTTAGTGCAGCTCCTTTAGCGACTCGCAGCTTCCCAACACTAGGTACCCTAAACCCTTTCACACCTTACCTGAGTGTAGCTTATATTCCTTTAGCTCTTCGCCCTAGTGAGAGACAAGACCAATCCAAACCTAGCTCGTTTCATCTTCCAACTTTGGAAAACCTCAGGACGGCTCCATATCTTAGTACATCTGTTCTTTTCGATTCTACTCGAAGCCCGATGCATCTTTCGTGTCAATGGACCTCCATGCATGATCAACCTTTTGATCCGGTTTCCCTCCCTTCCTTGATCTCGTCGCCTCGAGCACCTCTGCATGGCCGCTTGCATGCTCCTATCGCATCTGAGAATCCACTCCCGCAGGCAAAGAAATCTTACCTCCAAGCTCTTCTCTCTTCTCCTCCGACAATTTATCCATCTTGTCGGCCTTCCCAACCCCTTCACCTCAAACCTTCTCATAATCAAAAACTCATTTCATTAGACGGCAGGTGCTTCCGTTGTTTGAGCACAACTCATGTCCGCTCCAACTGCCAAGAATCTGTCCCGTGCAGATACTGCGGAAGGTTCGGTCATGTCTCCTCTTCTTTTCATTCTAGATCTCCCTCCACTCATTCTTCACACTCCATTGCAGGCATGCCGCACCCTATTGTAACCAACTCCGTTCCAAACTCTATTTTGCAGGACTATGAGATCCCAACTCATCCGGTGAGTCCCACACTCAATAGCACTACAGCCAATCAATTCATGCTTCTTCTCCCCATCCTAATGCTCACATCCAATCTCCACAGGTTCCAAGTAACAACATGTTTGCTACTCTGGAACCACTCATCGAAGCAGTAGAAGTACTCGACCACGTCACAGAGGAGGATACCCCTCAAGCGGATCTTTCGGCTATGGCTGCACCAGCTGCTCCACACACATTATCTCCCTCCGAGCACATGAACTCTCAACAAGCTCCTCACAATGCCCATTTCCCTATGCCAGAAACAGCATCCTTCATCCAAGCAATCTTGGCTGAAGGAATCGATTTCACTCAATCACCAAACATGGACGC
The DNA here is from genome assembly GCA_019208055.1 of Stipa capillata. Lineage (NCBI taxonomy): Eukaryota > Viridiplantae > Streptophyta > Magnoliopsida > Poales > Poaceae > Stipa > Stipa capillata. The sequence goes on along the minus strand of JAGXJF010005095.1, from coordinate 181,478 downwards.
TCTCTTCCCCAACAGACCAGACGCCATCGATGTCTATATGCAACCAGTCAAGGTAGAGCAACTTAATAACGTCGGTTTCACTTTTATATCTCCTGTTGCCCCTAACCCCGCTCCTATTATCTGACAAGCAATCTTCTCCATCCACCCAGACTCTATGTTCCGTTTAGTTCCTTCTTCCCAAAGCTCCGCACTCATTGTCTTCTGTAGCCCATTTACTCGCAATAATGTTGTTCACACTAGTGCTGTACACCAACACTGGGAAGGGGAGGAGTACACCATACACATTATTCCACATGAAATAACTGAAAATATGTTTCTCTACGGTTCGGGCTATCTTGCATCTATTAGCATTGTTGATTTCCCGCTTGAACACTGGTCTACACAGCAAATAGATGAAGCCACCCATCCTTTCGGGGTTGTAGCAACCATAGATCCTATATGTCCCTCAAGAACAGATTTCTCATCCATTTCCCTTATAGCTCATGTCGAGAGCATAGACAAAATTCCCCACATTCTTGTTGTGAAAACTGGAGGTGTAGGAAATATTGCTCGCATTGTTCTCAAGGGCTTCCTAGACCTAAACCTCCCACCAGATTCTACACCATTTTCTACTCTCCCACAGAACACTTCTTCTCCTAGCCCAAACATTTCATCCGAATACACACTCTCAAATCCTTCCTTTTCTCCCACCACCACACTCCTGTGCCCGGTCAGGGCAACTTTCACTGAAACTCCTTCGCAGGTACAGCTCGCATCGCCTGACTTCCTACGTCTATCATCAATGGAGCCGATTGCCACTCCACCCCCTTCTCCAAGCTCTGGTGGTCTTCACATCTATGGAGAATGAGGAGGAGATGCCCTCTCCACCTAGACTTGCTGCTGCAGTCCGTGAGCATATCACATCTCCCTCCATCCCGTCGGCAGGACTTCATGTTGAACTTAGTGACATTCTACCACTGCCTACACCATTGTATGCCCCTCCCCCTCCCCCAGCATCTGAGGAGCCTCGTCGCAACAAACGTCTTCGTGATCAATACTAGGGCCTCTACGTCAACATGCTTGACAAGGCACAAAAGAAGAAGGCGCTTGATCTAGGCTCGGATGCTCCACCTTGTGCTTCTGCCTCTGCTTCAGCTCAAGTCCCAATGGCCAAGAGTACCAAAGGTGCACGATCATCAGGTGCACTTGACACGACGCCGCCAGAGCTACCAGCGTCCCTAATACTAGACTTCGCTGAGAACTGTTGTCTCCCGCCATCCAGTATGGAAGCACTCAAAGCTGCCATTGATGCATCCATGAGTAGAAGCAATCTTCAGTCTCTGTCCAAGCGGGCTCCTTTTATTGTCAGTAGTTCAGCTCGTTTAGATTTGGTTATCTCTGCTAGTTTCTCTGTTATCAGTCGTGTCGTGGTTAAGTTGCTTTTGGGGATGTTGTACGTTGTTATCGCCTACTGTTCCAATCTAGCTCAATATAACTCTGTTTTAAGTTCTTGTCTCATGTTGTTTCTTTGTTCTCCATGACGAACAACATTAAATTCAAAGTTTGTTGTTGGAATGTTATAGGGCTAGGTGACTCGACCAAATGTGAATTAGTATGAAATTCTTTATCATCCGAGTTCTTTGATATATCCTGTTACAAGAAAAAAAAACTATCATCACCTTCTCCTCTTAAACTCGCATCCTTTCTACCGTCTCATCTTAACCAATCTCTACATCTAGATGCCAATGGCATGGCAAGCAGTATACTCATTGCTTGGAACCCTAGACGATTCTCCCTATCTAACTCTGTCATCAAGCTAAACATTGTCTCTGCCTCTCTCTCATCTATATGGGCCAAACAATCATTTAGCTACAATTTCCTTCTCCCAAGAGTTAGAAGATCTCTCCTCCTCTTTTAGGTCCTCGGATCATCGCCGGAGACTTTAATTTTGTGAAAGACCCGGCAGATAGGAGCTCCGGTAGAGCCTCCCCTTCCGAAATTCTCCAGATGCAAGACCTTCCTCTCCTAGAAAGGAATTTTACGTGGTCAAATATGCAAAAACCCCTACCCTCACATGCATTGATTGTGTCCTTTTCGATGCTAAGTGGGCTGCTCTTTTCCCTAACGCCTCCCTATCCTCCATGACCCGCGTCACCTCTGATCATTTCCCTCTCAAAATTGAGTTTGATAGCAAAATCCCCAAACCCCATATTTTTTGTTACAAAAATAGCTGGAAGTTTAGGCCAGGTTTTAGAAACCTAGTTCAGTCAATTTGGACGGCCCCTATTAACTCTCACAATGCGGCAGCCACTCTGGTTGCTAAGCTCAAAATTTTAAGAATGGCTATTCGAAATTGGATTAAGAACACTAATCTAGATCAAGCTCAGCTCGCCTCCTCTAACTTGACTATTAATTTTTTAGATTGGCTTGAAGAGAGATGACCTTTATCAGTCTTGGAAATCCTCCTTAGGAAACTTCTTAAGGACCATGTCAGCAACCTGGTTCACTCTATCGCGGTAGCAACTAGGCAAAGAGCCAAAGTGACATGGTGCCTCCAAGGGGACGAGGACACCAAATACTTTCATTCTCGGGCCTCAACTAGGTTCCGATCTAACCAAATTAAGGCAGTTGATTCAGACGGCTCTCGGTTTTTCTTGCACAAGGAAAAAGCTACGGCTTTTTTTACCTTTTATAAAAACCTCATAGGTCTTGATTCTCATATTGAACATGATATAGACATAACCACTCTTTATCATACTCCCCTAAACCTCGACAACCTTACAGCCCCATTCTCTAAATTAGAAAAAAAATTCTACACTCAAATCTATTCCAAAAGATAAAAGTCTAGGCCCGGATGGCTTTGGTTCCGCTTTCTTCCTGGATTTTCAGCCGATCATCAAAGGGGACATCTTTAACCTTTTTCAGGAATTTGCCTCTAATCAAGCCCAGCTAGAACGATTTAACCGATCCTATGTAGTTCTCCTTAGAAAAAAAAGACCATGCTTCTTCTCCCGACTCTTTCAGACCTATCTCACTTCTAAATTGTCTCATGAAACTAATCACTAAAGTTCTAACTATCTTCCTTCAGAAGGAGATAAAAAAATTGGTTCATTCAGATAAATCTGGTTTCATCCAAAACAGGTGCATAGCAGATAATTTTATGTATGTAGCTGATATCATTCAATGCTGCCGCTGGCGCAAAAGAAAGCCATAGTCCTAAAACTCAATTTCCATAAAGCCTTTGACACCATCTCATGGGACTGCCTCTTCTGCATAATGACCATCTGTGGATTCAACCCCAAATGGATCCAATGGATGGATGCCATCCTCATATCAGCTAAAATAGCGGTGCTTCTCAATGGTATCCCCGAAAATTGGATACCAATTAAGCGAGGCCTTCGTCAGGGGGATCCCATTTCCCCTCTACTCTTTCTTATTGTCGCTGACCTGCTCCAACAGCTCATCCAATCTTTCTCCATTCTTGGTGATCTCAAGCATCCAATCTTTGAGGACAACACTTGCCCTATTTTACAATATGCAGACGACACCTTGATTATACTCAAAGGTTGTCCAGAACAAGCCAGACTCCTAAAAGACATACTTGATGCTTTTGCTCGCTCTACTGGCCTCTGCATAAATTTTTCCAAATCCACTTTTGTTCCCATTAATCTGTAGCAAGAGGACACCACTCTCATTGCGGATATACTGGGTTGCTCGATTGCTTCCTTTCCACAAACTTATCTAGGTATTCCTCTCTCTGACACTAAAATCCCTAGAAGCGCTTTCATGCCCCTGCTTTCTATTATTGACAGCAAATTGAACATCTTCTCTAGTAACTTCCTCTCTCAAGCTGGACGCCTAATCATTACCAAATCAGTCCTTGTGGCCATTCTAGTTCATTTAATGTCCTATCTTAAGCTCCCAAAATGGCTAATTCTAGAAATTGAAAAAGATGCAGAGCTTTTTTTTGGAAAGGCAAAAACAAGGCATCAGGTGTGGACTGTATGATCTCCTGGAAACAAGCATGCTGCTTTAATGGGAAGGAGTACTAGGCATCAGGGATATTGAAACTCAAAATAAATGCCTTCTCATTAAATTTATTCATAAATTTTTATCTGACCCACACAACCCTTGGACCTGCTGGATTGTCAAAGCACACTACCGTAATTCCAACTTAGGAGATAATCTCTCTTCTTCCTCTCGAGCCTAGCGACAGATCTCCCCTTTCGTCCAACTCTACTGTGCAGCAACCATAGTTCAAGTTGGCAATGGCACCACAACGGCTTTTTGGCTCGATAGGTGGTTAGGTTTGGCCCCTCTAGCTTTTACTTTTTTGGCTCTCTTTTCTCATGCACTAAATCAAAATATATCAATGGCAGAATGTTGGGTCAACTCTTCATGGAACATCCGGTTAAGACCTCCCTCCTTTTCCAAATCGAATGATGAACTTAGCTCTCTTATGTATGTCCTTGTTAGGCTCCATTCCTTCCCCAAACATCCTGGATGATGTTAGACGGCCAATTCATAGACTAGGAGGAAAGATCTCTTCCTCATATTTCTATAGGCTTCTTTCGTTTGGGGGAATCCAATCTACTAAACCTAATATCCTTTGGAATAATGCTGCTCCTATCAAGTGTAAAGTTTCCCCCTGGTAACTCATAAATCTAAAAATAAAAGTCCAGGTTGTCTTACGGAATTGAGGTATCCCTCTAGACTCGAGTTGCCCTTTTGGATGAAACGTGCCAGAATCGGTAGAACATTTCGCTCTTCGATGTAGGCACTCCTATAACATCTGGCTTACCTTATACATGAATCCGCTGAAAATTGAGCATGCACATAGTCTTTTTTCTACAGGTTTAGAACTCCTTCATCCTCAACTTCAGAAAGCATGGGGTTTGATTGCCAATTGCCTGATGTGGAATATTTGGCTATCACGAAATAAAAAGGTGTTCGACAATATCGAGATCACTTCCCAACACACAGCTTCAAATATTAAAGATATGCTTCACCTCTGGAGCTCGAAGAATCAGAAAAGAAGACCACAAAAACAGCATAATAGTCTGGCTACATACATTCGACCCTAATGATATAGTGTTCTAAAATAGTCATAGGATCACTTTTTCTTCCTTTTTTTTCTTTTTTTTTCTTCTTTTTTCCATTATGCATGAGGATGCATACGCACACCCCCCTCCCCTCTCCTCCAAATGCACTCTATTAATTATTGTTCCTATGATTACCTTGGTTTTAATAAAATTAGGTAGGGTTTCCTTCTCCCGTTCCATTAAAAAAAAGACAAAATACCACGTGTAGCCTTGAGGGTGACATAAGAGGAAGGTAGTTAGGTAAAACTTAGCCCATGAGTCCATGGTGAATTAGAGAGATAAAATAGTATATGGTGGATCAAATCCTCTCATGCACCCTTCTTTGATCTTTCAATTACTAATTGCTTGTTGATTTTGTGCCACGTAGACATCAAATATTACTTGATGGACCGATTATAACTGCCCGACAAGATTCACATTTTTAAACAAGTTTTAGCCTGCTAATCTAAGGATTTGACAGGTCAGGCCCAGCGGTCAGTGGCCCGGTTGGCTCTGTTCTCGGCGGCGGCAGCACGCGCGGGTGTAGGTCGCGTAGCGGTGAGCACCAGGAAAGTGCGTGCGCGGAAACTGTGCCCAGGTCCCAGGAGACCATTCCGGCGGAGCACAGGACCCTACGATCACCTGATCCGACCATACGGCTCCTGCCATTGAACGCACACCGTCAAAAATCATGCGAAGACGATACGGGGCGAAAGGGAGATGGAGAAGTGGTGAGCAACCATCGGGTGCTCACCCTGAACTCGGGGAGGTGGTGGAGAAGGGCGGAGGAGCTCGACGAAGGCGATGCGAGGTCGTTGGCCAGCGTCGCCGGAGGCACGGGAAAGGGGTTGGTGCCGGGGCCGTACAGGAGGAAGCAGAGGCGGTCGCGGAGGTGTCGTTGGTGGCTCACGAGCCCATTCTGGTCATCGATAGCACTCCAGATCGACGGGAAGCTTGACCGCCTCGGCAATGGCGACAACGATATAGATCCAAGCGGCGGCGGACCGGATCTGCACATGCATGTCCACGGGAGCATTTCACTGAGGTAGCGGGGGACAAGAGGAAGCTAAGGCACGCAGGATCGAGCCGAGAAGTTCACTGAAGACGACGTGTGCGTGCAGCGGAGCTCCGGTCGGAGGGGAGAAGACAGCGTCGAGTTCTCTGTCCCTTACACGAAAGGCCGAGCCAAGTCGGGGGTTAGCTTTGACAAGGTCTAAGGCGGGGACACTCTTCAGAGAAGAAAGGCACGACGACGAGCGTCGGTCGCGCTCGGCAAGCTCATCAGCACGCTGGTGCAGCTCGCGTTCCGATCAGAGAAGACGCGTCCAGGGGCTAAGGCAAGCCGAATGCGGGAGAGGGGGAAAAGAGTCACCGTTCGGACATGTCGGCGCCTTATATAGGGCGGTGTACGTATCAGTGGCGCTAGGTCACCATAGTTCTCGTTCGCGGGTCGCGGCCGCGGTGTCACAGCCGGCGTGCGCGACATGGATGACGAGCACCAACAGGCGGGACCCACTGGCAGCGGCAGAGAGAGGGCAAGGGAGGCGCTGCGCTCGGGGGTGCCTCCCCACGGAGAAAGTGAGAAGAGGGGGAGAGGGAGGCGGTGACGGTACTGCACGGGCCTGTAAGGCTATCGGGCCAGATTCGGCCCAAACAGACTCGGCGGTCTTCTCTTTTCTTTTTATTTTTCTTTTTGGACGAGATGGATTTGTATTTGTGAGTATAAAATTTGAGAAAATTCACGGTCTATAAATATGATATAGAAGCCACATTAAAACTTCCAAATCAAACTAAAATATATTTGACTAAAATTGATCCAAGTTTCCATTCTGGCACAAAATACATTTAAAGTGTAGGTAGATGTATAGTGTTTGCAAGAATTACAAACAATCCGACGTCAAAGTTGGTAAAACCGAATTGACACTTCATATATGATCGCTCATGGGTGGCATGTTGGTTCAACCTACTTAGGCGCCACCAGGCTCCTCGCAACCTGGTGGTTTGTAGGCGATGAAGCTGATGCACTGCACCTATCGGATGTTGTCGAAGCCGATGATGCGAATAAAGGCGTCCGGGTAGGCCTTCTTGACCTCCTCCAACTCCTTGAGCACTTGGGTGGCATCGGTGCATCCAAACATGGGTAGCTTCCACATAGTCCAGTACCTACCGTCGTAGTACCCGGGGGAGCTAGCGTGTTCACGGAACACAAAACCAACATTGCTGAACTCGAGGCAAGGAACCCAATTAGAACGGATGAGGTACTCAATCTGCTTTAGAAGGGCCTCCACGGAGAGGGGCGGTAGGTACGATAAGGTCTCGAACTTCTGATGCCCTCAATCGGTCACACCTACTTAATAGCATTGAAAAAGTGAGATGAGACATATGCTGATGGTAATTCTATATAGGTAGCTAGCTGGATATCCCTTCGTTTTTTTACCTGCATGCACCTGATTCTTCCACCATTGCTAACGCTGCCGAGGCTAGTGTTGCTGGAGCGGCGGCTTGCGGGGAGTCCCGCTGTGGGCTTGAGCCCCTGGAAAGGAGCGACGGAGGTAGCCGACAACGCCATCACGGTTGGGGCCATTGCTCACAAGCTAGAGGAGGCAATACAGGTAGCAGTGGCTTGACACCCTGTGCGCCAATCCAGCAGCGATATAAATACACCAAGTGCCTAAGGGCATTGGAGGGCAGCGGTTGGTCGATCCGTTGGATGTGGCAAGAGTGGCTGTTGTTGGCTGAGCCCAAGCACGGGTGGCTGATACGATTACGACCAAGATTGCTAGTCTAGCTCAGATAGGTTCTTTGGCTTGGTACCACACGGAGCATCACAATAATTGTAACCTTTTTTTTTGTAGTACCACAGATGCTTGGAAAAGGCACAGTTTAATGGAAATATTTCTTCGTCATTCTTTACTTGATACTCTTAAAAAGGAAACATCCAAAGAGAATGTGATAGATGTTTGTTCTCCAAAATCAGGGTAGAATACCTAGATCTCTTTTGAAATTTTGTTTGCACTATTAGTTTCCCCAGATATGCCATCACAAACTGTACTATCTGTTCCATTTAAACATGCCGTCGCAAAAGACAGTAGAAAATCTTTGTCGTTGGCTTCAGCAGTAGTAATTAATGGCTGCAACTAGCGAATTTCAAAGACACAGCAACCAGAGTAATAGAGAACAGGGGCTCAGTTAACACCACAGTTTCAAGTAACTAGAAGGTAGTAAGAAAATTAGATATATCAATCATTTGGAAAAATGCTAAATTTTATTATCACAAACATTCTCATCTACAATGTACAGCAACTTATTGGGACCAAAGGTCTTCAAAAGTAGGTATCGACGGAGTTATAACTTACCATAGAAAGTGCAATTTTATGTTAACAGCAGATAATAGGAGAGAAGAGGCTACTAGGAGAGAAGCCTCTTCGATTCAAATAAAAGACAACTGTGCGCTTTTACTTCATAAGAGGAATATCCTAGCACTTGTTGCACTTTAGGATTAGACTCAGTTGCAAAGAAACCTGGAAGCGCAAGTGATGTATCAACCAAGCGTAGCCACACGGATCCTTCTGCTGGAGCAGGTAATGTAGCACTTATTGATTCCTCATTTGCATTGAAACAGATGAACAAGTCACCTCTGACGGAATCTGGCATGTTTTCATCACTCTCTGCGAATATGTGCATGGAAATAAATTGGCTAGTAGGATCCTCCCATCGTGGCTCAGATAGATCGCTCCCATACCAATGTATATTTTCCAGTTTGAGGAATTCTCTTCTCTGAAAGATGTCACCTCGCCGACTCCTGAGTGCAGCAAGAAATGAAATGAATCCTGTAACTTCCTTCACAAAAGTGGTCTTCAAGCCCTTCCAGTTCAAAGGAACTCTATCATTGTATGATGTTGAACCAGCAGAGGAGTGTCCACATTCATCTCCCATGTTCAGAACAGGAATACCAAGTGAAACAAATAGAATAAATATGAAATTCCGTATCTGCCTTAGCCTCGTCTGAAGGACTGCATTGTTCTCAGATGGTCCTTCTTCACCGCAATTCCAGCTTGACTCAGAAGCAAGATCATCATTGCTGAAGCTCACCAAATCAACAAGAGTAAGTCCTGAATTCCTGGATACATAATTGAAAGAAAATGCTGGACCCCTGCTGGAAAATAGGTCCCCGCTGCCACACAAACGTGTAGCAAGATCGCTAATAAGTGCTTCTCCCTTCAAAAATTTGCGCACATCAATAGAGAATCTTGTGTTGATCTCAGCCCATCTTTTCCAGTGAGGGAGTGGAAATTGCACATTAGATATGCTGAGTGGTGACCATGGATCTGCAATGATCTTTGTCTTGGAAAGAACAGGGTCAAAAGCTATAGCTTCAAGAAGGGGCGGTCGAGATAGATATTCACCACCCGGACCCCTGACAAGGAAAGGGGCATTGATGAAGCAAAACCCATCAACATGGAAGTCAAGCACCCAATGGCGGAGACTGTCCAAAATCAGCTTCTGAGTCACTGAACAATTGCAATTCAATAGACCCACTTTGCAACCAATAATCTCATCAGCGATGTAATAAGAGGAACTATCAATGCCACGGATCGATATCATCTGGCATTCTGCTTCTCCTTCAGCAGTATGCGTAAAAAACAACCTCCAAGAGGACCTCTATTCCATATCTGTGCATCACCTTGACCATATCCTTCATAGACTTGATAGCTGAAGCACTGCAACCTTCACTGCTATACGAGTTCATTGGTGAAAAGAAATGGTACGGGAAGTACTGGCCCTTCGCCTGATGGAACGGAAACACTGGTTCCAGCAAAACCGCATTGACACCGAGACTCCTAAAGTGCTCTATCTTTGCAGCCAACCCAGAGAAGGTACCGGCAACATTGTCCGGGAGCCCGCTCGACTTGTCCTTGGTGAACAAAGCCACATTTGCACGGTACACCACAAGCTTCTCCAACGGCAAGCATGGGTGCTTGTCCCTGCCCCAATTGTAGCTCGGCGCATTCGCCAATGACCCGAGGCAGCTCATGGACGGCACACTGACCCCCTCCTCACAGACAGAGTTGCCGGAGACGAAGTCACCGATCACCTTGGCGTACGGGTCCAAGAGTGGGTGGCCCGTGCCAGATAGCCCGCAGCGGAAGCCGTAGCTGACGTATCCCTCCGCGCTCTGCAATGATACGTGCCAGACGTGGCCCGTCCGGTGGACGTGCGGATCGAGCTCGATCTCCACTGCGGGATCGTCGCCGCTGCCACCGTCATACAGGCAGAGCACAACGCCCTTGGTGCTCTTGCTGTACAGCGCGAAGTTGCAGGCGCCGTCCTCCGAGAGGGACATACCGAGCGGCGCGGGGCGGCCCTGCCCGACCCCGACCGGCACGCGGAAGGTCTTCTTAAGGTGGGTCCGTATCTCCGCGCCCGCGGCGTCCGTCAGCAGGAACGAGAGGTTGAACGGCGCGCGGGAAGCGTCGATGGAGAGCTCGGCGGCGAGGCAGGAGCAGTCGCCGGACAACGCGGCCAGCGCCGGCGCCAGCGGGACGCCCTCGCTGGAGTCGGCGGGGCGGAGCACTAGCCCGCCCTCCCGTCCGCGGGGGCCCGGCAGGGGCGAGACCTCGACGCCGACCGTGTACCCTCCGCCCTCGCCCTCCTTTCGGGCGACGGCCACGTCCACGACGCCGTCGTCGTCGGTACGGAACCGGTAGCACGAACGCGCGGCGCGGGCGACGAGGCCGCGCGGGGACGGGCGGCGGGGAGGCGCGAGTGGCAGGAGGCAGCGCCAGGAGGCAGGCGGCGCGAGGAGGGAGGCCATGGTTGGGGGCGGCGCGATCAGTCAGTCGTTGGGGAATTGCGTCGAGCAGTCGGTGGGCATGGGGGGCTGTGCTGGTTAATTCTAAAGTAGAGCGAGTTCGTTCAGTGGCAAGAGGGATGTGGAGTACTGTAGTGGAGTGGAGTGGAGGAGGAGCAGCAGATGCGTGGCGCCCACGTGGAACTGGAAAAGCGGGGTGGCGAAGGAGACGGAGGCGGACGCTTGGGTTGGCGCCGGCGCACGGCACGGCACGGCACGGCGCGGGATCAGGCCATCGGTAGGGTGCGTGCGGGCGATGCACGGAGCCACGCCGCTTGTTGCCACGGACGGCTCGCACCAAACGATACTTGCGTGCGTCGCTTTCCCACCGGTGTTGCTTTCGCCTGATGAGAGACTTATTTTTTGTTACCTTGTGTTCATGCGGTGCAGCTGGCTTCATGCACCGCCACCCCGGTGATGTCAGTGCTAGTGAACAGTGGATTGCAGGTGAGCAAGAGGCCCGCGTGTCCGGACCTCCCCGGTACGAACGGTGCATGATGAGTTTATGCACGTGGTGACTCCGGAGGACCTGCAGGCCGGTATCCGGGCCGGGAGGTCTCTCACGAGTCACGAGGTTATCCTTACTATACCGTGGCATCTTAATGTTTTTTCTCTTTTTCTTTCATCGTCTTCTTTCCGAAAGAAAAACAAATTTTAGAAGTAGAATTCGATAAGCTTCTTCAAAAACATTGAATTGAGAAGATCTAAAGTCGAGAAAGTTGAAAAAACTTTGAATTGAATCATTGGAAAATTAATAAAGACAAAAATAATCAAGTAAAGAATAAGAAAGGTGGAATCTATGGTTTTCTGGGTAGCGGACTCCGGTCGGAGGTGCCGGCGGTGCAAACCTTGCACGCACGGGTGTCACCGGTGCAGGTGCGCTGATAAGTGTGCCTTCGGAGAAGACTTAAGGACTCTACAATTTGCTCAACCCGCATGCAAGGTTATCGTTTAGACGCCACATGTTGCCATTTGAAGTACCTCTTCCACCACACGTCATGTGCCAGTACGGGCTGCATAATAGACGTAGTGGGAGCGTCCTCAAAGTAGGGCATACCCTACATTAAGCCGTTGGATGCCCATTTTTCGCACCACCTCCTCCTGCATCTTAGCGAACTCGTCTTCTCTCTCTCATCTCCTCAATTTCTTCATGTGCTCCTCTCTCTCTCTCTCTCCAATCCAACGAGAGGATACGGCTTTTGAATAGATTGACGGTGCACAGTGGCTACAAAGGGAGGCTGGGGGCAACAGTAGCCCAACAGTGGGTAGTGAGGGCAACGATGGGTGGTAGAGTGGAGGGCCTATGACAATGCACAAGGAGCAGCTACGACACGTAGCGGGGCCAACGTGCTACAGGAAGGAGGCGGACCAGGAAAGGAAAGAGATGTGGTGGTCAGGATCGTGGCGGGTGGAATGGAAGGCTTGCTAGCATCCCTCGGGAAAATAATTATGTAACGAAAAAGTTCGGATTTCATTCTCAAATCAGGCGTTGGGCCAAATACTGCATGAAAAAAATTAGGCCAATTTGGAACCTCAAGTCGCTAAACTAGATTATGACGCTACTGACACCAGTTTAGGCCAAACCTACACACTGACTCAGATTCATTTGACACCTAACCTATGCTGACGAGGCAGAGGCCCTTCGCGACGAAAACTTGGTGTATCTCTCTCGTTATTTATCTTTTCGACTTCTGCCCTCCTCTCTCTCTCTCTCTCGGTCTATCTCGTTTCTGTTGGCATCGGAGGAGATCGTGCAAGCGATGATCATGGCAACTTGGATGTGATCGCAATCCAGCTGCAGAAAGAGGTGAGTCTTGCATCCTAAAGCTAGTAAAAAAATTCAAGAAATTTGATTCTTTTCCCTAGGGTTCTTAGGGTTTTCGGATGCATGCTTTCGAGTACATTTTTTGCCGAAATCACAAACCTGTAGATAATATGTGTCCCAATTAGTGTTCTTGCTATAATGTGATTTTTTTTGCCGTCTTTTTCTATTCATGTATAGAAAGTTTGCACTGAAAAGTAGATGTCTAAAGTTTGTCATGTTTTTGATGTAGTTAGTTATAATAATGGATCCTCTTGATTACCTTGCCATGAGATTCCATTTCGGTGGGGAATACTTGAAATCCTGAGGTATGTATGTGCAGTACATAGGGAGCGATGAAGGCTCCTCGCACAGAGAGAGACAAGGTATCACTGCCTAAGATTAAAGGCCACTTAGAAGATCATCTGAAAAGTAAGGAGGATATGGAGAAGGTTCCACTTCACTGGCTGCTTCCTAGGTCAAAAGTTAGGGATGGTTTGAGGATACTGTTTGATGATCAATCTTGTCTGACAATGTCTGATTGTATTACTGGTTCTGTTGTAGTTGACATTTTTGCTGAGAAAATGGAGTTAGGATCAGATGGCAATGAAGAGGGTAGTGATTGGGAGGTTGAAAATGAAAAAGAAATAGTAGAAGCAAAGGATGACAGAGAGGAAGGTTTTGTGGAGGTTGCGGTGTAGGCTTTGGAGGTTGTACCTTTGCAGGGTTTCAATGTGCCTATGTTCCTGTGGAGGTTGTGAATGCACCTAATGTGACCAAACCTAAGAGGAACAAAACAACAAAAATGAAGCCACCGGTGGTATCAGTCCTAGCAAAGTGTTGGAGAAGAAGTTGAGAAGGTTCACAGAAATATATGGGGCTAGATTGAAATGATAAGGATGCTGCTGACATTGAAATGCTAAGGAGGCCTCAAATGCCAATTTTAATAGTGATTATGCCCCAATTCCTAGTGGCAGTTCTGCAAAAGAGTCAGTGGTAGAGGAATTGAGAAGACATGCAAGGGAGGTAAGGAGGCTAAAAAAGGCTAAGAAGCAGGGAGAAGCAGTTGGTCCTTATATGCATGGCAATGAATAATGTGTACGAGAAGATGATGTTGATCCTAAGGAAGGCTATGAAACTCCATATTTTGATTCAGAAGATGATTACCCATATGATAAGGTCAGTGATGGAGAAGGAGGGAAAGAAGTGGTAAGGAGGAAGAGCAGATATCCAAGGTTTGACAGCGCAGCACACATTCCAACATTCACTCTTGGGACGGTATTTAGAAGCAAGAAGCATATGAAGAGAGCACTTATCAAGGCCTTGTTTGGTTGGGCTGCAGCTTTTTCCAGTGAAAAACTACTGAAAAGCCCAACCAAATGGCTAGCTTTTCAATAGCTTTTGCCAACGGTAGCTGTGGGTTTTGCAGTGCAAATTCAACTGTTTGGAAAAGCTGCATTCTGCCAGCTTTTTGCAATATGCTGAAACTTCAGTGCTCATTTTCCAAAATGTTGTAGATGATTTGGATCAATTAAAAGCCATATGTTCACTTCCTACAGCCACAGCAGCTTTTCAAGACAGCCAGCCAACAACAGCTTTATCAACAGTCACAGCCCAAACCAAACAGTCCCCAAGTGGGAGCTAAGTGTTCATGGCTTGGTTGTAAGTGGTTGATTTATGCCTCCAAGACAAGCATAAACGATTGGTTGCAAGTATCCACTCTTCATGATGAGCACCATTGCATTCCTAGGAGAGACAACAAATTAGTCACTACTAGAGTGATTGCAGAAAGATATGGCAGTCTAATAAAATCCAACCCTACTTGGAAGATAGAAAATATCAAGTAGACAGTACTTAAGGTAATTTCTTATCATTGTCATGTATGTTTTGCAATCTTGCTAAATAAATGTACACATGATCTCACCAGCTATTTTTTGTAGGACATGCTCACTGATATTCATCTGTCCAAGTGCAAAAGGGCCAAAAAAAATAGTTTGAGAACATGTTTGACTCTACCAAAAGGTGAATACTCTAAGGTTTTGATTACCAACTTGAACTAATAAGAAGTAACCTTGGTAGTACAATAGCTATTAAACTGGACCAGATGCACCAGATGATGAGCATGTATTTCAAAGGCATATGTTTGGATGCATCAAAGAAAAGGTTCACAGCTGGTTGTAGAAGAATCATAGGCCTAGATGGTTGTTTTTTCAGAGGTGCTTGCTATGGTCATTGGTGTGTGCTCTTGGAAGAGATGTCAACAACCAAATTTATCCCATAGCATGCATGGGCTGATGGGATTCGTAGCATAGAAAACAAAAATTTTCCTACGAGATGCAAACGAAAACCTAGATCCAATCTAGAAAACCAAGATCCAAACTAGAAGAAGCTTGCAACGAGAGACAGATCATATTTACATACCCTCGACGAACACGTCAACGCAGCGGAGAATTTGACCGTTGTCGATGAAGCCCGCAGCCTCCCGCAGCTAGATTATACCTCCCAGCCGCGAGAGGGATCTTCTCGTGTTCCAATCCGATCAAGCACCGCAACGAGCGGCACCTCCGAGATGTGCACACGTACGGCTCGAAGACGTCACCTCCTTCTTGATCCAGCAAGGCGGGAGATGAGGTAGATGAGATCAACTCCGGTAGCACGACGGCATGGTGGTGGAGGTGGTGGGGTTTCTCCGCGGACAGGGCTTCGCCAAGCGCTGCGCACGAGAGAGAGGAGATGGGAGAGAGGGAGGCGGCGGCTGGGATGGATCTCTCCGGAGGGCTGCCCCTCCCCTCCTTTATATAGAGGAGGAAACTTGGAGGAGGAGGAATAGTACCCGTGAACAGTACACGCGTGAACAGTACGCGCGTGAACAGTACCCTCCCCCAAGTAAAGCCTCCCCTTTCGATCTTATCTCCTATTTTTAAGGGATTTGATCTTATCCCTGGGGGGTTACTGTTCACGTGACACTATTCACGTGTGTACTGTTCATGCAGTACCCTTGGTCCATGTGGACCCCTCCGGGATAAGTGGGCCCTACTCTAGAACCCTCCGGAACCTTCTAGAACTTCTCCGGAACTCTGCTGGAAAATTCCCGAACCTTTCCGAAACCCTAAAAATACTTTCCCATATATGAAATTGTATCTCCGGACCATTCCGGGGCTCCTCGTGACGTCCTGGATCCCATCCGAGACTCCGAACAAAATTTCGGTCTCACCATATTAATATCTCATTTTATACCCTAGCGTCAACGAACCTTAAGTGTGTGACCCTACGGGTTCGGGAATATGTGGACATGATCGAGACACCTCTCCGATCAATAATCAATAGCGGGACCATGGATGTCCATATTGATTCCCACATATTCAACGAATATCATTTATCGGTTGAACCACGATGTCGAATATTCCATTCCCTTTGTCTCGCAATATTTTACTTGCCCGAGATTCGATCGTCGGTATCACCATACCTAGTTCAATCCCGTTACCGGCAAGTACTCTTTACTCGTTCCGTAATGCCACATCCTCTGTGACCAACTCTTTAGTCACGTGCTTGCAAGCGATACAGAATGTGCTTTACCGAGTGGGCCCAGAGTATATCTCTCTGTCACATGGATGGACAAATCCCACTCTCGATACATGCAACCCAACAAGTACTTTTCGAAATACCTGAAAGACACCTTTATGATCACCCTGTTACGGCGTGACGGTTGATGCCCCCAAAGCATTCTTCCGGTACCAGGGAGTGGCATTATCTCATGGTCTAAGGATCGGAAACATTTAACAATGGAAAGCTATGCAATATGAACTTTGTGACGTGATCGAATTGCCTAACTTAATTTGGGTCTGTCCATCATGTCATTCTCCTAATGACATGACCCCGTTATTAACCGACATCACATGTCCATGATTAGGAAACCTTAACTATCATTTAATCAACGAGCTAGCCAGATAGAGGCATTGCTAGGGACACGGTGTTGTTTATAAAACCACACATGTATTATGTTTCCTGTTAATACAATTATAGCATGGAGTATAAACATTTATCATGAACAAGAAATATGATAATAACAATTTATTATTGCCTCTAGAGCATATTTCCAACAGTCTCCCACTTGCACTAGAGTCAATAATCTAGTCAATAAGTAAGCACTTAACACCTATGGCATTCCGGTGTTATTCATATGCTTTGCATGTGGTAAACTTTATCAATGGATCTGACATGTTCAGGTCTATGTATTTGCAAATCTTTTGCGTCTCCACGCATCACTCATTCTCGAATGAGTTGGCATTGTATATGTTTGGTCACTTGGTGGGACCTTAATTCCTCGTCCTGAATTATGTTGCCACCATTGTCGCACAATAGAGCTTCATAGTACTGGCTCACTTGGAACTACACCAAGTTCGATAACGAACTTCTTGACTCAAACATCCTCCTTTGTCGTTGTTAAAACAACGATATACTCAGCCTTCGTTTGTGGAATCCATCAAAATGTTTAACTTTGGAATTCATCCAAATCTAGCATGAAACCTCCTTCCAGCCCATTGTGCCACCTTTTATTAAACACATAGCCTAATTGAGATAAATTGTTTGTATCTGTAACAAAACTAGCACCGATGTAACACCTTACAATGGACCGTTTGTCACCTCTGCATACAAAACATATCCTTAGTTCTTCCAAAGTATTTAAGGATATTCATAGTATTGTTCAAAGATCAACATGTGATCATTCTGGTATATGCCCGTAACACTCAGAGCATACGACATATCTGGTTTGTGTGCATAGCATAGCGTACATGATTACAAAAAAAAATGCTCATGCGTTTAGCTCATCAAGTGTTTGTAAAACACTGAGTCTTGCATCAACCTCTTCCATGCGACAAGAACCCTTTCTTGGCGTTTCCATACTGAACCAACTCAATATCTCATCTATGCACTTTGGCTTAACCATATTCGGTGCCTCAATCTATCTCCATAGATTTTGATGCCCAATATGCTATTTAGCCTAAGTCTTTCATCAAAATCTAATTTTAATGAAATCTCAACCGTATCAAGAAAAGACACATAATTTCCAATCAACTATATGTCGTCTACATAAAGTATTAGAAATATGTCTTAGCGCTCCCACTTACTTTCTTGTAAATATACAAACATCTTCACCGTCCCTGATGAAACCAAACTCTTTTGACAATTTCATCAAGTGAAAATTCCAACTCCGTGATGCTTGCTTCAGTCCTCAAATAGAACGCTGAAGTTTGCATACCCTTTCTAGCATTCTCTGGATCGACAAAACCCTTGGTTGTATCTCACATACATCCTCGGTTAGCTTCCTGTTAAGGAACTTAGTTTTGACATCCAGCTGCCATATCTCTTAATTGAAATATGCAGTGATTGCTAGAATAATCCTTACAGACTTAAGTATCGCTACGGGAGATCCAATCTCATCGTAGTCAACTATTTGAACTTAGTCGAAAACACTTTGCGATAAGTCGAGCCTTTTAATGGATGGACACATCCACGTCTGTCTATTTTATAGATCCATTTACGTCCGATAGGCTTCATGCCTTCCGGAGAGTCTACCAAGTTCCAAACTTGATTTTCGCACATGGACTCTATCACGGAATTTATGGCGTCCAGCCATTCAGCGGAGTCAGGGCCCATCATTTGCTTCCTTGTAAGTTGCAGATCCATCGTTGTCACAACAACAATACTTCATCCTCAAACCACACGCTGGTTTAGTACAAAGTCTGCTTAACCTACGCGGTTCAGCTGCAATCTCGACCGAAGTCTCTACAACACATGTAGTGGCTTCCATTTCAGTCATAATAGGAAACTCTAGAACAACTTTCGGTGTTTCGCTACTCTGACCTAATGACAAAGATTCTCCAATCTTGCCGAGCTGCACTGTCCTCCCACTCACCTTTTCGCAAGAAACACTTTCTCGTGAAATCCACCTTTTGTGACAAACACTTTTGTCTTCAGTTCGGTGATAGGAGAAATACCCAAAAGTTTCTTTGGGATAACCTTTGAAGAATCTTTAATCCGATTTTGGTTGTAAACACTTTACATATGCTATGCATACCAAAATTTTAGAAAAGACAATTTGGGTTCCTACCCATGCCATAACTCATATGGTGTCATTTCAACGGATTATGATGGCACTCTATTCAGTGTAAAAGCGGTAGTCTCTTAAAGCATAATCCACAAAAATATAACGGTAGTTTTATTTAATTACATCATCGATCTAACCATGTCTAACAAGGTTTGATTACATCTCTCGGACACTCCATCACTCTATAGCGTTCCGGGATGTGCAAGTTGTGGAACAATTCCATAACTCTTCAGATGTTCGCTAAACTCGTAACTCAAATATTCTCCTCTACAATCCAATCATAGACATTTGATTTTCTCGTTACGATGATTTTCTACTTCACGCTAAATTTTGAACCTTTTCAAATATTTCATACTTCTTTCTCATCAAATAGATATATCCATATATATCCACTCAAATCATCGGTGAAAGTTTATGAAGTAGAGGAATCCACCATACACGGCTACACATATCGTACTTCATACATCATTATGTATAATTTCCAAAAAGTTAGTCGTCCGTTCAACTTTGGCCTATAAACGGATTTTTAGTCATCTTCCTTTCAGACAAGATTTGCAAGTGTCAAATGATTTAAAATCACATGACTCCAAAAATCCATCAACATGGAGTTTCTTCATGCATCTCTTTCCAATATGACTTAAACACAGGTGTCACAAATAAGTGAAATTCAAATCATTAGCCTCGCGGCGTTTTATCGTCAGTGTTATGGATGTTGGTATTACCATCAAGATTTAAATGATCCATCCATTATGGAGCATGGCCATAATTTGAATAACCATTGTTCTCATAAAGCCGAAACAAAATAATAATTACTAAGCACTTATAATCAATCTCAAAGGCTCGAAAGGATGCAGACGGTGAACATAATAAACCCTTTTATTTAGTTCCCAATGTGCATCACTACCACATCTTTTGCTAGTCTTTTAGGCCATTGTAGTTCTTGTATCGTGTTGCATTGTATGACACTCATACCAACCGATCTAGTATCACATACCCAAGAATTACATTGTTTACTAGCAAAGAATACATCTACAACATGTATATCATCTATATACCTGAGCTGGACTTTTCCAGTCTTTTCTTTTCCTGCCAAATATTTTTCAGATCCTCTTTCAGCGTCCCCTCTCCTTTTAGAAGAATCTATCAACATCAACAATGGCACCAGTCACATTGGCACATAGTCTTAGGATTTTAGTCAAGTACTAGCACCCTTAGACTTGCACTTTGAAATTGATCACCATCATCACATGATTGGCGTTCTTTCGGATTCCACTTTTAGCTATCTTTAAGTATGGTAAATAAATTACCCATACACTTTATCCATCCCATCATAACATTTTATGATGAAGCTACTATAGCTCGTAGGGAAGTATGCGAGAATAATTTCAGTGCCAAACTATTTAGAAATCAAGACGCCTAGCGTCTTCAATCTTTGCATATACTCATACAATATGAGCACACGCTTTCTCACTAGATTATACTCAGTCATCTTGCAGCAAAACAAGGTTTTAGATATCACATATCTGTTACTCCTTGCTCACTTCTGAAACAATCCTTTCAGCTCCTAGATTATCTCATAATCTCCTCAATTCTCAAAACAATTTTGTAGATTAAGTTTCACGGAGACAAACATGACTTTAGACACTAAATTGGAATCATTGCTCTTGGATTAATACAACTTATTAAATCACATGGAGCTAGGTCAGGTTACCGAAAGTTTGCAATAGGACTTTATCTTAACTTGGCACTAATATGGTACCATTCCGTATCATTACTTCCAGATCAATTCAGTTTTTCTATCTCAATTAACAAGCTAAGTGTAAGGTAGATAACGGATGCCAATGACTACTACGAACTATGCAAATTCACTTTGATTAGTTGTTCATGATAATAAACTCCCACTAAATTCAACATCCCTCATAGTTGTTTTAGTGGTACATGATTCAAATCCACTACACCAAGTCCGATCATCACGTGAGATGATGTAGTTTCAATGGTGAACATCAACATGTTGATCATATCGTCCATATGACTCATGTTTAACCTTTCGGTTCGCTGTGTTCCGAGGCCATGTCTGTACATGCTAGGCTCGTCAAGACAACCCCAGTATTCTGCATGTGCTCCGAGGTCATGTCTGTACATGCTAAGCTCGTCGAGACACCCGTCGTATGTGAACGTAGAGTCTATCACACCCGATCATCACGTGGTGCTTCGAAACGGCGAACTTTCGCGACGGTGCATACTAAGGGAGAACATGAACATGATATTACTTTGTGAGGGATCATCTTATAATGCTACCGTCGTCATACAAGCAAAATAAGATGCATAAAAAGGATAAACATCACATGCATAGATAATGTGACATGGTATAGCCTTTTTCTTCTTGTGCCTTTGATCTCCATCTCTAAAGCACCGGCATGATCTCCATCACCACCAGCATGGCGCCTAGGTTCTTGGGCGCCGCACATGATTGTCACCACCACGCGTTGCAACTACAACTATTGCTAACCATAGCGATAAAGTAATGCAATTACATGGCGTTTGGAGTTGACACGCAGGTCATACAAAAATATTAAAGACAACCATATGGCTCCTGCCAGTTGCCGTACTCATCGACATGCAAGCCGTGAAATATTACAAAACATGATCATCTCATACATCACATATATCACATCACATCTTTGGCTATACCACATCACATGCCCCTGCAAAAACAAGTTAGACGCCTCTACTTATTGTTTGCAAGTTTTACGTGGCTTCTAGGGGCTGCATACAAGAACCGTTCTTTACCTACGCAAAGCCACAACGTTGATTCAAGTATTGCTATTAACTTCTTCAAGCCTCCCGTTGCAATTTAGATCTCACTATAGCAAGAGAGACAGACACCCGCCAGCTATTTATGCAATACAAGTTGCATGTTGATCGCAGAACCGGTCTCATGTGCGAGGACATGTAAAGTTGGTCCGGGCCGCTTCATCTTACTATCCCGCAAGATCCAAAGTGCACGAAAAGAGGTAGCAACAAGAGAATCAACGCCCACCATCCAATTGTGTTCTACTCGTACAAAGCATCTACGCATAGATCTAGCTCTGATACCACTGATGGGATTCGTAGCATAGAAAACAAAAATTTTCCTACGAGATGCAAACGAAAACCTAGATCCAATCTAGAAAACCAAGATCCAAACTAGAAGAAGCTTGCAACGAGAGACAGATCATATTTACATACCCTCGACGAACACGTCAACGCAGCGGAGAATTTGACCGTTGTCGATGAAGCCCGCAGCCTCCCGCAGCTAGGTTATACCTCCCAGCCGCGAGAGCGATCTTCTCGTGTTCCAATCCGATCAAGCACCGCAACGAGCGGCACCTCCGAGATGTGCACACGTACGGCTCGAAGACGTCACCTCCTTCTTGATCCAGCAAGGTGGGAGATGAGGTAGATGAGATCAACTCCGGTAGCACGACGGCATGGTGGTGGAGGTGGTGGGGTTTCTCCGCGGACAGGGCTTCGCCAAGCGCTGCGCACGAGAGAGAGGAGATGGGAGAGAGGGAGGCGGCGGCTGGGATGGATCTCTCCGGAGGGCTGCCCCTCCCCTCCTTTATATAGAGGAGGAAACTTGGAGGAGGAGGAATAGTACCCGTGAACAGTACACGCGTGAACAGTACGCGCGTGAACAGTACCCTCCCCCAAGTAAAGCCTCCCCTTTCGATCTTATCTCCTATTTTTAAGGGATTTGATCTTATCCCTTGGGGGGGTTACTGTTCACGTGACACTATTCACGTGTGTACTGTTCATGCAGTACCCTTGGTCCATGTGGACCCCTCCGGGATAAGTGGGCCCTACTCTAGAACCCTCCGGAACCTTCTAGAACTTCTCCGGAACTCTGCTGGAAAATTCCCGAACCTTTCCGAAACCCTAAAAATACTTTCCCATATATGAAATTGTATCTCCGGACCATTCCGGGGCTCCTCGTGACGTCCTGGATCCCATCCGAGACTCCGAACAAAATTTCGGTCTCACCATATTAATATCTCATTTTATACCCTAGCGTCAACGAACCTTAAGTGTGTGACCCTACGGGTTCGGGAATATGTGGACATGATCGAGACACCTCTCCGATCAATAATCAATAGCGGGACCATGGATGTCCATATTGATTCCCACATATTCAACGAATATCATTTATCGGTTGAACCACGATGTCGAATATTCCATTCCCTTTGTCTCGCAATATTTTACTTGCCCGAGATTCGATCGTCGGTATCACCATACCTAGTTCAATCCCGTTACCGGCAAGTACTCTTTACTCGTTCCGTAATGCCACATCCTCTGTGACCAACTCTTTAGTCACGTGCTTGCAAGCGATACAGAATGTGCTTTACCGAGTGGGCCCAGAGTATATCTCTCTGTCACATGGATGGACAAATCCCACTCTCGATACATGCAACCCAACAAGTACTTTTCGAAATACCTGAAAGACACCTTTATGATCACCCTGTTACGGCGTGACGGTTGATGCCCCCAAAGCATTCTTCCGGTACCAGGGAGTGGCATTATCTCATGGTCTAAGGATCGGAACATTTAACAATGGAAAGCTATGCAATATGAACTTTGTGACGTGATCGAATTGCCTAACTTAATTTGGGTCTGTCCATCATGTCATTCTCCTAATGACATGACCCCGTTATTAACCGACATCACATGTCCATGATTAGGAAACCTTAACCATCATTTAATCAACGAGCTAGCCAGATAGAGGCATTACTAGGGACACGGTGTTGTTTATAAAACCACACATGTATTATGTTTCCGGTTAATACAATTATAGCATGGAGTATAAACATTTATCATGAACAAGAAATATGATAATAACAATTTATTATTGCCTCTAGGGCATATTTCCAACATGGGCTGTTGTAGAAAAGGAAACCACAAATTCTTGGTTTTGGTATCCCAATGCTATATATTATGGAATGGCAAGGATGGTTTTGAGGTCAAGGAGAAGGATAGATTCAATTACACTGTGAACTTAGAGCAAAGAACTTGTTCATGTAGGTACTGGCAGCTATCTGGCCTACCTTGCTGCCATGCCATTAGTGCATTGTACAAAAGCTCAAAGCCATTGGATCTTTACATAGCTGATTGCTATTCCATTGCTGTGTATAAGAGCACATATCAACACCGTTTGGAACTAGTTGAAAGAGAAGAGAATTGGCCATCTGCACCTAATCCTAAGCCATCAACACCAGGATACATCAAAATGCCAGGGAGACCCAAAAAGGAAAGGAGATGGGAGGCAGATGAGGCACCAAAGGGAACAAAATGCCTTAGGTTGGCTCTAAGATTCTATGTCGGAGACGCAAACAGTATGGTCACAACAGTAAAGGATGTATTGGAAATCCTAACTCAAAAGCCCATCAAAATGCACATATTTTCAGGATGCAACAAGAAAGAGAAAGGCAGAGCAAGCACAAGAAGCAACCCATGTACATATATATACAACTTATGTTCATGTTGAAATGCATAAATCAAATTCCACTTGTAACTAGCATGTTCCTGTTGTAGGTTGCACCTTCTCAATGGGCATAGAAGAAACCATCCAAGAAAGCAGTTGTAAGTCAGAAGAAGCAAGGTGGCATACCTATTCTTACAAGCTTAGGGAGCCAAAGTTCACAACCCAATTCGCAAGTATTTTCCCACTATTCTTACAAGCTAACATAACTTTTCTTACAAGCTTAGGGAGCCATATCATTCAAAGAAATAATTTTCCATGCAGAATGGGCAACCATCTCACTGTATGTTCAACTTAGCTGCCTACAAAGCTGCCAAAGGAGACAAATATGGCCCTTCAACATCATCAAAGAAGTGGTGGACATGAAGAAGCATGCAGAATGGTTTAAACATCTTTTAGCTGCTATCTAGTTCTGTAAAACTAGCTATTTTGGTGTTTGGTAAACATAAACATTGTAAAAGTGGTTATTTTTCTACCTGGTCAATGTACTCTTGGTTAGATGGGAATCTTGTTATGTAAACATTCTAAAACTAGTTGTTCTGTTCTGCTACTTATTCTAAACATGGTTGTTCTGTTCTGCATTGTTATGTTGCTTATTTTTATTCACACGGTTGCCATTGCCATCTGCCAATGTGAAATGAGTAGATGAAAAATTTTCATACAAGGTTATCGTTGCTATAGGACATAGAAATTTCAGACATATTCTTGTAATTGACATAGAAAGTTCACCGACAAAATGTTAGAGCTGACAAATAAGAGTGACACATAGTCCTTGCTTAATAACAACCTAGAGGATATTGCATTCTTACTTAACAATGAACCAATAAGCAAAGAAAATTACACAACACATGCAAGCATACTATATAGACTCAAACATCTTCATCTTCTTCGTTCCAACTAGTGCTGCCAGCTCCATCTTCTGCATCTCAATCTTCGTCTTCAGTTCGACCACCTCTACTTTGTGCATTTCTTGCGGATCATAATGGAGTTCCATTGAAGCATCCATGCTATTCTCAAGCAGCACTAAAAGTGCATATTGGCCTCCTAAGTGGGTTTTGATGATTAATAACAAAAAAAATTAAGAGGCTAATGTGTGAATCAAGATGTTGATTAGGTATTTAGTCCCCAGGCAAGTTGGAACCGACGTTGATGATCTCGGCATGGAATGGAGAAGGTTAAGGACTTTTTTAGTTATTTTTGATCCAATAATCACATTGGGTAGAAAACCGTACTATAAAGGGGGAGCTAATCAACAACATGGAAGAAAATAACTTGCTAAGTGCTCAAAGGAAATCATTTCTAAAAATCTTTGGAAAACTTTCTACACCAAACTTTTGTGTTCATCCAGAATGTCTAGACTAGTTGGCCGAAATGTCTGAGTGTGTGTGAGAGTAGGTTTCAGCGTACTAAGTGTTGACCCAGACCCTCTGAGTGAGGTTCATTCCGAGTATCCAGAATCTTTCAGAGCTTCTGTCCAGTTGAGTTCCTTTTGTCTAGATCTTCTGAGTGAAGTCTATCCGGACACTTCGAGTGAAGACATAGCTTTTGTCCAGAGATCTTTTTCACCCGGACCTTCTAAGTGAAGGTCATCCGGACTATCTAAAATCCATGCAGTAGCTTTGTCCAGAGTATTTCATGTTGTTCAAAACTTCTGAGTGAGGTTTACCTGGACATTGCGAGTGGTGACAAAGCTCCTATACCAAAGTCTCAGCTTCGTCCAGACCTTCTGACGGAAGATTGTCCAGAACCTCTGAGCCAGGACTTAGCCTCTGTTCAAGTGCTTTCTTTCGTCCGAACCTTCGTGATTCGGTACCTCCGAGGAAACCAAGTTGGCTCCATTTTTGCCTATCCAGAACCTCCGAGTGAGGATCTCCTGGAACCTCCGAATTAATTTGTGTTTCGGAACAGAAGGGTTCTTTTCATTTGGAACCTTCGAGTGACATCGGTCCCGACCCTCCTGGTCTTGGATTTTCCTGAGGATTTGAACTATTTAGTATGTCCAAGCTATACCCTCCGAGCAGTGTTTTTATCCCAAACTAGCTATTATGTTTGAGCCCCGGAACCTCCAAGTGAGGTTGTTCGGAACCTCCGGGCGAGGTTTCTTTGTGAGTAACGGCTAGATTCTTTAGGAAGGCCTATATAAGCCACTACCCTCCCTGTATGGAGGTAATCCTTTGTCCCAAATCTTGAACTGCACACTTGCTCTCCTCTCTCTTACCTTCTTGTGAGAATCTTTGAGAGGGACAAATCTTGAGAATTTGAATTGAATTTCCATTGAGCATCCAAGCAAGAGATCACCTCCATCCTGAGACCAAGTTCTTATTACTCTTGAAGGTTGGTGACTCCTAGACAATTAGGCATTGCTCGGAAGTCTTCAAGGTTGTGAAGAAGCCAAGTGATATGTGAAGGTTGGAGATCTCCTACTGCAATATGATAAACTACTGTAAGAGAAGAGAAACTTCGCATTGGCAAGCTTCTTAAGCAAAGAGCACGATTCGGTACCGACTTCAATCGCTAGATCAAGCTTCCTCAACGGAGACGTAGAACCTCGCCAAAGGCTCGAATTTTGAAACAAATCTTGTGTGCCCCATAGTTGTCTCCTTGCACTTCTCTATATTTGTTTCCTTGTTTTGATCATTAGCATGCTAGGTTTTTCTTAGTGCTATAGAATTACTTGTGTAAACTTTATTTTTAGAATTAGTTTTTGTTAATTTTCTAATCACCCCCCTCTAGTTGATAGCCTAGATCATTTCAAACACCTTTCGCGCCTTTAGCTCCCCACTCTCCTTCTTCAATCCTCGAACTAAGTCATGGAGATCAAGCAGCAACTGCTTCAAAAATGGAGAGGTCTTCAAATCGTTCCAGATAAAAAACCACAACCACCAACAAATTGATTCAAGTGCATCTGACCACGAACACGAACTGAATGAACAAAACAAAAAGGAAAGTGGGTTCAAGGCAAACAAAATAGAGCCAAAATTGAGTCTTACCGTGAAACAGAGCAAGCGTAGTACCTCGTCGCTTTATTGCCATTGCTCCATGAGATCCATAGTGAAGCCTTCTTCTGGCAAAGGCATAGCTGCGGTGGGTCATACTCCATCAGCTTCTTGCGGTAGGGTTATGGTGACAATTGGGATAGCTTCGCTTCTGAGCCTTGACCCTCGGTCCTGGACGACAGCGTGCGTGAAGAAGAAGAACTCCCCTGGACAAGGGAGTGCACGAATTCGATTGTGCCATGGACTACCTCCTCTCTATCTAGGGTATGCGACCAATTTAGGGTAAATTGAATCACCAAATGATAGCGGGCGCAACTTAAGTGGTCTCTGCCACGTCAGCGTAGCTTAGGTGTCAAATGAATCTAAGTCAGCATGTAGGTTTGGCCTAAATAGGTGTCAACAGCGCCATGTAAACAAAACCGGCGTGTAATACTGCTACAAGGGGGATTTAATCCAGTTTAGCGACTTGAGGGTCTGAGGAGAGGAGGGGGTATTTGGCCGGAGCGCATGATTTGAGGGTGAAATCCGGATTTTTTTTTCTCATGTAACTGTGTTACTCGGCCCAAGAACCGATGGGCCAGGACCACGACCGTCCAGACTCAAGACTACCAAGGCCTGCCTCGAATCCGCTGTCACCTCACCTGAGCAGCTGTGCTACTCGCTCAGGCCCACGTAACAGATACGGCAGAGCCACCAGCCCCAGGCAGTTAGAAGAACGGCCACCCCTCCTCACGTCGTTATTTCCGCCGAGCCCCCGCACCAGGAAACAAATGGAGGCGCCAGCCGAGACCGAGCGAGGCAGGGAACCGGAACGCGTCGTGCCGGCCCGTCGTCGTCGTCGTCGTCGTCCCTTCCCCCATAAACAAAACCAACAAAATCCAAACGATCCCTAGCAACGGCAGCGGCAACGGCCGGCATTGCAATCTCTCTTGGTTCTCCTACCCATCCAACCAAACGATCGTGACCCCATCCCCGCACGCCGTTTTCCGAGCTGCCTGCAGGGAGCATCCGTTTCCTCTTTTCCTCCGCCTCCAACGGCGAGGCGAAGCTCGAGGCGAGGATAGCCGGTGCAATCGGCGCTCGGTTCCGTCTAGCTTTGCGGGCGCTCGCGCGCCTAGGAGGTACGATCCTGTCCACTTTTGTTTCATCGCACGTTGTGTATAATCTCAAGTGCGTTGGTTCGACCTTGTTGTTTCCTCGGTGATGGCGTTACGGTATTTTAGATGCTTGAAATGATTTAAGGGGAGGATTATGTGCAATTGGTTATGAGATCAAATCATGTGAATTTCTGCGTGAATTGCATTACACGATTGAAGTCAAATTAGGATATTCGTCCTCTCTCTTTCTTTCTTTTTTCGGTCCAGCTCCTTGAACAGTTTACATGGTTGAGACTAGTTTCTATGTTCTGGTAAAATCATCTCATGGTACAAAAAGTATTCTAGAAAAATTCAAAGGTATGTGTCCGTCGGCGCATGAGGCCGTGAATTGCTCGAGAAACACTCGGATCCGAGTGCCGATAATTAATTGACTTTAAGCATGTAGCAAACTAGTTGGGTTTTTAGAGATAACTCAAGGGAAGATGATACTCTTGTAGCAGGTGAGTTATTTCAAGTACTTCACAAAGAGTACTGCAGACACTTTCTTGAGCATTGTACGGTTCCGCTAGCTGTGCAAGAAAAGGATTGACTGCTTGCTTTGAGCCTGCTGAATTTTGTTGTTTCAGTAATTGGATGTGTCATTCTAGATGTTGACTTGACTGCCATCTCATATATCCTCCATTGTTTGCGTACATGGAGCTAATGTGCATTTTCCTAGAAAGAACCATAACATCAATTAACAAGCTTAACACATGCTGTTGCTATATTGATTAGAATTTACACTATCCAGGTCTACATTGTATTATACAAGTTTCTGTGGGTATGGAATTTTGACATGCATTGCAGTAAGCCATCCAAGAGTCACTTCGATTTGCCATTCATACTCTGCTGGGACATCTGAGTTGCTAATGTTAACATGACCTAGTTTCATCCGAGTTGACCAACAGATAGCCATTCTATTATTTTAACTCTAACAGATTTTCTTTTTACCACGTTTTCCTTTCTATGCAGATATTTAGTCTTACAGTTAGCCGCTTCTCTATGATGCATTTTCTGGGGTGACCCTCTAGAGAGATATGGGTTCCCTCAACGACATTGGCGTTGCTGCGGGAATAAACATACTATCTGCATTGGGTTTTCTTCTTGCATTTGCAGTTCTGAGGATACAACCTATTAATGATCGGGTATACTTTCCAAAATGGTACCTCAAAGGGACAAGAAGCAGCCCAAGACACATAGGAACTGTTTTCTCAAAATTTGTGAATGCTGATCTGTCAACATATATCCGGTTTCTGAATTGGATGCCTGCAGCGCTGCAAATGCCAGAACCTGAGTTAATTGATCATGCAGGACTAGACTCCGCAGTATATGTTCGCATCTATCTTCTTGGGTGAGCATGATATTCATGTTTCTCAATTCTCACATCATAGTATTGCTTTCACTTTCATTTTTTCCATGCTCTAAAAGGATCAACGCGACTGCTAGTGTGATGATAAAACATGACTGCTTCTTATGATGTCAACAGATAGACACGGATTCATGATGTTATTTTGTAACAAAAACATATTTAGGTTTACTGATGGCGCATTGCTTTCTTGCTTTGCAGTTTAAAACTTTTTGTGCCAATTGCTGTGCTCGCATTCATCGTCCTAGTTCCTGTCAATTGGACTAGTGGAACTTTGGAAAATGAAAAGAGTCTAAATTATGACCAAATTGACAAGCTTTCAATTTCGAATATTGGAAAAGGTTCAAAAAGGTATAGTTCTGTGTACTCCATCTCTATGTTGTACTACTTGCAGCACCAGCATGGATCATGACTTGTTTCTTTGAGAATAGTTATGTGTTATGTGTTACGGAGTATTCCAAGATTGGCGGTAAAAAGCCAAAAGTAGTCCCTTGCCACGGGTCAATAGCAAAAGTAGCTCCTTATGTGAAACAATTCCAAAAAAGTGCCTCCTGCCGCACCCAGGATCCATGGCACGCTCGTGCAGCACATCGGACCCGCGGCACGCGGGTGGGGCCCACGGCCCTGGCTTGCCGTCAGCTGGACGCACGACAGTCCGATGGACCCACCCGTGTGCCGCCACCTCACCTACCATGTGTCTGGCTCACGGCAGGCCAGGGCCGCGGGTCCGATGTGCGGCAGGAGCATGCCGCGGCTCCTAGGTGCGGCAGGAGGCACATATCAACTTTAAGACGAGCCATGCTGAGTTTTTTGGCATTGATTAAGATACGGGGCTACTTTTGCTATTGACCTGTTGCAGGGGGCTAGTTTTGGCTTTTTGCCCAAGATTGGCTAAACTTGACTTATTATTTTTAGACATTCTATATCCATAATCTCAGTACTGTCATCTAGTTGCATAGAGCCCTAATTAGAAACTTTTGAAACTTATAAGTACTGTTATATATGTTTGAAATGCTTCTCTTCTTTGTATATATTTTGGTAAGCTGGCGGTTAGATATTTGGGTTTTGCGAATATGTTCCAAGTTATTCTCATTTCTAGTAATGGCACCTTTACTTGGTATTTTACCTTTTAAGAACTAGAAGCAAATATGGGCGTGTCCTCTTTTGTCCTTAAAATAAAGTGAGCAGAAAATATTTATGCGGTGATGGCTTATAACTAAACCGAAACCATTACCAATTGAACTGTTGTAACTGCATCCATTACCTATCCATGTCCTTTTTTATCCTTAAAATAAAGTGGGCACAAAATATTTATGCAGTATCGAGGACCATTACCAATTGAACTGGGGAAACTTGATCGATGACATATCTGAACAGAACCATTTCAAACTCAACCATGTTCCTACTTGCACATACTCCCTCCGTTCCCTATTCTGAGGCGTAATATTTTTTTGCTTTTATTCCGTTTTGCATGGCGTATTCCTATCCGAAGCATTCTCTCACGAAAATACCCCTCCCGAAGTGTATCACTCTCCCGAAGCATCTTCCCGAAGCGTTTTGCATTAGATTTTCAGCCATTGCATGCTGGCCAACGTGTGCATGCATTAGCCATGCAGCCTATCCGCGCGCGCTGGGCTGGTTTGCTGCGACGCGAGTTAAGCGGGAGCGCGGCTTCGTGCGAGTGAGGAAAGCGGGAGCGGGCGGGTGCGGGCGAGAGATGCGCGGCGGGATGAGGAGAAAATCACGCGTGCGTACGCTGCGAGAGGAACGATTTGTATGGCCTCTCTCGGATTGGTCGAGCAACATCTCCAATGAACGTCATTAAATACAGTAATCCGCGTGATACAGGGTTAAACTCGTCCAAAATCCTAACTAAGTCCCCTCCTTGGTATGGGAGAAAAAAATATTACGCCTCAGAATAAGGAATGGAGGGAGTATATAAAAAATGCAAAGGATTACCTGCAAATGTTTTTCTTTAGTTAAGGTTATTCCAGGGATTAGTTCTTATCAGTTTTTTACCAAATCAATCTTTAGGATGCTGTAGTAGTAGAATCTTCTTTGCTTAACCCTCCAAGAAGCTCATTGAGTTATGACTTGTGACAGAACTTACAATAAAACTTACTTTTGTAACCAACACAAATACCTAGCTGTAAGTCAGTGCCTTAGAGATACTACTGAATTGGAAATCTTTTCATGAAAACCTTTTGAGCAAAAAAAGCACAACTTATGTTGATATCTACAATTGATACTGAATGACAAAAATTCTTTTTCCCAAGCACCTGCCGTTTATAGTGCTACAAATTCTCTCTCTTTTTTATATATTCTTGAGTAAATTACTCAAAACCACAACTTCAAGGTACTTCATAACACTTTAGCACACATTTTAGACTTCTTTTTCACAGAACCACAACTTTAAACTGATCTCTAACAGGTCACCCAAACTGGACACTTCTAGACATTTGAAAGCATATGACGAGTCCACTTAACAGTGCCTACATAAACGTTTATGTGAACTTTTATGCTAATGTAGATGTAGACCCCACCTATCGAGCCTCACCATCTTCTCCTTTCCCTTCTCCCTTCTCCTTCCTCCTGTCTCTCTAGGAATCTCTCTCCCTCGCTCCATCCTGGTCACCGCAGGCCGCGGCAACCTGCGCTCTGCCGCAGCATCTTCTTCCTCCTTCTCTTCTCCTTCTCTCTCTTCTCTCTCTCCTCACCAACCTGTCTTGGGCACCTCCTAGAACTTGCTCTTGGAGGGGTCGAAGTTCAACCCCTGCGCGTGGCAGAAGAGGAGGAAAGAGCCCCGTGAGGCGATGAAAGGGAAAAGCTGGTTACCTATGATGGCAAGGAACCCTACCGGCCCGGCGGCGATTGGTGGCGAGGATGTCAATGAGGTCACGGTCATTCCGGCACAACGACGGTGGTGTGGCGGCCATCGACGGTGGTGAGCTAGAGGATGCTGCCGTCCTTGGAGAACTGGACGCGCTCGACCTTGCCCTTCTTGACGGTGGCGAGGAACTCGTTGTAGTGCCCCTGCACGCCGTCGGGGGGGGGTCAGCGGAGGAGACGGAGCACGCCGTCGGGGTCAGCGGAGGGGACGGAGTGCTTGGTCTGTTGGGCGCGGTGAGGAGGTTGTCAGCGAAGGGTTTCGTGGTCGACGATGGCGACTCGGTTTGGAGTTGCAGGACCCAGACGAGGGCTGGCGGCGGGGTGGGCGCGTCAACGGTGACAACGTGTAAGGTTGGCATGGCAGTGGTGATAGCGTTTAAGGTGGGCGCGGCGGCGAGCGAGAGGAGGAGGGCGGGGAGGAGCTTGGAGGAGAGCGAGTGGCGCAGCCTGAGGGAGGAGGGCTTGGGGAGGGAGACGGTGATGAGGGGGTAGGAGGCGGAGAGGAAAGGGGCGCCATGGTTGCTTGCTAGTTCACTAGTATAGTCAAGAGAAGAAGATATATGGGGTTCTTGAGGAAATCCATGACCTCCTGTAGCTCGAGCTTGGCCCGGTCGGCACCGGCGACGTCCTTAGGGCTTAGGAGAGAGAGAAGGAAGGAGAAGAGAAGGAAGGGGAAGAAGAAGACAGAAGGCTGACAGGTGGGCCATATGTCCACCTTAGCATCTTGTCCACATGCGCATCCATATAAGTGTTGACGAACAGGCCCCTATGTTTGTTTTGTTGTTCAATGCCTGAGATTGGTTGGTTTGGGTGATCTGCTAGAGATTAGACCAAAAGTCATGGTTTTGTGGAAAAAAATCTAAAATATGTGGTAAAGTGATATAAGGTACCTGAAGTTGTGGTTTTGAGTAATTTATTCTATATTTCTTCAATGTCCTCCTGTCACTTCACTTTGGCCAATAAATGTTCTACTAAACTATTGAATGTTTTCATAGGTTTTGGGCACACATAGTAATGGCTTATGTGTTTTCCTTTTGGACATTTTACGTGTTGTATCATGAATATAAGGTTATAACAACTATGAGGTTGCGCTTTCTTGCTAATCAGAATCGTCGGCCTGATCAATTCACGGTAAGAAATATCTTCCATACCAGTTTAACTAATAGATGAAAAAATTCACTAGATTTAAATGTTAATTTTGCATCTTATTAAACATGTTGCTTTAGATTTATTTTAGCAAACTTATTATTGTGTAGAATCTCCTAATTTCCTACTCTTAATTCTTTTCCTGCTTTTAGGTACTTGTGAGAAATGTACCACCGGACCCAGACGAAACAGTTAGCGAGCATGTTGAGCACTTCTTTGCTGTGAATCATCGTGATCATTACCTCAGTCATCAGGTTTTATTTTTCCTATCTTACACTGGTACTGTTATGGTGAATATAACTATATGACCAAGCATCAAGAAAAGTTTAATAAGAAGCAAGTTATTGTTATTTCAGTTGTTCTTTAGTCTTCAACTAAAGTGCAACCTTTTCTGTACTCTTCAACTGAAGCACCTGTAGGCCTATGTGTTTTTTTTTCCATTTTTCATTTAGAAAGAGGGATCCCGTGTCTATAACAAATTCCAGTTCAAATATTTTATCTCACTTGGAGTAATTTGTTCAGTATATGATCAACAGATTGTATACAATGCAAACGCCCTTGCCAGTTTGGTTGAGAAGAAGAAAGGCTTGCAAAACTGGCTTGTCTACTACGAAAATCAGCATGCTAATAACCCTGCAAAGAAGCCAACTATGAAGGTACGCTTCCTCCTTTCCAATGCATGCACTGGAAGCTTCTTTTCATCCACAAAGCTATTTCAGTGTATGCTCTAATCTGGCAAGTGGTATAACTCAAGTACATCTCTTATAGACAGGACTGTGGGGTCTTTGGGGGCAAAAAGTGGATGCTATAGAATACTACAAGGCAGCAATTGAGGAGTTATCTAAACAGGTACTGATTTCATTGAAAGGAACTGTCATGTTTCATTTCATCATCTTGATAGTGTCATCAGACCATCAAGAACCATCCTTCCTTTGATTGTACTGCATAATGCATAGTTCCTCATAACGTCCGTAATACTGCAATATTAATAATCTTTAACTTATTTTCTCTAAAAATAATAATAATCTTTAACTTCTTTGTAGGAAGATGAGGAGAGGCAGAGGGTGGTTACTGATCCTAATGCTATTATGCCGGCGGCATTTGTGTCTTTCAAAAGTCAGTGGGGGGCTGCTGTCTGTGCTCAAACACAACAGACAAGTAATCCGACGGTGTGGTTAACCGAGTGGGCTCCGGAACCTCGTGATGTTTACTGGCCTAATCTTGCAATCCCTTTTGTTGAGCTCTCGGTTAGGAGGCTTATCATGACTGTTGCGCTCTTCTTCCTGACCTTTTTCTTCATGATACCAATTGCACTTGTCCAATCCTTGGCCAATCTAGACGACATTGAGCGGGTGCTTCCTTTCTTGAAGTCTATAATAGAAAGGTGAGTTTAATTGCTCGTTGTTTTAGTTGGATTTTTCAACCAAAAAAAGCATTTGTGGCATGTTGTTTCACAAACAAAATCTATTAAATCCTGCCATCCTACTATAGCAACTGAAGAAGGCAAGAACTGGCTGGTGACTCAGTTCATGTCCTAACAACTATCATGGACACGTTTCAATTTGAGAAAATTAGCTTGGTACCATCTCATGTGAGGCTTACAAGTGCCCATGGGGCCACAGTCAGTGACACAACGATGGTAATTTCCAACTCGCTGATCTTTGCGACGATATGGAGCAATTTCACCAATTTAGATGGCCATTTGCAGTTCATTAGTAGTTGTTAACATCATTAAGAGAGCCTCTTACCATCATATACAGTGAAAACCCATGTTTCATAAGTTACTCCTTTCTTGCTAGTAAAGATGGCAGTCAGGTCGGGTTCCTTCGGGTCGACCTTCATCAAATTCATGCGCAAATCCACGAGTGTGCCTGCCGCCTGCGCACGGCAATACCCATCGGTCCTCAATCATACCCACGCCGTACCGATCGGGTCATCTCAATATGATACACTGAATCATTGATACATCAGGCAATAGCTTCTAAGAGACAAATAATTAAGCATTGATATTGTCACTGACATAATCACATTTAGTCCATCTCACTCGATCTCTTGGACCCTCAAACAGGATACACAAGCTCTATGGCTTACAGCCACATGATATAAAAATTAATTTTAATATTATTCGAGTATCCATTGGGTAACCCATGGGAAGAAAATGGAACCCATCCCCAACTAATGACTTAATCGAGTACCCATGGGTTTCACCCAGGAGCGGGAAAAACGACCCATGCCCGTCCATGACGGCTTGGGTACCCAGGGGTAAAATTTCCATCTTTACTTGCTAGTTGCTAACTGGATAGATTTATAAAGCACTGCTGGATATTTATGATTAGCAAAAAAAAATCCCCATATCTGATAACGATTTTCCTTGCTGAACAATAAAATGCAGAAAGAAAATCTGACAAATTTAATAAACCTTAAATAACATAAATCGGCCACATTATAATTGTTTACAACATATTTCCTTTCTCGATCTAATTTTCATCAGCCACATTATAATTGTTCACAAGATATTGCCTTTCTGGATCTAATTTTCATTGTCAATGCAATATGCTGCAGAGATTCTCTTAAGTCCGTTATACAAGGTTTCTTGCCAGGAATCGCGTTAAAAATCTTCCTTATAATCCTCCCAATGATTCTCATGACCATGAGCAAGATTGAAGGCCACATATCACTCTCTGGATTGGACAGGAGGACAGCATCGAAATACTTCCTGTTCCTTTTTGTCAATGTATTCTTGGGGAGTGTAATAACCGGAACAGCATTCCAACAGCTCGATACTTTTATCCATCAGCCTGCAAACAAGTAAGCTAAATTTGGCAGTTGCTTTTTGCATTATGATATTTATATTATAACAATGGGGTCAATATTTACGGCCACCTAATTTTTTATTATCAATTTTCTCCTTTTGTTGTCACAAGAATTCCAGAGACTGTTGGAGAATCAATTCCCATGAAAGCAACATTTTTCATCACGTACATAATGGTTGATGGCTGGGCCAGTGTTGCCGCTGAAGTTCTTAGGTTGAAACCGTTGGTCATGTTCCATATAAAGAACACTTTCTTGGTCAGAACTGAGCAGGACCGTGAGCAGGCCATGGACCCTGGGAGCTTGGATTTTGGCACCACTGAACCTCGAATACAACTGTACTTCCTCCTTGGGCTTGTATATGCCGTTGTTACACCAATTCTTCTTCCTTTCATCATAGTATTCTTCAGCCTCGCCTATCTTGTTTTCAGACACCAGGTACTAGGTAATCTTACTTTGAGTTCAAGTGATGCTTTTCAGTCAGATTATCTTTCTATTCTTTCACCAGCATGTCTTTTTATGTTCTTTTTGCGAGCTCTTTCAGGGTTTTCTTGTTGACATCACATTCACATTGCACAAAACACAAATTTCTTCTTATGGCCGTTCGTGCAATTCATAGTAACCAAGTGAATGTTTCCTGTAGTACACTAAAATACCAAGCCTTCTTATCTTCATTCTTCTCTTAGCATAGGCCACTAATATACTATTCTGCTTCTTTTGTTGCAAGATCATTAATGTCTACAGTCAGCAATACGAGAGCGGTGCCCAATTCTGGCCAGATGTGCAAAGGCGACTTATTGCTGAATTAATAGTATCACAAATCCTCCTACTGGGACTGCTGAGCACACAGGAAGCAGAAAAGTCCACTGTCGCTCTTCTTCCTCTTCCTGTCCTGACCATATGGTTCCACTATGTATGCAAGGGCCGGTTTGAACCAGCTTATATAAAGTTCCCCTTGCAGGCAGGATTAAAACTTAGTCTTCATACATATGCTCACCATAGCGTCTCAATTATTAAGCTAGAGCAGTCTTGATGCATATACTTGCTGCTTGGTTTTGCAGGATGCCATGGTGAAGGACACACTGGAACGGGCATATGACCCAACTCTGAATTTGAGAGAGTACCTGAAGGATGCATATGTGCACCCCGTCTTCCAAAAACATGACATGTATGAGCTTGTTGCCATGGATGAAGAGAAGAACCCCCTCGTTGCCACAAAACGGCAGTCTCGCATGAACACACCAGTAGAAAGCAAGTTCAATTCCAGTTCTGGCACCAATGAAGGAGAGTCCAGTCGGTTGCGTCCTACCTGAAAACTGCTTCCTTCATGAGCAAATGTAAAGTTTTGGATTTTGGCTATCTTGTGGGCAAAAAGGTAATGCAAGATGTAGTAGAATTTTCGAAAAGGCTGTACACTATATATGATCAACAGTTGCCTCACTGCATTAGCATGTGCTACCACGATGAAATTCTACATTTAGAATGGTTACAAGATAATGGTTTGAGCCATTAAGCACTTAACCAAATCGACCATTCAAACTTTGTCATTTAGTTGAATCAAGTCTTTCCGTCAGTTTAGCTTGATGTTATGATACTAGGGTCTTGTAAACGCAAGCTAGCAAGAGTCTTGAAATTTTTGGACATGTCAAAATTAGTTTCCTACCAGACGACCTTGGGGCAACCTAGTGCATCATTTTTGGACTTCTACTGATAAATTCGAACTCAAAACTATTGCATCAAAAGTAAATCAGAGATTACTTTTTGAGAAAAGAAGAAAACAGAAAGAAGCAATTTAAAAAAGGATGAAACTAAAATTGTAAAGCTTAACCTATAGAGAGCTTGGAAAGTACAATATTTGGTACAGAACTAATTTTTCCTTCATGTTGACTTTTGGAGAAAAATCATCTCAAATTGAGCATTCTTTCCAATATATGACACACTTTGTACATTTCTGTGCCTCGACAGTATCCTTTCTTACAAAAAGCAATGATCACTTCCCGGTACATACACACATCTATTGTAAAGCCTTGTCCAAGAATCCATCCAATCAGATTATGCAATTCACCGAGCTTACCACCAACGATTAGACCTCGTACAATACTTGAAACTGCAGATGGAGAGAAACCGTCCTCGAGTGATCTGTAGAAACAGCTAAGGGCCACCAAGTATTTCTCTTCTCTACAGAGACAATCAACCACGAGACCGTAGGTGGTGTCATTGGGAGTAATGTCCTCCTCAATCATCTCATGAAGCAAGAGGTAGACCTCGTTAGCTTTCCCCAACAAACTGAGATGACGAATCAATGTATTGTATGTGACAACATTGGCGACAAACTCTTCACTTCCCAGCAGACAAAGTGCATTATGAAGCTTCCCGAGTTTACAGAGACTGTGGACTACAATGTTGAAGGTCCAGCTATTTGGAGCTATGCCCTTCTTGGCCATGTCAGTGAACAGCTTGACAACAGCCAACCATCTCCGCTCATCACACAGCCTCCTCATCACCGTGTTATAGTTGACAACACTGGCGTCCCACCCAAGCTCTGCACTGCACTCCAAGAGGCGTTTTGCAGCCCACGCAGTTGAGCTGCGACAAACACCATCAAGAAGGATATTCAGAGTAACCTCATTAGGGTACAGCCCATTGAATAGCATCCTATCGACCAATGAAAAGCTCTCGTCTATTCTACCGGCTTTGCATAGCCCGTCCATGTAAGTGCTGTATGTGATTTTATCCGGCATCCACCCTTTTGAGCTACTCTCCTCAAGAAGCACATCTACTTCCTCGAAAGCGCCAACCTTGCAAAGAGCTTCAATCAAGACATTGTAAGTAGCTGTGCTTGGAGCATACCCAGCAGCAATCATCGAGTCCAACAGCTTCTTGGCCTCGTGAATCATCCCAGTAGTGCAGTATGCGTGCATGATAGGTGTATATGTGTGCGCATTCGGGTGGCATCCTTCATCCAACATCAAGTCCAGCACGCCCAGAGCTTCAGCCACCCGCCCGGCACTGCACAGCCCAGAGATCAGAGTCGAGTAGGTTACCACGTCTGGGGCCACACCATTCGCCGCCATCCACCGCACGACCTCGTAGGCCGCGTCGAACCGCCGCAGGCGGCAGGCGTACACCCCGACCAGCACCGTGCACGCCGTGGCGTCGGGCGCGACGCCGTCCGTGGCCATGGCGTCGAGCACGGCGAGCGCAGCGCCTGGGCGGGAGGCAGAAGAGAGCGCTGCTGCAGCGGTGGTAAAGCAAGAGGCGTCCGGGCGGCGGTGGAGGAGGCTGCGCATTTCGTCGAGCAGGTGGAGGGCGCGGTCGGCGCCGGCGCCGGTTCCGCCGAAAGCGGCGTGCGCGGACATGAGGCGGTTGTAGTCGTACGGATGAGGGGAAAGCGGCCGAGACGGGGGAGGCGGGGGCGGGGGTTGGTCGGAGAGCTCCTTCGCGAGGGCAGCGAAGCGCAGGAGGAAGTGGTGGTCTCGGAGGTGAGCGGAGGAGAGGGAGCGACTGAGGAGGAGGCGGGGAAGGGGACGGGAGGGGTAGAGCATATGGTGGTGGGGACGGCGGCGGCGGTGGCGACATTGAGAGACCGAGAGCGGCGGCGGCGGGTTGCAGTCTTGCAGACTCGCTGCCGAGAGCGGAGGGCGCGACGTTCCGAGTGACGGGTGCGTGGACGGTACCAGGGGCCGGAACAGGAAGGTTTGAAATGTGGCCTAGGGTTAGACTATGCTTCTCATTTGTTACAAAAAAGAAAAGGAAATCATATTTCTGACCAACTGTACTCCGGATCATCTCCGCTCCCCCGTCCCCGGCACAAATGCCTCCGTTGCCAGCTTTCGCCGGCACAAAGTCTTGCTGGCTTCAGCAAGCCCTATGACCATCCACCAGCCTCCTAAGGGCCTGTTTAGTTGAGTTGTGACCGTTAACAAAACTATTATTGACTGTCTGTCTGAACAAAACTATTATTGACTGTCTGTCTGAAAAATCTATAGTAGTTATAGGAAAGTGAACATATGGTTTTTGGTTAATTCAAACTATTTACAACATTTTAGAAAATGAGTACAGAAGCTTCAACACATTGCAAAAAGTTAACAGAACACAGTTTTGCCGAACAACTGAATTTGTACTGTAAAGCCCACAGCTGCCATTGACAAAAGCTGCTGAAAAACTAACCGTTTGGTTGGGCTGCAGCTTTTTTCAGTGAAAAGCTACTGAAAAGTCCAACCAAACACTCTCTAAATGTGCATTGTTCCTTCTAATACGCCTCGCACCTATGAGTCTCCTCCTACTTTAAGTGTGCATTGTTCACACACTCTTGTTATGTTACCTCTGATGTCACGTCGGTAACAAATTAATTGTTTGCCACATTTATTATGGTCCCAGCGATTCTTGAATGGGATGCAGGGTAAGTGCTTCACCGAGGTAGAAAACCTGATAGATATCATTACAAAATAGCAATGGGAGGATTAGTAGATGTTTCTTCTCTTTTTGAGAGGGAAAAGGGGTTTTTTCAGGACAGGAAGAGAAGGAAAGGAGAAGAAAGAGTGTCCGAAGTATTATATTGCCCAAGGTAGGAAAATTTTGTGGTTTTAAAGTGAACCGTAGCAAAATGATGATACATATCTAAAGTTGAAACAAACGGTGGCAAATAGCCAAATTTCTCTAAAATAATACCACGAGTTGAAGTTCAATACAAGTACTTTTTTTTCCATCTATTAGAGTTATTATGCTACGAGAACATATTATAATATTTATATTATAAATTTAACAATTTTTGAATGATGTGTTAGATTTTTCATGTTTGTCCATAAAAATTCAATTGTGTATGTGAAGTATGGCATCTTGATTGTAAAATATTAGATCCACCACTATTTGCATGCATATAAAGAAGCACGTATAGAGGAAGCCATTCACAGTAGTGCATATCAAGACCTAGGATTTAATTCAATTAAATAAGATAGCAACATAATTGAAGTCAGTAATCCCAACCGTTAACCATACGAGATGACGCTCTATGTGCTCACAACGGTGTGGGGCCCGAACCAAACCCACTCTATATATGAAACAAGTTGTATGACTCAGAGCGGTCCATGACTCTTATTCACCCAACTCTACATATGACACAAATCGTATGACTCACAGTTGGCGTAAGACTGAACAATAATTTGCATCTCATATAATCGAAAGAAATTTTGAAACCCTGTACACAGTGCCTTCCTTGCATATCACTAAAGATGATCACTTTAGAGGAGTCCGGGACGAAGTTCCCACACATAGCCCAGCCGGCCAACGCATCTTAGTTGGTGGGTCACTCGACCTCAGTGATCACACTTAGCGAATATAAAACCACACTAACTCTTTACAATTCAAAATCATACAACATGAATTGAATTACATTTCATATCATAAGCATTCCTGTGTTTGCAGTAACTAAAATTGACCTAGGAATTAATTTAATTAAAACTTGTGAAATTACTCCCTGATAATTTTCATAGGTCTCACAGACCTCCAAGAAGGCCTCTAC
Organism: Stipa capillata; assembly: GCA_019208055.1. NCBI lineage: Eukaryota > Viridiplantae > Streptophyta > Magnoliopsida > Poales > Poaceae > Stipa > Stipa capillata. The sequence goes on along the minus strand of JAGXJF010005095.1, from coordinate 139,277 downwards.
ATTTTTTCAAGTGAATTGGAATTAATATTGTATTTGAATAGAGTGTTATTTGTTCAAATTTAAAAATTGGCAGAACTGTAATATATTAATATAGTGAATATTCCCTTAACAGAAGTTTTTGAAAAAATTTATTGGTGACTCTTTTTCTATCCAAAGAATGAATCAAAAATTTCATAAATAACATAATTATATTTCACCTAGCTATAGTTCAAACCCATCTTAGGGCATAGTTGAACTTGAATTCAAACAACAGTCAAATACATCTTAGTTTAATCTGAGAAAATTTATGTAGGACATAAATATAGTATAGACCCTCTGTGAAATTTTTTCAGATTTAAAAACCTACGTTTGAATCCCCTACAAATTCAAAAGCTAAATCAGAGCAGAAATAAGTAAAAGAAAAAGAAAATAAACCCCTCACCTTGTTGGGCCAATTCCCAGCCCAGTACAGCCGAGCATTGAATCAAGCCCATATCCACCCACAGCCGCCCCCGTCTACCCCCTCCTCGTTTCCGCCTCCACCACAAAGAAGCGCCTCGCGGCACTGCTAATGCTTGCTTAGCAAGATGACTAGATCGGTTGTAGTAAGTTTTCCCTTAAAAGTATTCTGAGATTTATCGATCCTAAGAAAACGAGGTGTCGTGGAAACGGTCACGGTATTAAGATTGATCTTGAGAATTTTAGTGAGTGTCGTTGATTGCTTACGGTGTTAATTCGAAGATGGTGTTGTTCCTGAAATCAATTGTACGAGACAAAACTATGCGAATAATAACAAAAACAGAAATTAAAAATACATAAATAAAAATAGAGATTACTAATATGATGGTGGATTGGCTTAGGAGTTAGTTTCACCTACAGATTAGAATATTAGTACACCGATAACCAAAGATAAATGATCAAGTGGGTAACACGTCTGTAATTCACCTATGCTAACATCCCCCTATTCATAGGATCTATTATCAACCCCGACGCCGACATCCGCCGTGTTACCATAATTATTAAGGCGTGAGTCAGACCAACGCTTAAAGCATTATGACTGTGTCAGATCTCCCTAGAGTCTCCCCATGGTTGTCACTTTAGCTTCGAAGGATGCACAACTCCTCCCTAATGTTCACCTTGGGCGCCTATTATCAAGATTATCATACGAGACAAATATATCGAGGAACTGATGTATAAAATAAACATGATCCAATACAAATAATCTTTAATCTACCAAACTAATCCTCCTCCCAAAGTCTATGGGGTACTACTCACGATCCATAGAAATTACCAAGATCAAATCAATGAAAGACATTGCAACAAGGAGATAAAATGAAAAATTACTTGGATTTAAATACTTCAACCGTATTACAATCTTGCTTCTTAGCAATAGTAATGGATAGAGTACAAATCTATGATGGCTATAGTGGCGGCTACATGAGGTTCCTCCTTCTCTCCCAGTCAGTCCTCCTTCACAGTCCTCTCTCTCCTCTCCTCTCTTTCTCCTCTCTATATAGATCAGAGGTGCTATTTAGGGTTTTCTAGAATAACCGTCGTGATTCTCCTCGGGATCCCTTAATAAAGATTGCTTGATTTGACGCACCACTGGTACGACCATATGGTACGGTCGGTGCCGGTCGTACCACTGGTCAACTTACCCACTAGAACCTCTGTTAGGGGTCTTGTTTCTTCGTGGGCACTCCTCTTGACAAGTAGTTTCAAATATATCCATATATGCCCCTTTTCCGGCGATCCTACACACATTTAGTCCAAAAAGAGATATTTACACAATGTGGTGATTAATTAGTCATTAGTAGCAAAAATTAGAAATTAATCTAGTCAAAATGCATTAAGTAAGGATCAAACTTAAAGAAATATATAAAACTGACTCATCAACTGCCTCCTTTGGCACTGACTGGTATGACTCGACCACCAAGCCGTCGTCTCCAAGAAGCCATGCCACGCACCGCGTGGCCGCTGCAAACGCGGAGACGAAGTGCCGATGATGACTTGCCCCATTTTGTGGCTGCCATTGCTGCCTCCGTAGCTTCTAGTCCACGCGGACAAGCCTCCGCATCGCCACACCACTTCTTATAGTGACGGAGATTCGTTGGTTGCGACGAAATCAACCTCAGGGCTCTTTGCTTTGTTAGCTCCGGCGAGCTACTTTCCTCTCCCTGGTGCTCACATCTACCTAATCTTAGATCCAATCGTTCTGCCTACCTATCCTGGTCAAGGCCATCAAGAACAAGCAATTCTTTCATCTTGTTTGCTCAGAATGCAAATGGTGTCACTGCTATGGCGAGCATGTCCGTCACGTCGACCCACGCCTTCCCATGCCTCAGGTGACGGTAGCCTTGCCAACCTTGTCCCCCCCCTTGACTCCTCGCCAGCAGGAACTCACAAGTGCCTTCAATTTGTTCTTGGTGTAGGTTTGGGGAGGCCTCAGTCCTTTCTTCCCTGTCATTGGTAGAGACCTGTGGTGAGTTGTGCAACATCCCCAGTGAGCCCCATCACACACACACCTCATTCTCTTCTTCCACGAGCCTCCCACTCCCTCTCTAACACTCCATGTTTCACATACATGTGTTAGCCATTGCCATCTCCGAAAGCCTGAGCATTGTCGCCACAAGCAACGTGAAGTCGTCCCTCCATCAACCATCCCAGCAATCGTTAGTGAGACCAATGCGTGTCAAGGGTTATTGTGAAGCCATTGGAATGAACCGGACCCGACGGCACATGCTTTGTCCCCCCTCACCACCAGAGCTACTCCACCGCCAGCCGCCGTGTCACCATTGCTTCCAACCCTTCTCAGCCTCGGCAAGCTCATTTGTGAGCTCGTGGTGAGATTTCCCACCGGCTGCTGTTACTCAGCCCTCCTCTCTCTTCTTGTGATGCCTACGCCATCTTCTCTGCTTTGTGTCACCATCAGTAGCCATGCAGCCACTGTCTCTGGCAAGCTGTCAGTCCTCCCAACCACACAGATGAGTAGGTGGCAGCACTAGGAGCTGAATGGTGCAAGCCGTACATCCTAGTGTGGCTTTTACCCCGCCTGGGTGCTCGCTGTTACGTCAAAAACGTATCGTGTCTTTTTGAGTTTAATGATGCATTTTTGTTATATTTTCATTATATATTTTAATTATTTTCTAAATTATTAAATAAATTTTCAGACTATTACTCGCTCTTTATTTTCTATATGCAAGAAAAACACCACAAAAATCAAAAAATTGAGCGTATTAGGGAACATTCTAGAAAGGGGAGACTTCGTGCGAAAGTAAGCGATCAGAGGAGACCCACAACAACAGGGTAACAAAAGGGGGTGGCACCCCCTACCGCCTCCGTCTACCTTCAAGGGCCCACAGGCCTCCGCTGGCGACGCACTTCCATGAGTAGATTCCGTTTTGCCCCTGAAAAACTCATTGCCGAGTTTCACCCTACATATACAGAAGCGTTCACATCGCAAAGAATAGAGAGCGGTCGGACAGGACCAGAGGCATCGCTAGTTTTTCATATTCATCATCACCATGAATTCCACCCATAAATCATCCCTTCCAACAAGCCTCCATAGTTAGAAACTCATTGTAATTCATCTACAATCATCAAGATCTTTGAGATTGGTTTGTATTTTGGTATTCATCAATATATGGACTCAAATCTTTTATTTGTTCTTGTTGATTTGCACGATGCGTGAGTAGTTCGACGTGGCTACGAGGTTGTGGCAATAACTATGTGGATTCTCTATGTTGTGATGGCCATCCATCTTCGGCACCATCAGTTGTATTCTTACGGTAGTCATCCATCTTCGGCGCAATCAACTTATTCATTGGGATTGATTGTGAATATTTGGCTAATGCCCCAAAAAGGATCATATTAGTTGTTGTTTGCCTTGTCGACCACCTTTACTAGACATGGTGACATTGGTGGAGAGGAGATGACGTCTGGTGGACAAATGATAGAAATCCACCATAAAGAGCTATAAACCAAATCTACAAGGAGAAGGTACGAAGACTAATACTTTATTCCATAATCGATGCAACTGACAGTGCACAAATTTGGATTAGTGGTTGATGGGCATATTATTTATCCCTAGTTACACATTTATTTTTATGCATTTCACTTATATCTAGAATCACAATATCCTTACAAGGATTGCTACTAGTAAATCTAAAAACCCCATGCCTCATTTTCCACCATTAGAACACCTCTCGTGGCACTTTTAGTAGTAATTAGCTTTCTGTTTTCTATTTATTCCAAAAATAAATTGCATCCTAGGTCAAGTAGTTGCATTTTAATTATCTATTGCATCCTTGAGGTTCAAGAATATTTGAGAAAGATAGTTGCTGAAAGGACCAAGATGTTGCCTAGAGGAGGTGAATAGGCGTTTTAAAAATAATTATGGATTTGGTCCAATACTAATGCGGAATTAAACTAGTCGGATTTTCTGAAATATACTAGGCTCAACTAAGTGCACCAACACCCTATGTCTTCAAGATTTGCGATCCTAGGGTGACAATCAAGTAATTCAATCTCTACAAAGGAATACAAAAATGAGTACAAGTATGAATTGTGATAATGTAAAGGAGACAAGAGACAAACGCTGTGTGTCCTGAAGTTCAAATATCCATTAATATCCTACGTCTCCGTTTGAGGACCCAACCACTCGTGATCAGAGCTGGAATCTCTTTCCAACCACCTCCTCTCGAGGGCGCCATTGCGTCTCCTCAATCACTATGGCTAGCTTGTTCCTCTACTCCGAAGATGGTGAGCTCCACAAATACTTCAAAAACCACTCATGCCTCTTCATGAGCTTCTTGAAGAGATCAGCGAGACAACACCACCAAGCCATTTAGGAGTTGATGGCCTCCGAGAGTAACAAACTCAGACTCTCACTTGAACACGATAGACGTGAAGAGCTCAAATCGATGCAAAAAAATGCAATCATCTAGTACAACTAATGCAATAAACTTCCCTCACACCTCACCAAGATGAACACATACACTAGAGGTATTAGAGAGGGTTGAACTAAGTGAGAAGGTCAACAAATTACCCAAGAGGCAGCAGCAACTCACCGAAATTAGCCCAAGGTGGCACTTATAGCCAACCCTAAAAATCTAGCCATTGGAGGTTTTCTTGCGAGGCTGACAGTCAGATTGACCCCTAGGGCTGGTCAGACCAACCCAACAGCAACGGTCGAAAAAATGACAACTTGACACGCTCAAACACACAGGGTTACTAACCCCAGAGTCTCCAACGCCAACCCGAATACTCCCGAGGGAAACTTTCCAGACACAGTAGGAGACCCCCAGAAACTCTGGAACGAACCTCTAGGCAAAACGAGCTTTCTGTTATGATTGTCTGGCCTAGGGAATGACGGTCAAACTGATCCCCTCGACTCAACTCTCCTAGCTCAATTACCAAGCGCAGACCTTCTGGAAAACATTCGGATACTACGGGAACACTTCGCTATTGAACCCTAAGCTTGGATACTCCAGTAATGGAACTCCCATAGTCCCCGAACTATAGCCGATCACACTGTCCACCGAGACAGGTCGGATTGCTCACGCCTAGGCACAAAAAGTCTATGGACAACCCACACAAACAACAAACTCCGCCCAGAGACTCTGACCACTCATAGCTTGGAACCTCCGGATAAGTTAGAACCCCAATTTCTAGCACCTCTACCACAAAGAAAAATGACAATATGCAAAACGTGCAATGATTTGAGCACTCGACACGCGACATGATCAAGTTACTCATCCGATAACCCCTCTTGATAGTACAACTATCTATCCTATAATCCGGTCTACTTCCAAACTCCTTGAGACTGGTCAAACTAGGAAAAACAAGTCTAGGCATTACCTTTACCTTGCACATTCATGCCGAAATCACCTTAGTCACCATCGTTCTGTGGATCTTTAATTTAGCTCCCCCATAATTAATATTAATTCGTTGAAAAACTAAATGTTGGAATTTTCGTGAGGCATAGAGTGTCCAGTCCCAAATATAAGTCCATTGATCAAATTGCAGATGATTAACTTCAAGGCATTGGATCATGTCAGAGAGTTGCAAAAATCCCTCATAAGCAACTACTGATAATGGCAGCTAAAATCGATCAGATAACTGAGTTACGGAAATAGCTGCATGTATGGTGATATGGGGATCTTTGGCAAATGAAGATAAGAATCAAAATTTCCCCCAGAGGTACTAGCCATTCCAAACGGCATACCAAAAGAGAGCCAAACTACCATCAGAGACAAAGCAAGAAGCAACACCTCTTAAGTATATCACGCCACTAGAAAGAACCTTTGACACACTGCCCATGTGGCGTGCCATTCTGATAGTATGAATTCCAAATTAAGGAGACCCATGGCACATCCATCTTGTTGTAAAACTTATGGAGATTCTTGGCTAGGAGAGCCTGATTCTGGAGGGTAAGGTTTATCACACCCCTAAACCCCCCTTGTGTTTCAGCTTGCACACCATATCGCAAGCTGCTAGAGACCACTTAAAGGCATTACCCTTTTGTCCACTCCAAAAGCAATGACATCGAGCTTGATCAATACGTGCCTTCACTGTTTGGGGGATTTCAAGCACACACATGAAAAAAGTTGGTAATGAGGACAAAACAGAATTTACCAACTATAATTTACCACCATAGGAGAGAAATGATGTCACCACACTCGAATGCCTTTGAACTCCGTCAATCAACCAGGAGAAGTCTTGAACTTTCGGCTTAGTAGTGCCAAGAGGGAGGCCCAGGTAAGTGAAAGATCATCTAGGCCCCTAGTTGGTTTTGATGGTTAATGGCAACTCAAACTGGAATCTAATGTTTACAATGAGTGTAAGCAGGATTAATAGGTTCCAGGAAGAAGTTTCATCAAGAAAAGGATGACCACTCAAAAAGTACAAAGGTGGTTTCCAGGACAAGGGGATGGCTGTGCTAGGCAGCTGTGCCACAGCTGTGAAGAAGCCGGTGCTGTGCAAGGAGTTACAAGCAAGGTGATGGTGGCTTGATGCATCAAGGGCCGTGACTGCAGCTGGTGGCAGGTAAAGCCTAGATTTGCTAGTTTCCTTGAGTCCATAGGAAACACCCGTACTATCAAGAGGGATGAAGCAGTAATGATCTATGGAGGTTCTTTTGCTCAATACTCAGAGTGTTGGACAGTGGCACTGATGCTTTGAGATCAGTGGTCCTGTATCAACAGTTTTGCACAAAGTGAGAAACTGGTTTGTGCTAGCACTCTGCAGTGCTAGTGGTAGAAAAAACCCTAGAGCCTAGAGTCACCTGTGTGACACAGCTGTGTCACAGGTGGTCTACCACTCTATGACTCAGGTACATCTTTGTACCAGGGGAGAGCTTGTAAATGCTAAGAGACCTGCACTGCAATAGTTTATCTGCCGAGTCAGAAGACTGTTGGAGGTTCTCTCCTTATTAGGGATCAGAGTTAGTTGTGCGCTGAGGGCATGTAATGTGCCAAGATCAGGCTGAGTAGTTAGGCTACGTCAGTTAAGGGTTCACCCGTGTGTGCCTCCAGTGACACAGGTGTCGATCTGCCTGAGCCGGTTACCGTTGTGCGTTGTGATTGGCTGTGTCACCGGTGTCTGTCACCGGTGACCCACTTAATCCTACGTGGCATGAGTGTAACGGTCAGGTACCTGTGAACCCTATAAATAGGGGACCAGGGGAGGTCTTTGACCTCAACCTTGCTCAACCCAGTGAATCATATTCGACCGTTGCAAGCCTCTCACCCTCTGAACAAAAACCAAACTTCCTAAGAGTTAGTTCAAGAGAGTTAGAGCCTCTGAGCAAAGAGCATTGGTTCCTCCAAGAGTTCTTGCTGCTGAATCTGTTACTCTTGGAGTGTCTACTCCTAGACGGGCATAGGAGTTGCTGGTATCACCCAAACTTGTGTGGGCTGAACCAGTAGTCTGTGAAGGTGATCTGAAGTCAACCTGCTGCAAAGCTAAAGGACTTCCACAAGCAAAGCAAGAGGCCTGATTACTCAGGTACTCGGAGAATAAGCACGATTCAGTGCTGGTGATCTCTTCAGAGTAGCCTCTCCAACGGAGACGTACCTCTCTGAAAAGAGTAAGAAACTTCGGTGAAAAACACCTTGTCTCTCTGAGTACTCCTTATATTGCATTTTAGTTACTCATTAGATCTGCATGCTTGTGTGTTCTTAGATATACATTGTTTATCTGTGATAGATCACTTTTCACCTGTGTTAGCGTAGCAATGCCCCAGTTGTTGTATATCATATCCCTTACCTGTATCAGCTACCTGTTACACAGCTATCTGTCTTGCTTATCTGTTTTAAGTTATTAGCGCACCTGTGTTACATACATGTGTGACAGCTATGTGTTAATTTATATAACATATATTGCCTGTGCTGTTCACCTATCACATAGCTAACTTAACCTTGCAATCTGCTAAGACTTAATTTTGATAACCTGAGCTAAAAGAAGTGAATTTAGTTAGCCCCCTATTCACCCCCTCTCTAGTAGGCTCCTTCGGCCCTTTCAGTAAGTGAATGTGAGCGATCCATATTCATAGCCAAGGTTTTGTGTCAACTGTATGATTGTCTCCTCTAGTACATTCAGCAGATAAGCATGGATTTGTGGAAATTGACATTTAACCCTGTCGAGATTTTAAACTTCAACAATAAATCTTGTAGATGGGTCAACTGGTGAGGGCACGCACGAAGGATTAGCAAAGTGTCATCCGCGTACCGAGCGATAGGATAATCCATATCCTTGTGAGCAGGAAGAGGCAGCTCTAAGAGACCCTATCAAGGGCGTCATTGATGATCGTTTGTAGGAGATCAGCCACTAAGACGAACAGCAGTGGTGGGGGCGGATCCCCTAGGCGAACTCCTATTTTTACATTGGTATCTCTTTCCAAGGACTTCATTTAATAAAATCGAAGAGGAACCCAAAGAAAGGATCTCGGACATCCAGTTGATCCATTTAGTATCAAACCCTTTGTGATGCAAGATTTGTAGAATTGCATTGTGCTTGATGGTATGAAAAGATTTCTGAAAATCAAGCTTTAAGATGACTATTTCCCTCTTAGATTGCTGATATTAATAAGCAAAAGCCCTAACCAAGCTCAGACAAAGTGCCTCCAACATAGAGGGGGAAGAAGTACCACTACCAAAAACAAAAAAGGTAGCACACTGCTTCTAGTCACTATTTACCAAGGCCTTAATCTTCATTGGGTTGAGGTCTATTGCTTGGGCTCTTGGGCATCGGAGCTTTAATCTTGGACGAACTTGTAGGCTTCAATATCCAGTTCCGCCCCCACATGCTGGATCATCGAAATAGTGAGATGGGGCGTTACTTGCTCAGACTGCCTTGGCTCTGTTTCCACACTCTGGCACCCTACTGTTGGCATTGGCCTTAGCTGGAAGTGGAGTTCGAACACCCAAATCTAGCTTCTTCTCAGCCCTTATATTGGCCTTGCGTCAAGGCATATCAGACAGGGAGACATGCTGAAAGTCTCTATCATGCCTTTTACTGCCACGCAGCCTAGTATCGACCAATTGGGTTTGAGGGCACCATGGCCAACGCCTCTGTGGGGTGGCAAAGGCAGGCGCCACATCCATCACAAGATGCTCTAGTGACCGCAATGGTGAGGGAGGTATGTGGCGTACCCGGTTTTTAAGCCGGATACTCCCTTGTGATTGCTGTACCGGTCTCTGGATCAGTAGCCGGTACACACAAGTTAACCTGTATATCAAGGTCATACATACGTATATCAACATACAATATGGAAATAGACCATCAAGGTCGATTGTCTGATACCTGTAGCCCAACGGCTATAGACTTGCAGCGGAAAAACAAGCGATGGTGTGGCCCAGCAATGTGCCATACCCGACAGGCAACTGACTGGGGTTACGCCCTAGCTTTCACGTTCATATTCGTATCTCCGGAATTGATGTCTCCTTCGTCTGGCCAAATCAACAAGCCAGGTGAGTACATTGAATGTACTCGCAAGCTATTCCCACAGGAGGAAATATACGGCAATATTTCATGCAGGGAATAGATCAAGGAATAGCTCTACCCTATGTTGTTGGTTGTGCGGAAATGTAAGTTTTCATCTGTCAAACCCTAGAATTCGTAACAGAGAGCTTTAAGTAAAACCACCCGCTAAGTCGAAACGTCAACACCGACCTCAACTCCTGGGGATCAATCCCAAGAGGAGTGGAGTGATATGGCTCCGAATAGCCCGAGACGTCAACCCCGAACTTTCTCCGGCAAACTAATGCACGGATCCAGTAGGGTGATATGGTCTCCTCACTCTGTTCTTACTGAGCCGGAACATCAACCCCGAACTCGTCCCGGCAAATTAATGCTCGGCTGGAGTAGAGTGATATAGTTCACAATCTCTCAGTAGCAGAGTCGCTTCACAGGGGTGATCAAACCTAATAACTCTATGATAGGAACTCTGAAATCCTACCCACCACATGTGCTTCATCAACATAGACGCATGGCACATGAGCAGGCGCAAACAACCAGATTTCACAGCAGTAACTCTATGACCGAAACTGCAATGTTATAAGTGTGAAACTTAACGAACATATATTCACACAGGGATCCGAAGATCCAAATACACACAGCGGAAGAGTATTAGTGGCTACGAAGCCAAAACAGTGGAGCCAAAAGTGGCAGCGAAACAAACCAAACTGCCAACCCCAGGGGCAGGATCACTGCCTGGGATTCCCAGCGTCTAGGCGTCGTCGGTGTCGAGTTCTATATAGAAACCACCCTCAGGAGGGGCGGTTTCCTCTGCAACAAAAAATATCAACAATAGCAGGGTGAGTACAAAATTGTACTCAGCAAGACTTACAGTGCGGAAGTAGTAATAGATGTGCCAGGTACCAACAAAAGGGGTATTTGTGGACTAATTTGCAAAAAGCCAGTTTTACCTTTGTCAATATGAATAAGTAGATGAAAAGTCGACTACCAGAATACTTTTAAAAGGGGACAAGTCGAACACTTCCGATCAGTCCTTACTGCAGATCACCACACCTTAGATACCTCGACCCATCCTCGACCACCCTGGGAGGAAGCTGTCGCTAACCACGTCCTTAGAGTTGGCAAGTTTTAGAGTTGGTTGTAGTTGTCTAATTCGATGCAAAATCTTACCAAGTCGTCCATAACCGCGGACACGGCTGTTCAAACAGTTCAAACCCTGCAGGGGGGTACATCTTTACCTACACGCATTGATCGTCTCTTAGTGCTAGGCCAATCACACACTTCACGAGGTGTGCTAGCAGAGGGTGATCAATCACGACCGTTACAATGCTATCGACCTAGGTATGAGCCACCCGTACGGGCTAGTCCATGTGCATTAGTCCGGCCGCAACTACGACACGGTCCCATACGTTGTGAATCGAGGTACATCCCCGGTCTCCCAGACCGTGTGTCCACCCCACCCTTATATGAGAGCTCACACCACATTCCTTTTTCACACACCCGGCAAATGGAAACGGCAAACTAATGCAGCTCATACACTAAGTCTAAGCAAATTAGTGAGTCGTGGGTGGCCCATAATCCACCCGTGTAGAAGTACGCAAATCTTGGTTCGAAGGGACACCGGTAACCGGTCCTTGCGGGAAGACGAGACAACCCACCATGCTCCCAGCCATGGCCTCTCGTCTAAACCCAGATATGATTAAGCAAGTTCATTAGTTATCCCGGTGAACACCCACCTACCACGTAACCCATCCAATAGTGTGAATTTGCCTGCCATCCAAGAAATTATGACTCGACAAGTCTAAGCATTAGTAATATAGCAAGCATTAACACAGTATACACTATTCTACCATTCTAGATAGGTTAGGATGGTGGTGGAGTTGTTTAAGCGACAAGGTGAGTCTTATTCATCAGACTAGGGTTTTGCTTAACGGAAAAATAACAGTTGAACGCATGTGATAATGAATTTAAAAACAACTAATACTTTGCAAATAGTAGGAGTTTTGCAATGTGACCAAAGGGGCTGCTTGCCTGGTTGCTCTGCAACGATACCCTGCTCGTGATCGAGACTATCGCCCTGCGGATCTTCCGGCTCTATCGAGGAAGAACGAAAACACCGGAAACGAAGGGCATAATTGTGAATATTAAAATGCAAAACATCAGCATGAGATGACATGCATGCCATGACCTAGAGAGTGCAAAATAAAGACTAATGCAAATGGAATCAATTTAATCGGAGTCCGGACGCATAAAATGTCGCGATCCGAAAATCCTCCGGCTAATCGGAAACCCTAATTTGAGTTTTTAGCAAATTGTATTATTCCTAGCATGCAAACATGGATGGAAATGATGTTTTTGAATAGATCTTCTTTTTCTGAACATTTCGATATATTATTTGCATTTTTCTGATTTAAAAGGGATTTTCTATGAATTTTCCAAGTTTTAATCCATTTTTACCCCTTTGTTGTATTTTTCTCAGTAAAATAATATTTAATTGAATTCAAATAATACCAGAGGCTGACATGTGGGCCCTACTGGTCAAAGTTGACCAAATTTGACTGGGTCAATGACAGGTGGGGCCCACTGTCATTGATTTTCCCTTTTTATTAATCTTTATTTTAATTTCTTACATGTGGGGTCCACTGGTCATAGAGACAAACTTATTGAGCTCAATCAATGCACTGTTTGCTCATTAATTGGAGTCATTAACATGTCTGAACATTGATTATGCTTATTAATTGTGCTTCATTAATCACTAACAGTTAATTAGGACATTAATCAGGTTATTAACAGCCGATTAGAATTAATTAACTATCATTAGCATTGATTGAAGCGATTAATATGTCTGAGCATTAATTAGGCGTATTAAATACACTTCATTAACTATTAGCCGTTAATTAGGATTTTTATTGCCCTAACCGATCGGTTAAAGCGGGCTTAACCGATTAACCAACTCGGTCGGGAACTCGGCATGCTGCGGGGGCTTGGTGCGGTCAGGAGAAGCCGGCGGCGAGCGGCGGCTTACCGGAGCTCCGGCGACGCCTTGAGTGGTGAGGAGTTGGACGACGAGGAAGGGCTCCGGTGGCGGACCGAGATGAAGCGGCGGGAGGATCTTGGGGAGGCCGGCGGTGCTTCGGATGAAGGGAAAGGGCGGGGAGAGGCGGACCGGTGGCAGGTGGAGGAGGCGGCTTGGAGTGAGGCGGCGGGTCACTGGAGCTCGGCAAGGGGAAGAGCGGCCGGGGTGCTTCGGGACCTCGGGCGGAGGAGCTTGGAGGAGGGGCGGCTCGGGTGGAGGCGGAGGCGCGCGGTGGGGCGGCAACGGAGAGGAGCGGCGGCGCGGTGAGGGATGGGGGCTAGGGCGGCGACGGATGGAGGGAGGGCTCCGGCGAGCTCCGGCTCGGGATGGGGCCAAGTAGGTGGTGGCGAGGCGCGGCGGAGCGGAGGCAACGCGGCAAGGGGAGCGGGATCCGGTGGTGAGGCGGGGTACGGAGAAGCGGTGGAGCAGGGGAGGAGACCGGCGGCGACCGGGCTCGGGTGGAGGGGCTCGGCGTGGCGACTGAAGGAGGGCGGGCGCTGGGGCTTCGGTGTGGTGAGAGAGAGAAAAACAGAGGGGGCGGCGGGATAAGGCAACCGGGTAGAGGAGATAGGGATGGGGGGGTGTCGGCGGCTTAGAGAAGAAGCAACCGGGTAGGGCGGTTGCGGGCTGGGCCAAGAAAGAAAATGGGCCGGGGGGGAAGAGGCCCATCCCGGGTAGAGGGAAGGGAAGAGATTAGGGTTAGGGTTTTTAGAATTAGGTGTTTTTCTCTTTTGATTTATAGCTTTAATTCTTTGTTTTAGTTTGATTTCTTTTGCACATTTGAAAGATCTTCAAATAAATTTTCTCCCTTTCCTATAGACCCCAATTGCAACATTTCCAAACTAAGCTCCCAAAACTTCAAAGGATTTTCCTTATGCACTTCACTCACAAGCTTTTAAAACCCGAGGTTAAACCCTAACAATTCCATCTCGTTTACGGCCTTTTTCTTGATATCTCAAAATTTCAAAACTTTCGCATTTTTAGGTTCATATGATCATGCCATGAAATGCACATTACAAGGTTAATAGGATTAGGGATGTCACATCATCGTAAATACGATAGTAGGTTTCAAAGCTATTTTGAAAACAGAAGTAATTCGTAGTAACAATCATCATTCGAGGTAGAATCCGCTACCTCTCTTTTTCCTTTCCTCAGCGTGATAGCTCAGCCTATCACGCCTACCCTTTTTGGCTCCCGCTCGCACTACCCCGGGCAGTGCAGCTAGCCTCCTCTTCAGCAATTCCTGGCTACCATCCGTGTAGCGTAAATTGCACTCTGTGGACACATCATGCCTACGTCCTTAATCCCTTTTTCCCAGCTTTCACAAACAAAACTTAGTCTAACCAATGTGTGGCCTTGTCAGTTCATGTCCATGACCGAGGACGCGGCTATTCGAATAGTTTTTAACACTCTGCAGAGGTTGTACGGCTTTACCCACAAGATGTAGGTCACCCTGGGTATACTTCGCGACGTATACTGACAGGGTTATTACAACGAGACCTTTCGCCCGTGTTCACACTAGAGCCGGACCCGCTAGGAGGGTAACCCAACTTCTGCATCCCGGATGTCAAAAATGGGACTCTCCACCTTTGTGTCGAACCATATTTTCACGTACTATGTGGAACCCACAGAGAGCTTTACCTCCACACAGACGTGGAACTCACTGAGGGCTTTACCTCCGCGTAGTCCCGTGAAGATCCTCTAGGGATCCCAAATCCACCCTAGCACATCACCCTAACTTCCCACGGTTCTGAGCTCTAGCATTAGACGAGGTACCGAGTCAAGTCCTTCCCATAAAGGACATGTGGACGTACGGTGGGGGAACTGATTCAGCGGCACTTAGATTCGGTCCTTAAACGATTCGAGCAAGACTCCAATTTCAACTCATCACCTCAGGTAGCGACCGGCTACCCTACCATTCATTACCTCAAGTAGCAACCGGCTACTCTACCACCTTCCAACATCCCTTAGCATTCTTGCCCGAATCAAAATCCTCCATCATCTCGTTCGGGATTTTGATAAACATTTCCTTTTTAAAAGATTCCTCAGAATGCATAAACAAACCGAGGGTTTTGATCCCATATCCTTTGTAACCGGTAAAACTTAGTTTTAAACTACAGCAGGACTAAGCAAGGCTAAAGCCTATACTCCTACTTAGTGGGTCGGTCGAATATCAACCGGCTAAATATTCCTAGGGCTACAAGGATCGGATTTCAAAACCTACCTGACATGCATTTACTAGGCATAACTAGTCTAGCATAAAATAACGTTGATATTCACATAGCATGCAAGTTTCGCAAATAAAATAATTAAATTTCACACATATGGGATTCAACATGATCAAAGTGGGAATGCTTGCTTGGCAATACTTGGCCGGGTCTCGGTACTGAACTTGATACGACATTCGTCCGGATCCATTGTACAATCCGTCGTAACGTCAGAATCTACACGTCGGCAAAACATTGAATAAACGACGGTGCGATAGAAAACCCAATAACAACAAATACAGAACCAGAGCATTAATTTGTACCGTTGTGGAATATTAGGATAGCTACTGATTTTATGAAGCTCCGCCAAGTTGAAACCTCTCGTACAAAACCCTCGAGTGAAGGAAGATAGTGAGCTTCTCCATTTTCCTAGGTCTAGAATATGCTGACGCCAGTAAGGTCATGTCGGAGGTGAATAGATGATAGGGTTTCTAGGGTTCTGGTGTAGATACTTAGTGTTTGGATATGGCATAGGGTATATATACGTAACATGTTTCTCCCTTTCATTAGGGTCAGAGAAATCTCGATACTTGTTTGCTGGTGCCCAGGGGGCGACAAGGCGTTAGGGTAACGTAAGTTTCAGCATGTCCCCCGAACCTATAACCAATTACTTAGCCAACTTGTCAACATGCAATAGCTGTTGTCACCTATGACGTAATGTCAAGATTTCTAAGTTAGTTGGAAATAATCTGATTCTCTTGTTTCCCCTTGGTTAAGAGACATATCAGTTTTGAAAACACCCATAAAATATTGTTGTAGTGCCCTGGAATCATATCCAACAGATTTCATATTTCCTGCATTATAAATTCTCACTTAGTACAATTCTTTTCTGTCCCTCTGCAAATAATTTCGTATTTTTGAAATGTGATTGAATGGAGGTGTAGGAGATAAATCTATGGTTTCAGAACCGGTTCGGGGTCTCGGAAACCGGCCTAAATGACATCGAATTGGCAGAACCAATTGAAACCGTGGTTCGGTACTTAATCAGCCGGCTGAACTGCAGACTTGTTTTCCTAAACCAGCTGTGGGCCACGCTATGCTGCTACTAAGCCTTTCGGTTGGCCTGTTGTGGCATGACCGAAGGAGTTTAGCTCGCATGGGGAGTTAGGACCGGGGTGGTCGGGCTTATCGGCGGCGGGTAGGGTCATCTTCGGTGGTTTTGGTGAGGCGCACGGGGCGGCCGTGCTGCTAGCGGATGAAGGCGTGGCGGGGAGGTGCGTGGCCCAGGGCGGAAATAGGGAAGGCACCTACGGTGCGAACTCACTAGCCGGTGGCCGAGGCGGCGGGAAACGGCGACGTGGAGGAGCGGATGGGAGCCTGCCCTGTGGCCGCAGTGGGGAGAAGAGGGAGTCCACGGGGAGTGGAGTTGTTCGGTCGGTCACCGCGGAGCTCGTGGCCGAAGCTGTGGAGGAGGGTCGGCCGGCTTGGCACGTTGGGGAAAGAAGGCAAGGCGAGCCCAGGTAATAGGCAAGTTCAGGAGCTTAGATCCAAGAGGAATGGGAATGGAGGTGTAGAAGGAGTAGCTTGGTTCCCGTGGGGGCAGAGGGGAGACTGGGGCTTGAGGTGCGGGAATGGGGAAATCTTGGAGCAACTCTGGTAGGGGGAAAAAAGAGAGACCAGGGGAAAGTAAGGCTAGCTGGCGGAGTGGCCGGAGCGGCGACGACAGGGACCTCACGGTGGCGGCGCGGCAAGGCAAGGCAGCTAGTGGAGGCGGGTCCGGGGAGATGGTGCGCCGGGGCGCCAAGGTAGCGGGCCTTGCCAACGAAAACGGCAGTAGAGGAGGGACGTTGGAGAGCTCGGCTGAGGTGACCACAGGAGCAACACAGCAGCATCAGAGAACCTCGGTTGGTGCGGCTGCTCAAGGTGGTTGCTCGGGAAAACGAGGCGCTCGAATGGAACTCACAGAGCAAGACTAGGGAGCTCGGCCTGGAGGGTATAGGGAAGGAGGCGCTCCCGGATTCGCAAAGGGTGGAGGAGGTGCTCGAGGAAGGAACCAAATGCACCAGCGGCGATATTGAGCGGGCGCAGGGGCTTGAGCTTTGGTCTGGATGCTAAAGCGGCTCACTGGAGCTTGGGGAAGAGAATGGGGAAGGAGGTCAAACTCGTCTCGGGAAGAAGCCGTGAGGAGGAAAGGGGAGATGGGGAGGAAGGTGGAGTAGAGAAGCTGCAACTTGGGGAAAAGGGGATGGGAGAAGGAGCTTGGCTGCTAGAGTAAATGGAGATGGAGTTAAGAGAGCAGGTGCCGTATACTGTAGATGCAGTGAAAATTCGGCACCGAATTCAGAAAATGTGCATGCGTGGCTCGGTGCAACAGGACGGAGCAGTGTTGGGTGATAAAGAGAGAGAGAGAGAGAGAGAGAATCAATGGAGGACGAAGAAACATAGGGAAGAATACAACCTGCTTGGTTTTGAAGGGAGTGACCGAAGGGAGCACGTGGCCGGTGCTGTGCTGATGAACGAGAAAATTAAACACCGCACTTGTACCAGCTGGGTGGCGTGTCAACGCTAGCAACGGCGGGAATCTTGCTGAGCTTGGTCAATTGCTATTGAGGAAATGAGGTGACCGGGCTTCCCAGAGGAATGGTGAAGTGCTGGACAATGGAAAATAGTTACCATGGCAGGGAGGAGTAGAACAATAGCAGAGGGAGAACACGAGGGATCTGGAGAAATATCTCAGATATTTTGATCGAATACTCGAGATATTAATTGGAGCATAAAGTGTAAATTTCTGTTGCGTTTATGGGTTAGGTTGGCAGAGGTTTAAGCTCAATAAAATTAGAAGCTTTGGAATGCTTATTTTAACTGGAATGTACCTCAACGTTGAGCCTAAATTGGTTCGAAATTTTTGTACTTTGCTAAACCATTATTTGCGAACATTTAGAAATATCTCAATGGCTCATTTAGAGTGGCTTTATACTAACGAGGACATGGTGTTTTAGAATTTGGGTTTTGTCTGATTATCCAAGGATAACACGGATTAAAGGTTTCGGTCATTCGAACGACGGCACGAGGGGTGGCATGGATGGGCTTGATATCCATGGAAAAGGGTGAATCCCAAATCACACACTGAAGTGGAACAGAGATGTATATACATCTATATAGCCTAGGAGAGAGAAAAGGTGGCGGAAATCAAATGAACACATGCAGCGATATGCTGGGGACTCCAAGGTGTATGTGCTCATATACACTTGGGTGATTTAAGCATATGTAGGGTGGCGACGAAGTTAGAATAATCATAAAAGGTCCGGTGGGCTAGGTCTTGGGAAAATACCACCGGTATACTTGTATATATGCCCTGGATTGCAACAGAGTCGAGCGATGAGTTAGGGTCTTGTGGGTATGTGCATATATAAAAGCAGTATATATGTGCACATACTCATGATAGGTCATGGCGGAGTAGATGGCAGGAGATTACGTCATTCAGATAAAATTAATGACGTGTATATGTTTCAATTTCGCAAAAGTACCGTGTGGGTACTTAGTTGCAGATGGTGGTCTAGATTACCCCGACTAGGAAAAGAGAGAAAGGATGTCGAGGGTGCGCTCGCGACGGGAATGCGAGGGCGAGTGGGCCACATATGAAGACAAGGTGTTCAACAGGGTCACCCGTGTTGTCGGACGTCGTTCGGGAAATTTAGGGTTTCAACAAAACGGAGATCGAGAAAGATGGAAGCAAGGGTTTTCGTGTTCTTGATATTTAGCTACATCGTAATTTAAATTAAAGTTTTGGTTAGGCGTATTTTGACTGACGTTAATAGTGAAAAAGTTTTTGTTAGCCCTAATTTTTCGATTTTCAGAAGATCAGGTGTGACAAGGTAGCAGCAAGGACAATTGTTGACACTTGTGGTTGGACTCTGTCACAAGATCGAGCAAGTTCTTATCCACCGTAAACTACCAGTTGCGCTTGGAACTGACAAGGCTGTGCTGCAGAATGGTATCCGTCCTACTAGGGCCCTATGTCTCTAGAATCTGGGTGAAAAATCCCTGAAGATGCTACCCCAAGTACTGCTTATCGGAACCTCCTCTTGGATCAGGATTGGCAACATGCGGAGCTGAAGAATCAGTGGCTGGTATGGGATAATAGCCCATAGTAGCAAATCATCAGGCACAAGCATCTTGACATCAAGGGCTTGGCAAGCTGTGGCTCTAGCTAATTCACTTCCCCTGCAATGCTGTGGCTAATGAACTGAGGAAGCACGATCATCATAGGATATGGTGACCGTGGAACTGCGTCTGAGCTGGCTGAGTAGGGCCTAGTGCCAATGGCTGAGGCCATAGATCCCATCCTTGATTCTACTTCTGTTGCTCCATAGCATGTTCCCAAGCAGGTCTGGAATGCCTTAGTGGTGATGGTGCATTTACTTCAAGCGGTGCCATAGGTTGTACATGGTGATGGTGGGGGATTGCTGTCACCCTCTGGAGGTGGTTGCTCATCTAGACCATTGATGCATGGGAAGTTGTGATTGCTCAGAATATAGGTAGGCATGGTCCATGAGCAACCCAAACCACCAAGGGATGTGGTGCACCTCATGATACGACGGACTGACTGTGCATCTTGATAGAGAACACGAGCAAGAACCTGCTCCTTCACCATATCGTGCTGATACCAATCAAGAAGCTTGCTAAAGATACTGACTGCTTGCACAATGTAATGATCGGCCTTGAAATCCAAAGGGAAGCGCAAGAACATGATCCAGCCTTCACGATTGAGTGGTGTATATTGGCTATTCTTATGGCCTATAGATATTTATATCCGCAAACGCATGGAAAAACTATTGTAGCATTTCACCTTGTAAGTATTCCAGGGTTATCAATCCGTGGGAAGCAAATATGTTTGATTAGAGATATCAGATTATTAATATATTTTTATATATGTATCTAACCTCCTGTCCTTAAGAACATAAGTGTCTTTTCTAGGTAGTAGGATAGGGGAATGATCATCGGATAAGGGAGTTTGTTGAGGAACATAAGTAATGGCAAATAGGTAGCTAACTAACCGGAGTCTATAGCAAGTAGGTAAGAGGTCTAGTTCCTAGTTAAAGTGATTAATTGAATTACCGTATTTTAATTATCAAGTATTGAATAGGTTTGTATTCAATAGCTCCAAAAAACATGTATTATAACTAGACATTGTCTAATAGGCTTAACACTTAAGAGATGTAGCTGGAACAGAGTCTCGAAAGGCTCTCAAAATATCTCTCATATAGTCATGCACTACTAAGGGGGCAAAGCTTGGCTACACTTAAAAGCTAGTGTCTCATTAGGAATTATGAGGCGGTAGTTATATAGAACTGCGGTATACCCTCAACACAGTCATCTACCAAGACATACCCTCAACAAGGTCATCTGCCTAAATTGCTATTATAACTATGCACCCCTCAGCACGGGTCATACACATACCGGAAGGATAAAGCTTATCCTCTTAACAGGTCCTTAGCTAAAACAATAATATCCCGATAAGAGAGAAATGAATATGGAATGATAAACTTGACAGATAAAAATACTCAAAAGATCACTTTATTTATATTTCAATATCCAACAATGGTAAATAAGATACATGGAGTCGGACACATACGAGGATACCGAAGAGGACTTTCTTGGAGCTTTGGCTTGCAGGCTGACTCTTCTTCCTATGCTACTTTGCAACTCTGGTCTGCACCTTCCCTTTGGTCGGCACCCAGTGGCGATGCTTTGTGGTAGATGTCTAGCGGTGATCGGTGGATCCGGTCAACGTCCTCGGGATGGTGATTGTCTTCTTTATTGTATTTTTGGTGTTTTTTTAGAATTATTTATTTCCTATAAGAACAAGTTGATGCACTAAACTTGTAGAAATAGGTTAGTATAGACGCTAATTTTGCATATAAAGTCCATATTACCTTCCCTTTATGGAGACGCCGAGCGTCAAGTATCGGACATATCGTGCGTCAACAGTGTATTGTTAAAATTTTCAGGCTCATCATGCTTAATAAAGCGAACTACATGATCAACACCCAATTGCTGAGGTGGTAACTGAACTAGAATGTCTCTTTCAAAACTTGAAGGAATATGATAGATATCCACTCCAACGGGGGATGAAGAAAAGCTTAAAACCAGGTAGTGGAGCTCATCGACAATCAGGTTTCACACTACATGCATGGCTTCCTCCATCTCCTCCACTAGCAGCGGTGGTTGAACCACCATGATAAGGTGAGGATCCTCATGGGTGAGAGCCGAGTTGGCGCCAGCGTGAGGTAGGTGCGGGGAAGCCGCCAAGCCCGCAATCTTCAATCTCCACACCATGCGGTACAAAACGCTTAGGATTGAGCAGAAAGTTCACCATCGGTGGTAGGGCTTGCAAGGTGATCGACACCAGTGGTAATGAGATCAAAGTCGATGGACGGTTGGGGTGGAAGGGGAAGCGTCGCATGAAGTTTGGAAACTAGCGCAACAATCGAGGGAGGGTATCCCCGAGAGGTTTCTTTTGCACCCAGATTTTTCCTCCTTTTCTATTCTTAAGGCATTGCTTCACTATGTGGCCATAGTGGAAACAACCATGGCAACGAACAACCCAAACACAAGAATCAGCCTTATGGCCCATACTAAGCCAGCGATCACATTCCCAAAAATGGTCCATTATATCCTTAATGACCTCCTAAAGCCCATCGTCTTGGGGACGACCTAGTAAAATTAAGTTGTGACAGACTAATAGAGTTTAGCCTGATATTTTGAAAATCCGGAGATCCCACCACATGCGTGTTATCCAGAGGAGCTGTTGTGATCATCATCGAAGAACTTGGCGTATTAGGCGGGCCAAGAAAAAATGGATCAAAATAGTCATTCAGGTTTGAACGAGGTACGTTTAGCACTAAAAATCCCACCTGAACGGAAGCTGGCGTTGAATCGTTAGAATCAGATCCAAGTAAAGTAGAGCCCTGTGCTATTGAGGCAGAATTGATAAACTCCAAATTGAGTTATTTCAGTTGCATTAGTTTTCTAATTTAATTTTCTATGTTCTAGGATGAATTTAATTCATCATTATGCATTTATTCTATTTTTCGTCATTTCCAGGCATTTGGGGTTTCTTTTCAGTAGAGCCTGACAACGAGGCATTTTACGAGGGTGATCCTCAGCAGGTGCAAGACTTTGAACAACAAGGCAAGCATGCAACTTGCTAAATTTTTGATCAATTTATAGTATGTTTTGTTGATGATATAATTATGCTTAATTGCATGATTTTGAATATTTGATTATTGTAGTTGATGGAATCACTAGCATATTAGGGCTTGATTGTGGATCATGATAGTAGGTCATGATGTTAATTTGGAGTAATAAAATATGAAACCTAATAAGTAAGATGTGAGAGGTGGAACTGATACTAAGAGATGGATCAGCAGGTGAGTAGCCTAGTTGATACCAGTATCATTAGATCTTTTTCTTCACCCATGGCGGGAGTGTTGCCGATGGTATTGAGTGGTCACTATCGGCCAACCATGAACCAACAACCGTCCAGAACACTTGTCATTTAAGGTTAGGGTGGATAGTCGTACCTCAACTCCGCATGAAGTCGGGAATTGGGTTTTCTTTAAGTCGAGTATGACTTAAAGATATTGAAATAGATGTTCTTGTGGTGGTTTTCACATGTGCTCAGATCTGAGAATGATGATTTCAAATGGTTAATCAAGTGATTAGCTTGATTTAGATTAACATGCCATGTTATGTTAACACCGGAAATGAGTTCCATGTGCAGTAATTTACTTTTCTTCTATGACATGCTTATGTTAATTGGAATGAGCATAAGTAACATCTTGCGAATACGAAAATATTCATTACAATTTCATTTCTTAATACTCTGTGTGTGCAGTTATATGAGGTGTATTTTGATTGGTTAAGATAAGGTTTTGACCAACAATTACTCCATTGATATGTAAATTATGTGATATAAAATTGATGTCATTAGATTGGTATTCAAAAGTACTTACTTATGACTGTGATTTTGTATCACATAAATAACATATTAATGAAGTAATTTTTGATCAAAATTTTATCCTAACCGATCAAAATACGCCTTATATATCTTGACAGAGGGAGTATGTTGCAGGTGATCCTAGTATAGGTGAATACTATGACACCGAAAACTTTGGAAGTGACATCTAGTTTGTTTGGTTTGCTTGGTTATAATCTTGTGGGTTATATGGCTTTTGTGAAATGGTTATGACTGACATCTCGGGTGTTTTAAGTTGTAACATCCCCAAAGTGTAATCCCAATAATTGAGCATCATGGCATATTCATCAAGTCAAATGTGAGAAGGATTGAAATTTTGAAATGCTAAGAGGAACCCTAATTTCTTCTTGAGGGTTTAAAATTGAATTTTCAAATTTGGTCCGAACCGCTCCAGCTAATTGGTTCGGAATCATTTTAAGTCCTATACCACGCATGTAGAAATGTTAAGCAATACAAATTTATGTTTAAAAGTGCGTTTGAATCTTTTAGAAAATAATAAAAATAGAAAATAGAATTTAAAACAGAAAACAAAAGAAAATCAAAACCTATTCTATATCCCCTCCCCGAACGGGCCTTCTCTCCCCAGCCCACCCCTCTTTTCCTCCCCTGCCGGCCCATGGCCTTTCCCGTGCCCCCTCCTTCCCTCCCTCCCGCTGGGCCAGGCCTCGGCCCACCCAGCCCACTACTGCCCCAAATCCCCGTCCTCATCCCCTGCCGCCGCCGCTCCCGCACCTCGCCACCGAGCAGCTTGGCTCGCCGCGCCTGCCACGCGGGTGCCTCGGTGGCGAGCTCACCGTGCCGGCCGCCCCCTTTTTAACCCACCCCCGTCGACCGTCGCCCCCCCCCCGGCTTCCTCTCTCTCTCCCTCTCTCCCGAACACCCGCCGCCCGAGCTCCCCGGCCGCTCCCTTGCCGTCGCCGCCTGCCGAGCTCCTCGCCGCTCCGGCCACCTTCGCCTTTCCCGACGCCGTGCTCGTCGCCTCCGCCTCGGCCTCACCCGCCGCCCTCACCGCTGGGAGCCACCCCGCCGCCATTCGCCCCGAGCCGGAGCCCACCTCCACCGCCGCCGCCTCGGTCTAGCCTCGCCGCCGCTTTCTCCTCGTCGCCGGTAAGCCACCGCCGCTTGCCCACCGCCGCCGCCCCTTTCCCGCCCCTCCTCGTCGCCGGTAGTGCCCCGCCGGCCAAGCCACCCGTCGATCGAGCCCAAGGCAGCGGCCGGTCCTGACTGGGTTGGTTGAGGCCGTTTTAACTTGTGGTTAGGGCATTAATGCCCATAATTAGCCGGTTAGGACATAATTAGTAGCGAGTTAATTGTTAACTACGTTTAATACGACCATTAATACTAATGAGTGCTCATTATTTCTAATCCGACAGCTTAAGGCCCATCATTAATAACTAACAGTGCCATTAATGAGCCAATTGAATGTGTCTTTATGACAGTTGGGTCCCACCCGACAGGAATTAATAAAAAGATTAAAGAAAAATGGGAATATATGACAAGTGGGCCCACCTATCATTGACTCAGTCAACCTTGGTCAAACTTTGACCATGGGGCCCACCTGTCAACCTCTACTATTATTTAAAATTATTTAAAATTATTTTTACTGAGAAAAATACAAAAAAGGGTTTTAAATTGATTAAACTTTAGAAAATTCATAGAAAATTTATTTTAATCAGAAAAATGCAAATAATATATCAAAATGTTTAGAAAAATGAGAGCTATTCAAATATGTCATTTTCATGCATGTTTTCATGCTAGGAAAAATATAAATGGCTAAAAACTCAAACTAGGGTTTCCCCGATTAGCCGGAGAAGTTCGGATCGCAATATTTTGAGCGTCCGGACTCCGATTAAGGTGATTCCACTTGCATTAGTCTCTATTTTGTATCCTCTATGCCATGGCATGCATTTTCATCTCATGTCGATGTTCAGCATTTTGATATTTACGATTATGCCCTTTTTTTTCCGGTGTTTTCATTTTTTCTCCGATAGAGCCGGAAGGTCCACAGGAAGACAACCTCGATCACGAGCAGGTTTTAGTTGCAAAGCAACAAGGCAAGCAGCCCCTTTGAACATATTACAAACACCTAATATTTGCAAAGTACTATTTGTTTTCAAATTTGTTATCGCATGCGTTTAAATTCTACTTTATGTTAAGTATTAACCATATTCTTTTGCATGAACTTACTTTGTCGCTCAATCAACACCACCACCCTCCCAACCTGTTTAGAGTAGTTTAGTTGTTGCTTCTAAGCTACTTATATAATTATTGATGCTTAGACATGCTTAGGCATGTTTAGACATGTAAAAGTCGTAATTTCTTGCATGGCAGACGAAACACAAACACTCTGGATGGGTTAGGTGGTAGGTGGTTGTTCACCGGGAACTGTCTAATGAACTTGACTAATAATTACCGGGCTAAACGAGAGGCCATGGCTGGGAGCATGGTGGGTTGTCTCATTTTTCCACAAGCACCGGTTCCCAATGTATATTGACCCAAGATTTACGTACTTCTACACGGGTGGGATAATGGACCACCCACGACTAAATAATTTGTCTAGACTTAGAGTATGAGCTGCATTAGTTTGCCGTTTCCATTTGCCGTGTGCGTGAAAAAGGGGGATGTGGTGTGGTATCTCAATATAAGGGTGGGGTGGACACACGGTCTGAGAGACCAGGGATGTACCTCGATTCACAACTTATGGGACCGTGTCGCAGTTGCGGCCGGGACTGATGTACATGGAATGGCCCGTAAGGGTGGCTCATACCTAGGTCGAAAGCATTGTAACGGTCGTGTTCGATCTCCCTCTGCTAGCACACCTCGTGAAAGTGTCTCCTTGGTCTAGCCCTAAGAGATGATCGATACGTGTAGGTAAAGATGTACACCCCTGCAGGGTTTGAACTATTCGAATAGCCGTATCCGCGGTTATGGACAACTTGGTGATTACCTGCATCGAATTAGACAACTACAACGGTAAATCTAAAACTTGTCAACTCTAAGGTTGAGGTGTAGCGATTGCTTCCTCCGAGGGTGGTTGAGGAAGAATCGAGGGTTCATGTGTTCGGTGGTCTGCAATAGAATTGATCGTGAAGTGTTCGACTCACCCCTTTGAAAAGTATTCTGGTAGTCGATTTTCATCTACTCTACTAATATTGTTAAAAGTAAACTGGCTTTCCGCAAAAGAGTCCACAATTACCCATTTATTGGTACCTGTGCATCCATTACTATTTTTCCTTGTAAATCTTGCTGAGTATAATTTTTTGTACTCACCCTGCTATCGTTGATATTTTTCTTGCAAAGAAAACCATCCCCTCCGAGGGTGGTTTCTACCTAGAGATCGACGCCAACGACGACTAGTCGTTGGAAATCCTAGGCAGTGATCCTGCCCCCGGGGTTTGGCAGCTTGGTTTGTTCTGCTGCCACTTTTTGGCCTGACCTTTTTGGCTTCATAGCCATATATACTCTTCCGCTGCATAGTTAAATTTGGATCTTCGGATCCTTTATGTGAATATGTCATTAAGTTTCAAGAACTTATAATATTGTAGTTTCTGTCGTAGAGTTACTGCTGTGATGTCTGGTTGTTCTCACCTGCCTCATGTGCCTTGCGTGTATGTTGTTGAAGCACATGGTGCAGGTAGGGTTTCAGAGTCTATATCATAGAGTTGTTAGGTTTAATCACCATTGTGAAGTGACTCTTCTACCGGGAACTTGGGAACTATATCATCCTACTCCAGCCGAGCATTAATTTGCCAGGACGAGTTCGGCATTGATGTTCTGGCTCAGTAAGAAAAGAGTGAGGAGATCATATCACCCTACTTAATCTGTGCATTCATTTGCCAGAGCAAGTTCGGGGTTGACGTCTCGGGCTATTCGAAGCTATATCACTCCACTCCTCTTGGAATTGATACCCAAGGGTTGAGGTCGGGGTTGACGTTTCGACTTAACGGGTGATTTCATCTAAAGCTCTCTGTTATGGATTTTAGGTCCCGACATAAGTTTATTTCTACTGCTGAATTATATTTATTTTGGATCTTGATCGAACTTCGAGTCAAGTTGTTTGTAAGATAATTACTGCTCCTATGAATGAGATGTGGATTATCTATTTGTAAACATTTCTGTATAGTTTGTGTCGTGGTAGTTACGTCCTTAATTAGGCACCCAGTACACCATGTGTGGATGATTTTGAAGTGCATGGGAACAGTTGTAAAAAGTTAGTGTCGGTCTTATGTTCGCTAAGTGTGATCATCAAGGTTATTAACCCACTAACTAAGATGCGTTGGCCGGCTGGGCTGGGACCCCGTCCCGAGCTCCTACAAAGTGATCATCCTTAGTGGTATGCGAGAAGAGTATTGAGTTTTTATAGAGTTTCAGAATTTCTACCAGTTCTATGAGATATAAATTATCGTTCTGTCTTATACCAACTGTGAGTCATACGACTTATGTCTTACTAAAATCGGGTGAGTAGAATTATGGACCGTCGTGAGTTATATAATTTGTGTCGTACATTTTTCTTTTACGGGTTTAGTTCAAACACCAAACCGATATGAGCCTATATAAACGGCGTCTCTTCGTATAATTAACAGCTAGGTGACCACTACTGTTATGTTACTATCTTACTTAATCAAATTAAATGCTGGTCCGACTGTATGGACTTCGTCACCCCGAGATACGATGGTGGGACCCTCCGTCGGTGCCACTTTACCCAATCGTTTCTCCTAGACCCACGAGCAAAGTGCAAGCAGGTTCTACTAACCATTTTCGAAATAGTTCCCGTCCCTACCCTCTACCAAGCATTTGCACGGAAAAAGGCAAATCTAGCCCCCCCCTGAGTTGCAAAGGCGGCTTTGGCCCTCCGCCGGGCGCAACGGCGAAAATGTCCCCGCGAAGGAACGGGCAACTGACGCGTGGCAAATTCGCACCCCGGATCCGCGACGGCGAAAAATCGTGCCCCAGACCCGCGAAGAGAGCACGTCGCAGTTGTTACCCCTGCGTCGCGGCCTCCACCCACGGGCTGCTACAGGTCGCGGCCTCGGCCGCGGACGCCACGTCGCGACCTCGGCCCGCGATCACGCGGCGCGTCGCGCCGTCGGCCCGCGGACACCACCTCGCGGCCTCGGCCCGCGATCGCCTCCGTGTCGCGCCCACCGCCCGCGCCGAACGCCGCTCGGGCCTGGGCCTCGCGAGCAAGCCCAGGTCGGGCCCGGGGCCCGTGACCAGGTCCCGACCCGTGCCGAGCGACGACCGGACGGCAACTCACTCCCGAGCGTTTTGCCGAGGAACCCACACGCCAACTAAGCTGGCGTTTGATGACTGAGAAAAACGCCAGAGTCACCGGCGTTTTTCGTAGAAAGCCAAACGCCCGCTGTTTTGAGAAAACAGAACAACTGGCAAACATGCTTCTGTTCTGGCGAATAGCACGGCGTTTGGCCGAGGAACGCAAACGCCAGCGGACATGGCGTTTTCCTTGCAGTCAAACGCCCATTACGCTGGCGTTTCCTTTCCGGAGCTTCCATAGAGCTCAACGTTTTTTTGCTGGAGCTTCCGGAGACCCGAACGCCAATGCTGCTCGCGTTTTCTTGCACAAGTCATATATGGTGGTAATCTACACATCTTCACAAGATTTTCACAATTTGATTTTAGTCATCTCTATCCGTCCAACCAAACAAGAAACTGGTTCACTCCATCCACTCTCACCCCTCCAACCAAACAAAAAAATGGACCACCCCACCACTCAACCAAACAAAAAAACTGGATCATCTCACCACGTATAATGGGATCGCCGTATCCCATCCACCCCGAGTCGCCCAACCAAACGCACCCTTACTCATCCGATCGCCAGAGATTCTTTTCTCTCTTTATATTACGCTGATGCTGGTGCTGGTGCTATGGTCCTCTTTATTTCTCGGAAAAAAGGTAGAATTGGCCCCGGGCGAGTGGCAAAGCCGGAAATAGCCCCCGTCTGGGAGCAACGCCGAAAATGGTTCCGCGACGCGCCACGCACTCAACACATGGACAAATCGCCAGCCAGACCCGCGACACCGGAAAATCGCGCGCCAGACTCTATGTATAACGCGAAATAAGTGAGAAAATGAAGTACTGCATATGGCAAAGTACAATAGCACAATTATTGAAGGAATTAAAACAGTTGCGATCACGGGCCTCTTCCCCTCTTATGCCTCGGTGGCATGTGACCTGAGGGGAAAGTGAAATGCTCGCTTGGTCTAGGGTTTGTTCGGAGACTATACTGGGGAGTCTCATAAGTTTCCTGATCCTCCTGAGTGTCCTGAGTAGGGTATGGTTGACTAGGAATTTGGCTATTAACGATCTCCTGGGGATGTCGAAACAAATCTTCGACCCACTCATGACCCTGTTGGTGGGACAAAACCAGGCTCGGAACTTCCTCCTCCAACTAGGGACTGGTATTGAAGTGAAGGTCGCATAAATTGATTTTGGTAAATAAAAGTCTCTTCGTGGGGAGGCGAATCGTTGAATGTCTGAAAAAAGACCAGAATAAACGGTATATCAATTAAGAATCAAGTTTATTGTTTTGACAATAATAAATTTAATTTGACATACCTGACTAAATGTTCCTTCCGGAGAACCCTGCAGCGGCTCATGTGGTGAATCGGTAGCTGCACCGGAATGAGAGGTCTGGCCTTCGTCCTCAATCGAGTCGTACTGCATAAATAAAGTGACCATTGCAAAAGACTAAGCACACTTTCTAAATATTGCAATGCGTTCTTCTAAAGAGTAAAGCACACCTTATGTCCTGTACCAGCATAAACTAATTTAAATAACAGTAAACTCATCAGCCGTGCCTAACATTTTTTTATTTCACGTACTCATTTTTTGTCACAATCAGTCTGTACATTGTGCTAGTTTCTCGAGACAATTGCATGTTACGTATGCATGAAATAACAGTCAGCTTAATTATAACTAAAATCTTAGCTTAACATTGTCATTTTTCTAATTTCAGACTAACTAAAAAGTATGATAACATCTTGCATGTCAAAGAAATTTACCTTGGTGTGTAGGTCTCGAGTTGATCTTCAAT
This sequence comes from Stipa capillata, assembly GCA_019208055.1. Lineage (NCBI taxonomy): Eukaryota > Viridiplantae > Streptophyta > Magnoliopsida > Poales > Poaceae > Stipa > Stipa capillata. The sequence goes on along the minus strand of JAGXJF010005095.1, from coordinate 108,942 downwards.
TTTTCTTACTACTCGAACGGCTGATTTTGCTCTTTCTAGCTTCAAAATCCGTGGTTTATACTCTCATGATAGCATCGCATATGATGGTTCTTCCAATACCTCTACCCTGTAATACTCAAGATTCAGAAACTACTTAACCGTTATAGAGTTTGAACTACTTTAAGCTAGTTGGCAGCACATTCAAGTCATTAACGTTATATTCTTGCTTCTTGTGTGAAATTAGGTTGTAATGACTGAACTGAACTATGCACAGTGGGTACTCTAGGTAGGGGAGGAATTGCTGGCTGCATTCCTTGTGGCACCGCTACCTCGAGTCTATACAATATATGCTACGCAAAAATCCATGGACAGAGAAACGTATAATCCACAAATTAACTGCAATTGGAGGGCATGAAGCAGGGCTTTATGCGAGGTTAAAATTTGTAACATCATGGTGAAAGGTGTATTTTGACAGCAGGGATTTAAGGCAGCATTCCCCTCTAGATAAAAAGCATGAAGTCACGCTATCTTTGAATACAATTGGAAGCTCAAAATGATTTATTCCTCCAATACAAGTACATGATACCAAACAAAATATTTAGGCTTTACGAATTTTAGATCATATCATCTATCTCAAGAACATGGGTATATGAGTATATCATTTCTCATACTCACCGTGTGCCGAAGTAAGACATCTTCCAAACCTTTGCAATTTAAAATAGAAGAAACCCCATCAAGTGTTATCTGACCACATTCTTGTATATCAAACAAAGATGCTATCCATAAAAGATATTAGCAACTGAAATCCAAAATTTTGATTTTAATTAAAAGCAATAGATATAAAGTATTCAAACATAAAAATAAGTTTACCCACATGTCCCATGTTAAGCTTGTTAATGTATACCTCAAGGTGTAAACATGTAAGATTTGGCCACACAGAAGAGATTAGCTCTTGAGAGCCTGTAAATCAAGAAAAGCTCAAATTAAGGCAAAGAGCTCGCAGAGGTAGGGAGTGAGAGCAGAGAACTAAGCTACATAGATGGCAAATGGAGAAGACCACCGCGCGAACGCTATAAAGAGGATGAAAGGAGTCTGCCTGCGGTGAGAAAAGAGAAGGGAATCTGCACGCGTGACAAAAGGAGAAAGCAAAAGAAAAAAGTAATGTACCAAATCACTTCACTGTCTCGTCTGGTCGATCACGGGCACCAGCGGCCGACGCGTCCGACAGCGCGGCGCGGTTCCCGAGGCGAGTGTGCGCGATTTTGCATCAGCTCGCAGCCTGGAGGCGCGACGCCGTTTGCTCGCGGGCCGAACGTGCGATGTGGTGATTAATTTGGCAGGTTGGTCCTGGTCGCGGGCCCAACACGCGGCAGCCTCTGCGTCGCGGGCCGAACACGCGGCAGCCTCTGCGTCGCGGGCCTTGAGCGCGGAGTGCAGGAGACGTCGCGGCCCACGCACGCGAGCTCTTCCTCGCGGGCCGCGAGCGCGAGTCGGCCTGCGTCGCGGGGGGGAGAGCCGCGGCCTGGTGCAGCTCGCGGTCACGGCGTGCGACCTCGGGCCGGGCCCGCGAACGAGATCGGTCGCGGGTCTGGGGCATGATTTTTCGCCGTCGTGGATCCCCGGTGCAAATTTGCCACGGGTCAGTTGCCCGTTGCTTCGCGGGGACATTTTTGCGGTTGCGCCCGGCGGGGGGCCAAAGCCGCCTTTGCAACTCGCTAGATTTGCCTTTTTCCCTGACGGAGCTTCTTTAGGGCCAGACTGGGCCATGGCGCTCTAATAATAGAAAAAATTCCTAATTAAGTTCTTGATTTACCACGTTCAAAGTATAAGATAATACCAAATTAGCTCTTCATTTTGATGTAATTTAAGCATGTCACGTGAGTCCTCAATATTTCGCTTTAAGCTCCGCTACTGCGTGTAGACCTTGTCTTGGGTAGGACGAGGAGGTCCGGCTAGTCCGCTGGTGAGCCTGGCCTAGTTACATTGGACTAGTCCTACTCGGCTTGATTGTTGCTCAAGCCAGTTCGAAACAATCTTGTCTTTCCTCTTCTGGGGTGGGCCAAATCTCTTGCCAGCAAAGGACATACATGTCCAGCATATTTCAGAGTTCAGACACTCTGAATGCAACTTAGCCTCACAAACAGTTTCAAACCGCAAAATCCCACTGGCAGGCACTCGGCTCTTCATGTGAACATCTCAACATCTGTTCATATTTATATATGGACATGACGAGTAAGACAAAACAGAAGACTCCAACAAAACAAGTAGGAACAATCAATTCATTAATCATGCAACTAATAGTACATAGAAGTACCTGGCCGGTCACACACGCACACACATACATAGTACTGCAGAAAACACAAGCATCTAGTAGTAAGAACAAGAGGAGAGCATAAAACTCGTCTCCTCTTTCGAAACCTTTATTAGGAATCCCTAAAGCCATACATAACATACTACATGCAATTATAAATTCTGCAGCAAACAGATGATGAGCACTAGCTAGCTAATGTCTAAAAACTCATCTTGGAATCATCACGGAAGGATGTACAAGGATGGAGATTGAAATATAGCCCATCCTTATCCCAGCCTAAAAAATGCAGCCGGGGCTTCCTTGTGATCTTCAGGAGAAAAGAGATCAGAGAAAAAAGGGTCAAGGGGATACTGGGATGTTCCTGTGATGTGATGATGCCACAAGCTGTCTCTTAAAAACCTGCAACCTGTGTGCATCTCACATCCTAGTTACGTTGCGTGTGTGAGAGAGATGTTTAGAGATGGGCTTGCGTGTTTAGAAGGTCGGACTGTGTGAAGAGGGAGGATGAGGAGGAAGAGGAGAAGGTGAAGCGGCATAGGCCATGCCTGTTCCTGCCGCTGGTGCTGGAGCCGGTGCCATGGGGACTTCCGGCGCGCTGGAGACGTAGTCCATGCCGGCCTGCTCACCGGCGAAGCGAGACTGGAGTAAGAGCCCGTGGGCGCTGTCCATGTCGTAGTCCCAGACAGAGCTGCCCGGACCCCACGCGCTGAACCATGCCTCTTCGGCCGGCCCCCAAACGCCGCCGGAGGTCGCTGGAGGCTGGAACATGGCCGTGTTGCCGTCGCCGCATTGTTGGTCTGCCTTCTGGAGCTGAGGATTTTGCTCGGGTTCCGGGATGCCTCCCTGCTCTGCTGCAGAGAGCAGAGGTTTCGGTTCAATGTTCGATGGCTCCTCTCCATGCTGTTGCTGCTGTTCACGCAGCAGCAGCTGCTGCTGAGCTTGCTGTGAGCGGGTCTCATCCGGCGTCGGCGGAGCGGACGACGAGGATGAGGAGCACGACGCCGCGGCGCTGGCGCTGGTGCGGCCGCTCCCGCCGGCGCGTCCTTTGCCAAGAAAGAGGTCGGGGAAGTTGAGCCGCGCGTTCTCGCCGCGCAGCTTGAAGGCCTCGCGGTCGTACGCCATGGCGGCGTCCTCAGCGGTGTCAAAGGTGCCGAGCCACAGCCTCGTGCGGTTCCGCGGCAGGCGGATTTCCGCCACCCACTTCCCCCAGTGGCGCTGCCGCACGCCGCGGTACAGCTTGGGCGGCCCCGGCGCACGCAGCAGGTGCCGGTACAGCGACGGTGGCGCGACCCCGCCAAGCACGCCCCGAGGGCTCAGGTTCAGCGCCTCGCTCCAATAGCGCAGCGGCTCCGGCGCCATGAACTGCGGCGGGAACAGGGGAGACGCCGCCTCGAAGAGCTGCTGCTGGTGGTGGTTATCGCCGAACGATATCATCCGCTGATGCTGCAAAGGTGTCTGTTGCAGCTGCTGCGGCAGCAGAGGCTGTTGGTACAAGCTGGAGGAGTACTGCAACAGCTGCAGGAGTCTTGGGGCCGCCGCGGGGGACGGATCGTACGCGAACGGAAATATTTGTCGCGCCGATGGCGACGACGGCGGCTGCGACGCATAAGGCAAGGACATCGCGGGCGGGGACAGGGGGTTGGAAACAGAGGACGAGTCAGGGGAAGCAGGAGCCGACGACAGCGAAGACACCGAGCGGTGGAGGCGGCAATCAGGGCTACGGATCTTCTTCAGTGGCCGGAGCAATGCGGCCGCTGGCGCGTCTTCTAAAACTGGCGCCAGCTGCTTCACCGCCGAGCTCGCGTCGACTGCCTTCCCCTTCAATCTTCGCCCGCGGCCACCGCCACCACCTCTATCCGCCGCATCCATTACAAGAGTGTTCGCCGCACTCGCACAATTTGCTACTCCGGCCGCCGCCCGCTACAAAACTAAGCAACCTAAGTAAGTGGAAGCCGGGCGGGAGGCGAAGCGGGGGCGGGCGACCGGTGCGCGCGTGTGCGGGAGGAGGGCCAATTGGTTCTGATTCGGAGATCGATACGGGCGAAACGCGCTTATAAAGGTGGGGATCGGCGAGGCAAAAGGCGGGGTGGGATTTTTTTGGAGCGCGCGGGGGTGTTCCACGGGGGAAAAGGAAAAGAGAAGCAAGGTGTCGTTGTGTGGCAGGGACGGATCGTGGTCGGTGGCTGGGTCCCATGCGCATTGACCCGCTGCGCGCGCTCCTCTCGCGACACGTCGGGTGTCACGATTCGTGCGACGGCTGGTAAGCCCCTCAACGCATCGCGAGGCGTGCGCTGGGAGCCGGAGTAGCTTTCGGTTGGTGTCGCGGCTTACATGGACGGTACTGATCGAGAAAGAAGCCTTAGACCGATCCCTCTGTTGCTTTCCTTGCATTCCAATCCTGGCCCCAGTCTCTACTGCAAAAGATCGCATTCTTGTTCTTAAGCTCGAGTTGAGAATATCGGTTCCCGTTGGCTCGTAATAATTGGAGCGTATGGCTGATCAGTACTGCGTAATCTGCAATCAATGAGAGGAAAGCAGGTGTATAGTTTGTAAACCACATAGCGAAAGATCATTGCATTTGCTATGGAATATTATCGCATGCATGATTAGGCTGGTGTGAGAGCTGCATGCCGAAAGGGGAGTGGATTAACTAGCTAATCAGCTTATCGTCCCAATTGTTTAAGAAAAGCTGCAGCTTAATTTGCGACTGAAGGCAGAACTGGTTAAGGAATTCTCCAATAATTTAGGACCTTGTCTTACTAAATTTCTGGCAACACGTGACACAGCGTTTGCTTCTCATGACCATTATTTCCTGCTTTGTTTTTCCTTCGTGCACGTCTTGATGCGTACTACTGGAGATCGACTGAAGTGCATTTGGGAGCGTTGATTCGGGCGATTACCTCCTGATCTGCCCCCTACTTATAGATTGTTTTTCCTTGCAGAATAGCCTTATATAATTTGTTTTGGCAAATCAATAAACAATTCCCTCTTCTCCACGCACCATGCAGAGCGAGTGATGAGGTCCTGATGCATTCCCGCGGGAACCAACAACTCGTATACTTCATAGTGATAAATATTGTTGTGACAAACGGCTGTATTACTCGGGCGATTAATAGCTGGCGGTGGATAATAGATTAGGATAGTCGAATGCTCACAAGCTAGCTTCGAGTACAAGCAGACAACCCCACCGGGCCCACTAGGGCCGGCCAGCCTCCTCTCTTAACTTCTTAAAGGCTCATTATTTCAAATGCAAGAATTTTCTTAAATTCTCTAGGAATTGAGCTAGTCGGTTTCCCATGGTTGCATTCGATTAGCATTGCGGTGGCTCCACTTGTTTGAGCAGATTTTACATATTTTACGGTGTAGTTATCTGCTTTTGTATAATCGGAAGGGAGTTTAAAGTTGTGTCATATAGTAATAAAGAAAAACAGAAAGGATATTATCAGTCACGTGGTAAGGGTAGTGTTTTCATTTTGGTGTCTATCGTGACTTAGTCAAATTGTAATATGCTTTGCCAAACAAGACTTACATCAACTTATAAAGCAAATTTAGCACAACAAAATTTAGCAACCACAAACCGGCCTAACCATTATAATGGATACATAGATGATTTACTAGATCTTGAGTGGTAAGTCCGGTGTATTTGAGTAATCAGTCGTTTGTCCCGTTTAATCAATCCAATTTAATTATTGAAATATTTTATTTTCATATGTTAAATTAAATTCACTATCTTCTACATTCCGGATCTAGCGTGAGTTCGGGCTTTGAGATTCGTATATTTTATGTCTCTACTGTATGCAACATTGCACTCTCCTTGGTGAACTAATCTATATCTAGCTTGTACTATCCATTTCTATGCATACTAGCATTTGAAAATAAATTCATGATTAAGTGATAATCGAATACAGATTGTATTGACCATGCCAACACTGTAGATCTGGCCTTATTAAGGTTTAAAATAAATGTATACTACAGTAACGAGGTTGCAAATATACAAATCTTAAAGCACGGACTTATAGTGGATCTAGGAGTAGTACCACCTTCAATGGTAGCAACATATTTCTGTTAAGTATATGTACGAGCATACCATAGTTAATTACCACGGATGGACCAGCGCCATATTGGTGGGAGCGCGGTTTTTAAGGGAAAATAATCAGAAAAGTAACACCGCATGATTTCCTAATAAACTTGCACGAAATCTGCCAGAGAAAAACCAATACTTGCTTCATTATACGGAGGTGATCATTGTTTTATCGCAATTACTTAGAAATATGACTTCTCATTAAATTCAGTTGTCATGTTTCCGAAAATACGACACAAACAGGGGCTGCTCGCCTTTTTGGGGCATTTATGCGTGCAGCAAGCTCCGTGACAAATCCAGAACTTGTCATCCGCTTGAGCACGCCCCGGCACCTCACTTTCGGCACGCACGACTCCAAAACAGCACCACGCATGCGTCCTAATCAGAAGTCCACGACAACAAGCCCGCCCGGGCCCCAGCCACCGCCGGCCGGCGATCACCGCATGACGATGGACCGCCGCCCAGTCCCACCTACCACCAAAACCCCCAACCGCAGTCTCCGCGACGCGGGATGCCCCGCCATTCCGGTAGCGTATACACCTGTCCCTGACGAGCGGGGCCCTTCGAGCGTTGGGCCCCGCGCATCGTTGGGTTTTCTGCCCGCGGGGTGCGCGCGGGGGGCTGACTTTTTGTAAGCGCGTAATGGCGCGGAGACTTTCGCGTGCTTGCAACACAAGGGCACGTCGACACGTCGACACGTGTCCGCAGTGCACCTCGCGGTAATCATGTTTTGGCTAAGTCAGAGTGTGACCTGCAGATGAATTTCAAAAGCTGTGCTGGTGGTGATATTTATCGAGAACTTGCCATGCTTGTTGCATGCATGAAAATGGCACACAGCCGGAGAGTTGCGTAGTGCGCGGATTATCCAGTTTCCAGAAACTTCCATGCCAATAACCGAAAGAGTTGCTAAGCAATCACCTGGTGACTAAACGAACAGAGAGTTATATTTTATACGGATAGTTACGTGGCATAGCGACGTACGGGAGCGGCAGCGCTCACTGTCGGATTCAACCATGCTTACCAGTATTACGATGTGTCTTTAGTATCTTACTATACTACGATACTACTACAACCAGACGACATGATCAATCTCAATGTGCATCAGAATCTGGTGCTATCGCAATAGTATCGGGCAATATTGTCGTAATATAAAGATACACCATATAAAATTCGATATTACTTGCTAGTAATTAAGTTTATGTTAGTTTATATACGCTTCTTTTTTCTCTTTACACGATATTATAAGCAAAACATACTATTACTCATTTATTGGACTTCTAAATGATTAATTTTGTAAGAGAAATGAACTAAAGTTTAGTTGAATGTAATGTGAATAAGCACACAGGATTTAAATAATTTAATTATCCAATTTGTATTACAAACTTATATTTGAATACGTTATTCTTTTATTATATATAAAATGTATGTGCTTTTTACAGTCCCCTGGTATCGTGCTACGATACGATCCTACGATCTAGTACTACTGTCAAGAAAATGACACTTACCTAGTATCCAATATTGATTTTGGATTCAATCCGTGTTGTAGATGTAGTCCACATATTTAAATAGAATACAAACGCGTTTGCATTCAACAGTGAATCGCGTGACCACCCTACGTGAAATATTCATGGCTTCGCATAATTTCAAAGGTTGCTTACACGGATTCTAAAACGACATCTAAAAGGAATAGAGAGAGTATATTGTATGATGGCAGTATATGCTATCTAATCACCCTTTGTGCTACAGTCACGCAATATCGTCTCTCGTTCCGGCACCACGTTTGCATGGAAAGTTCCCGAAGCAATTTATAGATGAACTTCTCAATTGACTCCTTTTTTGTTAGGAGTAATAGAAGGTGAGAATTCTCACAAATGATAAACGTGAGAAAAAGAAAAAGGATAATTGCCACCATTTACAAAAAGTAATTTGTATCTTCTTCCAATACTTTTTGAATTTTGAGGCATAAGAACAATATGCATATTACAACATCAATTAATTGGTATCTAACCGAAAGGGTAATACTAACAAAGGGCAATTTAGTTTAGCGCAACTGGCAAGGTAGTAAACTTTATTATTTGTGTGATAAAAATGAGACTATTCAATACTTCTTCTTTTATTGTCATTTCGCCTGGTTTGGCAATGGACCTTATGATGCTTTTAGTCTCTCACCTCCGCGGAGTATTCAAAATATGTTTAAAAAATAGTTGGGTTTTTTTTGGGGGGGGAGGGGAGGGGGAAGGGGTTGCGTTCACTACTTCTTCTGGGAATGAGCATTTTTATGTTGGTTGATTTGGCTTTGACTACTGTGATAAAAATATTTTTCTAATCCTTTGCAGGTTACGGTCATGATCTTTACTACAACGGCTATAGGATTAGTATCTTATGGTGACTGGTGTCAAGAAGTTGAAGTCGATTGTTAGAGAATTTATGTCTCAATGAGGTGGCGTCTATGTAACCGGCTATGTAATACTTAAATTTCTTTAGTTTTTATGTGGCCGTGTCACCCACTTGTATGCCTATTGGCAATTGGCAACTCGTAATGAGCTAGTGGCTATGTGCATCCTACCATGTAAAGGCTGGGGCAACATTAATGAACTCTTTTATTATCTTAAAAAAAATACTACAACATCAAAATTAATATTGAACATTTTAATATATATATATATATGTGTGTGTGTGTTACAAATTAGAAATTGATTCCATGAGTGCAACAAAAAGGTGGATTAATAGCAAATGTTTTGTATACAATTTTTAATTGTCTCTCTTCCAAAATTTGATTTCTATGTGGTATTGGATTTTGTTTGGAATTCAGAAAGAAAGAATTCAATTTCTACGTGTATCGGAAAAGAGTCCCTAGTTTCAAACAAGTTTTTAGATATGTTTTTTCCCTCAATTCAACGGCGATAGTAACTGATGTGCGATTTCAACTAGTGATAAGATTGTAAAGATCGACATGAACGGATGCTTTCCTTGCTCTCAAAACCTAACTCAGGCACGGTACACGTCACCTTTCCAGGGCAATTGTTCACCAACAAGCCGCGAGCAATCGAAGTGGCAACATGCAATCCTGGCTCCAGCTGCCTCGCAAGCGATAGATTAAAAAAACCAACCGTCCTCAAATCCTAATTAAAATCTCCAGATTACGCAATACACAATCATGCAGGTAGCCATACTGGCAAATTGCGATAAGGTCCGCGCATAAATACAACGCAATGATTGTGCGTAAGTCTGCCGCTTTACATTGTTTAATTACCTTAACCCTGCATCAAGGCACATAACGACCTTATCAAGATGCCTCTCGGAACCTGGAGACGCGCTTCGCTAAATTAAGTTTGAGCTGAGCTCACGGATGGGGATTAGCTCGCACGATTTCTTTTGGCCTCGCAGGTCGATGCAGCCGGAGCCGGACCGAACGGATCAGCACAGGTGTATTTGTTTAATCAGGAAGTGCTTTCACGAAGTTAATTGCCTTCCATTAGCGTGCGGATGTTGCTAATCAATTGCTATAATGCAAGTCAACCGTAGTGCGGGGGGTGGCGGAGATGGCGTCACTGCGCTTATACATACCTCTTGACTTCTTCCTGGTAGGCATGGAACAAACAAAAACGTCTTTATAGAACAGCTGCACACATATCATGCACGCTAGCTAGATATTTAGTTAGGTAGTACTGGGTATGCTGAAATATCCCCTTAATTTGAAACTAAGTGCGATAATTAGTGCATGATGATGAACTATGTCCATTAAGTTGACAAGAAAACTTGGCTTCTAAGGATGATTTTCCTAGCTTGCAGAACCAGTGGCAGTGCATTTTTTGAGCAGTGAAATGTCTTGTTGACCCCAGATATTATACCTCTCTCAGATTAGCTTATAAGCAAGGAGTATTCTTCTTCCCATATTAGTGTACTTTTGCCGAGTAATATGTTTTTTCTTTTTCAAAAAGTCAGATCTATTGTTTAAATGCCACTCCTGTAGTCGTTAGCTAGTCTGACCCACTTGGGTTGACTCGCCACAAATATCTACTAATAAATCTTCACAAAAAGTTGTCGGCACGCTTTACAATTTTCGTACAGTACTATGTCGTATGATAGCTGACCTAACCACACTAACAATATCACTATATTATTTGAGAGATGCTACAAACAAATCATTAGATGATTCGACAGTTTTACCCATGGGTACTAAACCTGATAATACCGGCATAGGCAGAGCTCAACCATGAATCTTTATAGGTGGATATCCGATAAAAAATGAATAGGACGTAGATATTAATGTACACCCTATGAGTACCTAATAGATACTAAAAAATTAAAAAATTAATTAAATACACTATGACATGTTTTCTTACTGTTGAGTGGTTGTGTTTTGCGTGCATTCGTCACTTGTGAGATGATTCTAAGCCTAATCGTTATACTATTTGTTATTATCATGACTCATGAGACTAATTATATGTTGTGTAGAAATTATTTATTATAATGTGTTGTCAGTTATACTATTGTGTTAATGTATTATATTATTGTTATAATACCCAATGGGTACCTATTGGATCTCAAGTACCTATTGAGTTTAGATGTAGGCATGCTTTCATATCTAGATGTATCTTAATGGATGGACAGGAAATATAATTATGGGTCTAGATAACGGATCTGAGAGTCTCCTATGCACTCATTACCGATCCATTGCCAATATGACATTTTCATATGCAGCTAACCTTTTCAGTGTCCATGCTCATCAGAGCTCGTTAACTTACACGTTTGATCGAAGGCCTTGCAGATGTGATTATGCCATGCATCGTCATAATAGTGCGAAAGAATCGAGCTTCACGATTCAAGGTGGCCTAAAGAAACTGATACCCTCCTGACAGGAGAAATGCCGAAGCGGGCAGGAGCTCACCATGTACAAGATACAGATAATAGGGTAGAAAGTATATATACACAAAGGCACCCTAAAAAGGAAAAACAAGTACTTCCTATTGTGCGGACTGAAGGCCGTCCTACATCAACAGAAATGATATGATGCACCTATTCACGTGCACTTCTGTAGGGTTTTTGAACCCGTGAGTTTTTAGAAATTACCTAAGAAGTTATAGTGATAAATAGTTGGTGGAGTATAAGTCACAAATTATATGACTCTTTGTAAGAGTGTGAAAAACGGTTTGAGCTCAAACCGTGGAAACCAGGTATAGCTTGGTCACTTGGTTTGCAATCAATGAAGAAAATGAACTCGCCTACTTGCTGCCGGTTTTGACGGGTTCACTTCAACCAGTTTTTGAACATCTTAACTATTCCTGTACATTGCTAACACTGTGTTGGGGGAGTCCGGCCACGTCGTCCTGGACGAGGTACCCCCTGTTTCCCATTTCCATCTTTGCATTTACTAGTCATCCCGTATGCTTAGTTGATTCACATGAACATTTGACGAGGTGCCCTGGTGAGGCGAGGACACATCGCCCTCCCCTGGCGAGGTGACCAGGCGAGGATGGAGCACGTCGTCTCCCCTGAGCAAGGCCGAGGTCAACTCCTCTCCGGGACGAGGTCGAGGTGGTCCGGGCCCAGTACGAGGTGGGAGCCAACGTCTCGCCTAGGGGTCGGGACCCGAAGAAATCTGCCCTTAGCCAAGCTCAGCGGAAAAGGGGCGAGCACGGTGGCGATCCATACCGGCGAGACGTGTCAGGGATATGCCGGCGCACATAGTAGGTAGCGGCGAGAAGGAGAATACTGTTTCGTCCGACGTACGGTGATACAGACTAGGGTAAAACCATAATCTGCCTAGGGACAAGAATGTATATTCACTTGTAAGTCAGCTTTGCCTATATAAGGACGAAGCAGGCACCCCATTTGGAGGCCAAGCTCTCTTCACCGAGTACCAGCTCTAATTTCCAATTAATCTTCGGCGGTAATTCGGGGTAGTTCTGGTGATCGCTAGGCGTCGTTCCCCTAATCATCCTATTAGCACCTCGGTCATCCGACCCAGGGTGCCCAAATTTACTGTCCGAGAGTCATTTCGTCGACACATTTAACCGTAGTCTTTTTGCCGGAACACTGAACCGTAGTTGAGATGCCCTTTGCCCATCTCTTCTTCACACGTCGTTTTCTTCTTCAAATTGAAGAGAAGCAAGGCGACTTACAGCATCTTCAACCAGTGTTCTATTCTCTTCCTTATCCCAAATTTTGGCAAAAATAACCAAAACACTCCTCCAGCCGAATTCTCATCCTCCTTCCTATTCCATCCTGCTCCCCATCCCTCCGACCTTGCACCCCATCTCTAGGGACTCCGTTGTTGGATTAAGGCCAGTTCTCTCAAGCATGAGCTGATCTCTTCAGGATTATGCTGCAGAAACTCCTATCCAGGTCCTCTACCACGTCAGGGGCTTCGTCTTGCCCATGAGGGCACGCTCCTCCGTCGAACAAACCAAAGAATCCCTTGGGGATGAACCCTCCACAACAACGCAGCTCGGCAGGGGTGGAATGCGGGGTAGCATACCCCTCACGTCGACGGATGTGGTCAAAGGAGACGGACGTCGAGGAGCGGCCGCTTCGCGAGCGTCTCTCGGAGGAGCGAAAAGCACCTTGACCTCATCACCAGCCCTCTCCTTGACCTTCTCTTGGAGGTCTAGGCGAACATCGGACGAGGAGGACGAAGATAAACACGAGGGACTCGACACGAGGCCACGCGTTGAGAAGAAGGCGCCAAGAGGAGCGCGCATCGGCCCCTTGCCCACATCGCGGCGGACTAGTGACGATATGAGCTCGGTGTCACCGTTGACCTAGTTAGAGTCATTGCCTGCCAACTCGCCCGCGAGGCGAGATCCATCTCGCTCGCGAAGCAAGTTCCACCTCGCCCGCAGAGGGGAGCCGCCGCCGTCTCGCCAACTCGCCCGCGAGGAACCTTGCCGCCTAGCCGACCTACACAAGGGCGAGCTGCATCTCGCTGCATGGGGGAATCCCTCCTACCACCACGTTGTTTTACACGTCTTACCTTAGGCCATTGGTAACTCGCTTGCCAAGGGAAGGAGGAGCATAGATTGAGCAGGGGGAGGCGGCGAAGTGAAGGGAAGTGGGGGATTTATAACCCCCTCCCTCCCCCCGAGTGGGGTGAAAACCCTAACAGAGAGAAAGAGACAAAAATCGAAGTCTCGCCGTTCCACCTCGCTCGCAGCACTTTGCCAGAATCACCCCATCTAGGCATCTCATCACCGCACAGCGCCACGACATCTCGCTGCTCCACCTCGCCCCCGGCGCTTAGCCGGCATCGCCCCGCCGGGGCACCTCACCGACTGTGCCATGGTCACCAGGTTCTTAGGCAAGATGCCCTGAGCAACACACAAGGAGCATCTCGCTGGCGCAACTTGCCCGGACCAACTCGCCCAGGCCCACTCGCCTACGGTGACTCGCCGCAGCAACTCACCCGCGTCAAGGGAACTCGCCCGCGACGACTCATCCGTGTCAAGTTGCCCGTAGCAGCTCGACCGTGTCAAGTCGCCTGCCGCAAGGTGAGATGCATCTCGCCCTTGCTGCTCGCGGCACCACCTCGCCACAGCATCCCACCGTAGTAGCACGCCTGAAGCATCTCGCCTGAGGTATGGCCACCGAGCACCTCGCCCACTTGAACGGCCAGTAGTTTAGGTTTAAAAAAATCCTCTAGCAAGGCTAGACCAAGTTGGCTAGAAAATCTTCTAAGTCCTAAGAAATGGGAAGATGCATAGGCGTCTGGAATGAAGTATCAGACGCGACCAAGATGAGAAATCCGGGAAACATGGTCCAATTTTATTACCGGTTCATTCCCTGCTGTCGAGAACTCCATGAATTTTCATAAGGTTTGTCAACACTGAGGCGAAAAAAAAGCCAATATTGCACACTAGAAAGCGTCGTTCCGAATGGCGTGTCAACCCCAATGGATTAAAGCACCGAACCAAAGGGACGTCTCTCGAGCGTCCGGAGAGGCAAGGGGCTACTATTATAGGAAATGTCACCGCACCTCCTCGAATCAACGCAGACACTTGGGTAATCTCCTAACCCCTTGTCAATAAATCCCGCAATGGAGCTTCCAAAAAATTTCTTTCCGAGTTAATTTTCTCAGTTTTATTAACCCGATCGGCTCTTTATTATTGCTTTAAATTTGTAGTTCTTGTTTCAAGTTACGGTTTCGAATTATCTGCTATTTTTATTATATTGGTGCTTTATCACATTGTCTTTTATGATGCAATTCATAGATCATACATATAGTAATCCTATATTTTACTTATTCTTTTTTTTTCTATCATCCATCTCTTTAGTTTTTTCTATTCACGCAGAGACATAGAAGGATGGGAGCACAACCAAATACGACGCCATGCTCCGTAAACAAGGTCCAGTGACGCCAGGCCTTGTAAGCAAGATGCAATGATGCTAAGCTCTGTAAACAAGATTCAACGACACTGGGCGTCCTAGACAAGACCCAACCACCCTAAGCTCCGCAAACCCAACAACACTAAGCTCCGCAAACGAGGTCCAATGATGCCATGCTCCGTAAAACACACTTTCACATGCCATGCTCCCTAAAACACTTACATTCACTCGAACGAACATGCGTGCGTGTTACTTACCCCGATCGAGGGTGTCTCAAGTATTGGTTGGGTTCAACCGACGAATCTGGCAAATCTACGTCGGCCTGGAAATGGCGAGCTACCAATTCCTGCCCACCAGAGCATGGGGTTACAAGTCCGCGCCACCGGGCCCGGCAGGAAAGGTGCACACACATCCTGTTTTATGGTGGTTTCAAGCGATCAAAAGTTTCCGTATAGACTATCTGCGACCGTGCGCACAACGCTAAGCATAGCCACATACAGATTCAAGGAGGCTCAAGAGTATGCGGTTCAAGATGGGTGGGCAACAGTTACGTATATAGGCTGTAAATATATATAGTCCATTCATTATTAACAAGGTAATGGACCACAGAAAACCAATGTCTAGGTCGGCTCAACCAACTATGAACACACTGAAAATAAACCAATTTCGGCGTCCTACGGCAGGCAAGAATCACAGCTGGCCTCGTCCGTTTGCAACGCAGTAGCAGAGGGCAGTCTGTGATTTGGAACTAGAGAACGAAGGTTACCGCATGTTGCTGAGAAGCTAGAATCCGGCCCACCCTGATGGCTGCCCTACTTTCTTCGCTGCCCCTGTACTGAATCTCTGGGAGGAACTCCCCTGAACAGTGGTCCTGCTGATCTGTGCTGCAGCAGCACCACCCGATGATGTTCCGAAATTATCTGGTCCGAAACCCCAAGCATCAGGGGAAGGCCCTGCGTTTGTGTTCCTGGTTACGTTTTGCCTCCCATTGGTTGCATGGTCGACCTTTGGTCTGGCCTGAGCTTTTGGCTCAGGGAATGCCTGCCATGTCTTGGCATTGGAGCTGGGTTGCGTCGAGTTGCTTGTGAGCATTCCTTGCTCAAGCTCCCACACAGTTCCTTCAATCTTCTCCTTTCTCTGCATGGATTGTAAGTCTCACATAAGATGCTAGAAATATTAATAGATGAGCAACTGTGTTGTACTACATATACATATGGAGTAAGCACCTGAGATCCAGATTCTGGTATCCTTGAGCTGACTTTACTTGAAGGAGGCGGTGTAGTCTCAGCAACAGTGCGCTTCAGCTCTTGAATCTCCTGACGCTGGGAGCGGCAGATTGCAGACAGCTTGTCATACTTGGCTGTCATCTCAGCCTTCTCCATTGTGGTTTTCTTCAACTGCTCCTTCAGACTGGACACTTCAGCTTCAAGCTCGGATGTCTTACCAGTAGCAGTAGTCCCCAAATGCAGATTGTTTGCATCAAAGTCTGCGACAAAGCTGTTGAAGGGATCTTTTCCAGATGTTGGCTTGCTTTGAGGTTGTGGTGCTTTAAGTTTCACAGAACTTTGTTGTGATTCCATGAAAAGATTTGTGTCAGAACCACCCATAGTCCATTATTGGATACAGAGTTACTTGTACTTCGCAAAGCCTGACCAGAATGACCATGCGTATCTCCAGAGGTACTAGTGGTGATATCTACCCTGCTTTGGTTATACTTTGATGAAGGTGATGGTTTAATTGGTTCCTCATCAAACAAAGGGTTCCTATTATCAGCAACTTGAGAACCCTGTGTGTGTTGTGTCACCCAAAATGCACCTAAAGGTGCATCTCCTGCATTTGAGCTTCCATGAGATAATGAACTATCAGATTGTTCTCTTGGAGGCAGAGGAGGGTTCCTTCTAGGCATCACATGTGTTCTTTTATAAGCACCTACATGGGCAAAACAAGATGGATGATGCTCCAATTCTGTACATAAATAATTGCAATCGTACATGACTTTATGACACATGTCCAATTTACAGTAGTAAAGTGACGTAGTAACCGTGGTCAATGATCACACTATCTCTTCAGAAAATATTTAAAATGACCAATCAGGGTAAATAGTAAATAATTTTGTCCCAGCACGCTGTGTGCTGCAAGGTGGCATGACAGAAAGGCTATCTATCCTACATAGGACAATGACAATTCCGGTGATCTTATGTCCAGAATCATGGCATCCAAACTAAACAGTAAGGAGGTCAAAAGTTCCCTGCTGAGAAAAGTGATAGTCCAGTTTACTTAGGACATCCCAAGATAAGATTGTCCGAACACGGTGCTGCACTCTCTAAAACTAAAAGATTATAATGTAGTGACTAACCCAGTCAGATGCCACAGAAATAATAAAGTGGACTTATAAGAATATAATATAAACATTAACTGTTAATGCCCACTGAAATAGAAATGATGTAAGCTCTTGTATTAAACTCTATGGTATTTCTGTATAACAGCGGTAGCAATATATATGGATACTTCTCAAATAGTCCAATAATTAGGTGATGTTAGGATGTTCTAAAAATAGCAGTTCCTATAATTATGAGGATGCTGGATGAGGACTCTTCATTAGAAGACATGGACATTCCAGCTTCATCCAAACTAAATTTTCTAGAGCCAAACTTTGTAATGACCCTTTCTAATTTTAACTTCACAAAACAATTGGTTCCTGATATCACAGAATATATATAATAAAATATGGAGTAATGCAAACAGTCTTTTTCTATTTTCGAAGGGTCCTTCTTTTATGTTCCTTCCAATACAATCATTAGAGTTATCCAAGCAAAAGAGAATTACATTGATCAAGTATGATAGCATACTCCACACAAAGAAAAGGAAAAAAGAACTCGCCAAGTGATTTTGAATAGATATGAGAACCATGATAGCTCCAAAGTCAAAATTCTCTGGAAAACACCGTGGGTGTTAATCTGGACTACAGACAGCACTAATACCGAGGGCTTATTCTGAATAGCACAAAGTGGATTGTAACAGGGGGCTATTGAAGGTAGCACAGTACCGCCAACTGAAATATTGAATATATTTCGAAAACCAGTGAAGCACTGCCAAAGCTTTCTATCATCAACAGAAACAAGCATGTCAAAGTTTAGAAATTCTAAGCATTAGTGTGAATCAAGGGCAGCCCCACATGATCCATTAAGTGTATTCTACTTCTACAGATAACATTTCTTTAAGAAAACCTCACCTTCATCTTGCAAACTCATGGAAATGGCTGATGAAGCCCCATCAGGTAAACTTTTCTGTAACTCAAGAGGCAGCAGTTCATTAACACGAAACCAGACCTGCCAAATGGACAAAATCTAACATCAGCCAATGAAAACCATGCCTCTCTGGTTCCTAAGGCTACATGCAACAGTCTATGACTAACCTAGTATCATGGAGATGAATGGCCAATCAATCAAAGCTCTTGCCTGCGTGACATCTGGTCTGGCATTTGGAGAGGCCTCCAGCATATCTTTGATCAGCCCCTTGATAGCGGTGCTGTAGTTTGGTTGCTCTGGAATATGATAATTGCCATTAAGCACCTGCAACTTGGACTCTCCATCAAATGCAGATTTGAAGTAGCATATTCTATAGAGAAGGCATCCCAAGGCCTGCCAATTGTGGAAAAAAAAGTGTTATAAATCACTTCACCATACTTTGGATGCGGAGACGTGGTGTAAGATAAATAGCCAAACTTTGTAGCGTAAAGTATAGTTGTGATCCAGTAACCTAACCATCCTGTTAGACATCACTCAAGATGGGCCTATTATGATAATTAAATCAGACATATAGCACATGCTATGCCATTAGTTTACTTACGATTCAGATATCGAATCATGTAAGACCACATGTTCATATGTTATGCACTTACCCAAATGTCGACTTTCTCACTAATAACTTCCCTTCTGTAGAGATCCCACATCTGAAAATAAACCATAAATGCATAGATGAGATCACTGGAGGCTGTACAAGGTTTCAAAATTATATCCACCATACAGACAGCTGTGTATTAACCTCAGGGGCCCTATATGCCGGGGTTGTATGCTTCCTGATTATATCTTCCTCAATCCCCCTATCTTCCAGCTTATCAAAGCATTTATGATTCGTTGAGGTGCTTCCAAAGTCACATAGAATCCATGCACCATCCAATCCAAGAAGAACATTTTCAGCTTTCAGATCTCTAAAGAATACAGAAAAGAGGCCAAATGTAAGATATTTGTGAACACTAAATAATAAATGTCAAAATGTTTTCCAGCAACTTCAAAGCAAGTCCCTCGCTCACACCAAATCTGAAACACTTATGCAGGGAAGAACTGGTTACATATGATATTTGTTCACACCTAATCAAGCAACAAGGTACAGGGATTCTGTACTCCAGACCAGAATACAACAGAACATAAATGTAGCATGGGCAAACAAATAGCAATACTCTGTTTACTAATGTACCAGTAGTTGCTAAGTAAACTTAGTCAACTAATTAAAAAGTGAAGCAGAACAGCATAACGCTGCAAAAACCCAACTGCTGATACTTGATAAACATGCCGAAATAAAAAAGCATTCATACAGAATGGGACTAAAACGTTACTTGCTATTTGTAAATCAATCTTTCCATGTACCTATGTGCAATAGGTGGCGACTGCCCATGCATGGCAAAAACTGCATTGCAAACGTCTCTGAATATCAAAAGTGCCTTTTTCTCCTCATAGTAACCAGTACCTCTGCTCTCGATTGCACTCACCAAGGACTTCTCGCAGGCCATCACAAGCAGCGCTTCCTTTGTGCGGCCCATGTCAAAAACATCATGGGCAACCAGTGTGACAACATTAGCATGCCCTTTGAGGAGATTCATCACCTGGATCTCCTTCATGACAAGATCAAGCGACTCCAAGTTATTGCAGATGATGTGCTTCAATGCGTACTGCTTTGATGAATGCAATGCGTCACAAGCCAGATATACACAAGAGAAACCTCCTTGTGCAATGGTGTTGCGTACTGTGATCTTCACATTTCCTACATCAATGGTGCGGCCTTCCAATCCACTTTGTACTTTGCCCCCAAAGGGATTGAACCTCCGCATTGTTGAAATATCCGGGAGGGAATAAATGAGAATTCACGACTCAATTTGTTCGCTGCGCTTCTCCTAATGTTTCTGTGTAAATTAAAGAACTAAAGAATGAAATCCAACTAACATGAAGCCAAATATGCACTTAAAGAGAATAGAACATGAGATTGTCTAAAGAGCCCATAGGTGAAATCCCCAGCATCTTAGATTTAGCAAAGATTTTATATGCACTGAGATCTAAGTTAAGTGGTGTGCATCCTAGAATTATCACTTAGAAGATGATGTTGTGCATTTCGTTTTCTGCATGAGGCAGTGTCAGCCACAAGCATAACCATTAGAACCATGTGAACACAAGATGATCCAATTCTAGTATTGTGTCTTTCCTATTCCTGCGCTTTGGGGTTCCAACGTCGAAAGAGGCCCTAACCTTTTCAGGATCTTGCTCCAGTTGGAAGGTTAATTATTGGTACCCCCAACTTAATTACAAAGGTCTTAAGGATAACCACTTCCAGCATGCCTAGAAGAGAACGCAATGTCTTGGAATAAGCTAACTCAAACGTGAACCGAGGACAAACAAATAACGCATACCTATTTATCACAAAAACAAACAAAAAGAACACACTCATACCTAAACTTGATTCGCTGCAAATAAGTGTGAAATCCAACAGCAACAAATTACACCTAAACCCACTTGCTGCAACAGCTGTGCACTAAAACATTCATAATGTCCATAACGAACAATGACTTGAGCAGCACTAATTCCCACATAACTCACAAAAATCAAATGGTCGCGTAACTATTTAAAACGAAGCAAAATCCGCTGCAACAAAGCTACGGTCACTTCTCGCTATTATCGGCCTTAGATCACACGATCCCAAGGAAACCACTGCATAATTCATCACCAATACTGCCAAAAACCTCGAATCTAACTAACTCGCAATCGTTCCTCTCGGCCAGATTACAGCAATACTGAAACCCACCAAATGTTTCCCTCGACAACAGGAGCACAGATCGCCGCAATGTCGCACACGCTCGCCCAGCCCATGGAAACGATCCTTCCATCCTACACGAAATGCGGCTCCGGTTCCACCCAGAGAACCGAATCTAACCACTGAAATGGCCTAACTGCCAACCCCGCTCCATCAGCAACACGCGAACCCCAAAAGTTGGTTAGGTTCCGACGAGGAAGGGGCGCACCTCTTAGATCAAAGGCGGCGCCCAAGAGATCGCCGTCGCCGCCGGGATCAGAGCACGATCTGGTTCAGGTTGGGTGGAGGGAGGGAGGGAGGAAGGAAGGAAGGAAAGCCGCGACGTGGAGTGGTGGTGGTGGCGGTGGAGGAGGAGAAGTGTCGGCGGGCCGGGGGGGCTGTCAGGTGCGGCTACAAATAGATTTTGGATTTCTGTTCTGGAATACTTTTGCTCTGTTTTCTTTTCCTGATTTTTTTGCATTCCGATGCCTATGTTGTCTTCTCTCCAAGCAGGGGGAGAGCCCTCAATTTCTTTTGAATAACGCAAGAGCCCTAAAATTATGCGGTAAGCTCTCGTAAAACAGCTTGATCGAATTTCTCTGATACTCCGTAGTTTGTATGGCTTGATTTGCACAATGTTTTGATCAGTAGTATTACGTATAGGCCGTAGTCACATAGAAGAAGAGATATGCACAGGACATGTTGCTGGAAAGAGTCCATGTTGACATGAACGGTAAGGTCTTGGGATATAGAAATTTCACAGGATTTATTTACAGAAACTAGTTCAATTCCTACAGAATTAAAGATTATTCGTGGGAACGATATATAACTGTTAGAGAACTTCAGTTGGTTTTTTGGTTTTTCTCTTTTACAACTTCAATTTTCATCCTTAGCTAAAGAATTGGGCTTACGTAGTACTCTTTTCGTTTTAAAATAGACATCCTTTTAGAAAGTATATAGTCAAACTTCTTTATCTTTTACCATGAATTAATTAAAAATAACTTAGCTTAGTTAAATGCAAATGATATTGTTAGATTTGTCATTAAAAATCAGTTCACAATAAAAAATTTTATTTACAAACTCATTAAAAAAGTAATGGTCAAATTTATATATTGGAGACTGTGCAAAATCAAAAACCTCATCTATTTTAGAAAGGAGAGAGTAGCTCATAGAGGTGATAATTAGACTCTAATTGGTGGCACTTGTTTTCTTTGTTACCGCTCGTGGTTGAACTGTACGTTCACGTTTGACCCCTCAACCAAATCGAGGTGGTGCATGATTATCTGTGTTGGTGGCATGTTATTATCAAATGCACCAGGGTGCACATCGCAAAACCATCAGAAAAATTAGCATGCCTTTAATAGGGAAGAGATGATACCCTCGGACAGAAAGGCCAATGCTTTGTCCAAAGACGCGCGGCATTAGTGTTGGTGCAAACCTTCGATGCATGCTTCCACGATGG
The DNA here is from genome assembly GCA_019208055.1 of Stipa capillata. Taxonomy (NCBI): domain Eukaryota; kingdom Viridiplantae; phylum Streptophyta; class Magnoliopsida; order Poales; family Poaceae; genus Stipa; species Stipa capillata. The sequence goes on along the minus strand of JAGXJF010005095.1, from coordinate 86,724 downwards.
GTTCGATGTTGGATCAAAATTTTCATCTCACATCATCTATCTTTAAGATATTGGCCTAGGAGTTCAAACAAATGAAATTAATGATACGCTGATAGTTGATTGCGTTCACTACAGCCAACCTAAAGTAGTAACATTTATATTCATCTAAATATATAGGACAAATAGAACAACATGCATAGACTACAACCAAATAGTTAGGTATGTTCTCGTTTTGCTCAAATTAAGACACCATGTGGTCGCTCCAACAGCCATCGCGGGTCAAAACACGTTGACTATAGTATTGGTTACATGTGTGTATAAAACATATTTTTAACTTGTTCATAGTTAGCTCTAATCCGCTATGTGTGTTAATATTCTTTATCTAGGCTAATTAGAACATTAGCTGCATGCGCATATTTCTATGTGAAAGTGTATCTAGGCCCCCCAGTGGGTTTTGGTGATTAATAACGAATAATTAAGGACTAATCTATATCAGGTGTATAAATAGGATTTAGTCCCATGAGTGAAGTCCAATCGGCATCGACGATCCTCTAAAAGTTGAAGGTAGAAAACAGCAAGGAAAACATAAAAATTAGAAATATTTCCTAGTGTTGGTAATTCAAAATCACTTCGAGTATAAGAAAAGTCATATTATTAAGAGGCGTGCTATGAACGGTTGGAGATTAGGCTAAGTACTCAAATGTTTAATCAAATATTTGCCTCAAACTTTCTCTCCACAATAATCCTAACTCTTGTTCTTTCTGTGTCCCAGAGTATCCGGACTTTGGTTTGTAGTCTTCAGCTCCCCGAGTAGGGTCTCTGCTTAGTGCTAACTAAAGACTCTGAGTGAGACTCCGGGATATGGAGTTGCTCTGTGCTTGCCTTGCCCAGAGTGTCCGGAGTTCTTCCCGAAAACTCTGGAAAACTCTTTGTGTCTGTTATTTTGGACGAATACTTCGAACAAAGACTTATCCGGAGTTGTTCCCAGATATTGCGGAAATCTTTCTATCTAGGTCCCAAAGTGTCTGTCTATTTGGTTGGATATTCCAAACAAAAACTTGTCCGGTGTATCTGTGTGCTGCTCTAGGCTCCGCTCATCTAACTCTTGGATTCTCCAAAGTTGAACCCGGATACTCCAGAAAAATCTCTATCTGGCCCTCGGAGTGTTTGTAATTCTTGACAGATACTCTGGACACTTGTCTATCCGAAATATTTGAGTGGTCTCTCCGAGATATGCTCTTAATGTGGCCGGAGTCTCCACAATCCATCTCAGATACTCCGGCTGCTATCTGCTAGACTATTTGAGCCAATCTCTGGACGTGAAAATTTTCATTGCTTTGAAACCAGAGGATATTCCGGGTCTGGATCTCGGATACTCCGAGTTTGTGTAAATCTGCCTCAACAGTTAGCTTTTCATAGTTGACTATTTATACCCCTACTCACCCATTTAAGCACAACTCTTTGCCATTTGATTTCCTGCACTGTTGAGAGCTTCTCCTAACTTCCTCTTTCCCAAACCTTCAATCCTTACGAGGAAGATCAAGAGAGAGTGAGGGATATAGAGAGATTGAGCGCAAGAGCATCGAGTTCATCTCCAAATTTTATGACGCTTATTTCTCTCAGAAATTGGGGTCTTTTAGATGGCTATAACTGCTTGAGAGCCACCAAGCTTCATGTGGTTTGCTTCAAGAAGTTTGTAAAGGTCCGAGATTCGCCTCCTGCAAGGAAAGGATCACCAAGAATAAGTAGAAGAGTTGCTCTCTCAAGAAAGAGACTTGAAAGAGAGTCAGCTTGGACATTGTGACCAATTCCTCCACGGGGAGGTAGGATTTCCCCAAGAATTTAAACTTTGACAACAATTCTTGATGTTCCTTTTGGTTTCCTATTCCTCTATTTTTTTTTGCAAGTCTACTTTGTATGCTTTTGCTTATGCTTCTAGATTCTATAGTGCTCATTTAGTTCTTGCATCAGATAACCTTGAATTCTGCCTGATCGCAATTTAAACAATAAAATTGACTAAAAGTTAGTCGGATATTCACCCCGACCCTCTAGACTGACATCTTGATCCTTTAATTAGTATTAGAGCAATGTTTCTTTTTTGGACTTAACCGCTTAGAGAGAACAAGATGCTGAGTGATGAGACCAAGGAGGTTAGTAGGGCTAGTGGGGCAGACAGGCATCGAGCATTTTTTTCGGTGTCGTACCACCTCCCGCTAGCTAAAACCAAAATCATGCTTATATGGATGGTTCATCGGGTAGAGCACCATATTTTGATATATCACACTATGTATCTTAGAAGCACAAAATAAAAATACACTTGATTTCTGTTAACCCTTCTGTCATGCTCCGGACATAGGGAATAAATAAGTGATAGTACCTCATAATCATATGAGATAATACACCTCGTAAGCATACAAGGAAATTAGTAATTATTCCATAGAGATCAAGAGTGGGTTTAAAGGGTGAACCATACGTGATCATGGTGAAGTTCAAGAGAATATCAAGAAGTGACCAAGATGAAGTTCATGGTGTAACTTAATATGGTCATGGGTGATCAAGATCTTGAAGCAATGAATTCAAGCTGTGGCTTCAAGAGATCAAGATGGAGTTAGAATATGTGAACTCAAGTTAAGCTCAAAAGAAGATGAAGCTTGATCAAGATGAAGTCGAGGATGAACTCAAGATGGTCAACATATGATCTAGAGAATGTGCCATTTGTGATAATGTGAAAAAATGGACTGGTAAGTAGTTGTAAATTACATATAGTAGACTAACTCATTCTCTATGTGTTCAGAGAGTATTTGTGGGTTAGGTGCCACTCATGTGTTTGCATCAAAAGGATGATTCCATTGAACCCATGGGAGGATGACATCAAGCGGTGATGGTCATGAAGGTTGAAGATAGCAAGCTTAAGATAAGGATGACGAGAAGACATATGCTTGAAGTTTGTGGTCCATCAATTGAAAATCATTTTAAAAGAAAGTTGGGAGAGATTATAGGCAAGCTAAATGAAAGATTTCATCAAGTGATGGTAGTAAAGGTGATTTTGGCTTCGAGTAAGGATGATGAATGTCATCGAGTTCAAGTGAAATGCGTAGGGTAAATATATGCCTAGACTAGTTTTTTCTAGTTTGACTAGTCTCAAGGAGTTTGGAGAAAGACCGGGTTACAAGATAGGTAGCCATACTATCAAGAGGTACTATCAAACGAGTAGCTTGATCATGTCACGTGTTGAGTGCCAAACCATTACATGAGGTGCCTGTCATCGTGTCTCCTTTGTGGGGGAGGTGCTATAACTTCGAGTTCTAGCTTGTCGGAGGTTCTGAGCTGCGAGTGCTCAGAGGCTCTGGGTGTTGTTTGATGTTCATGTGAGTTTTCCCTTAGAGTTAGTGTCCAAGCTTGTTCGGTTTGACCATCTTGGTGTATGGTCTGATCTGCAGTGATTCAGAGACTCCGGGAGTTCTTTTTCAGAGTATTTGAACTCAAGAGTGAGAAGGAAGTGTTTTCATTTGTTCCGGAATGCCTGTGCATGGAAACTGGGCTTGGAGAGCTATGTCCACGGGGTCGATCTGACCGACTCTGGAGGGCGGTCTGACTAACAGCTCCAAACAGAGTCTTCGGGCCCGAGATAATGAGTCTTTATGGAATTTACGGGGTTTGCTCAGCGTGTTCGGGAAGTCTTTCTCCGGAGTATCCGAGGTTGGTATCAGACACTCCGAGATAAGTGTGTTCCATTGTCTTAGAGTATCCAATGGTCATTTTCTGACCATTGGTGGTCAATCGGTCTGACCGACAGGAGGTTCGTTTTAAACCGTTAGCCTCGACCAGACCTCTGCAACTACTAGTTTTAAGGGTTGGCTATAAGTAGCCACCTTGTGCCGACTTGAGAGAGTTATTGTTGTAACTAGAGTCATTTGCTTCATCCCTTTCTAAACCCCTCTAGCATTAATTGCACAATGCTATTGTATCGGTTTGAGCTCTCAACGTCGATCAGTTCGAGTGAGAGTCCGAGAGTTTGTTGCTCTTGGAGGCCACTGTCTCTTATATTGACTCGGTGATCTCTTTAAGAAGTTTGTGAAGTGGTCCGAGTGGAATGTGAAGTGGTTGTGGAGCTCGCTATTTTCAGAACGAATGAAAGAGCTAATCATAGTAACAGGGGTTTGCTCGGTGCACCCTCAAGGAGAAAGAAGTATGATTCGGTGCCGGCTTGGGTCTAGGTGACTTGGCTTCCTCAACGGACACGTGAGATATCGGTAAATATTCGAATTTCGAGATCAAACATCATTTGTATCTCTTGTCTCATTTATATTCTTGCAATTCATACCTTAACATAGACATAGGATATTGGTGTATTTAATTGAGTCTATTATATTTAGAATTTGTATTTCTGAAAATTCGACTAGTTTAATTCTATATTAAAGTTGAACCAAATCCATAATCTATCCCTAATATTAAAGGACGGTCGATTTCTTCGTCCGTCGCTCCTACTCTTCCGTCCCCCGACACCCCTGCTCTCCACCCCCCCGCTCCTTCCCCCTCCCCGTGCCCGCGGCCGCCGCCCTCCCCACCTCCCTCCACCCCGTCGAGCTCCGCGCGCCCTCCCCCCGCGGTGGTCGAGCTCCGCACGGCGTCCCCCCGCGGTGGCCGACCTCTCACGCCCACCCGTCCGCTCCCGCGGCCGCCGACCAAGCCGCCCTCGATCCCCTGCTCCCCGACGAGGTCCGCCGTCCCCGAGCCGCTGCTCCCCGACGACATCCGCCGCCCCTTTGCCGCTGCTCCCCGACGACCTTCGCCTCCCCTTTGCCGCTGCTGGACGTTCGCCGCCCCCAGGCCGCCCCCGAGCCCTGCTGCCCGACGAGGTCACCCGAGCCGCTGCTCCCCGAGGAGGTCCGCCGCTGTACCCGAGCCCGTGCGCCTCCTCTCTCCGAGCCACCGCTCCGGCATCCCCTGAGCCTGCGCCTCCAGCACCGTGAGCCTCCATCTCCTCTGTAGATTGATTTTGCTGTCCAGATCTGTGCCTGTCATATGTATTGTGCGAAATTGGTGCGAAACATTGATTCATATGCTTGACTACAGCGCACAAATTTGTTGTTCCAGTGATACTCGAGTACGATTCATATTGGTGATGCTTGGTCTTGAAGTAGAACAGTATGAGCTGGAGTAGAACGATTCACAAATTTTTTGTTCATGCCATTTGTTTGAGCTGTTGTGTTGTTCATGTCAGATGTGTGAGCTGTGCAAGATCAATTATATTAGTTAGTATGAGCTTTGCAAGATCAATTATAATAGCATCACCGTGGCTTTTCAATAATATGTTTACTCTTCACTTGGCATGTGCATTTCCACTACGGGAGAAAAGAGCTAGAGGAGAGATGGATTAAAAGAAAGGGAAAAGAACGAGTTGCATCCTTTGTATGCAAACATACTCTGGAAGTTGGGTCCTTTTATACATCACCCTTTCAAAAAATGTCATGTAGACGCTTACACATGCTTAATCATGTCTCAACAAATTAGTCAAACTGCTTGAAAGCAAAACAATTGTTCCGGATATGACTAGAGCTATAACGATAAAATCATTGATAACCTTAATGAAGATAAAAAGGAGAACGAAAAGAGACATGAGACGAGGAAAACTGATCATCCTGTGGTTTCAGTCTGGTATTTGTACGCTAATTATCCACACTTCCATTGAATCATGAATGCAGCTTGTGAAGTGGGACCAATTGAGTCTGGCTGCTGCAATGGGACCAGCTGCTGAAGATTTGCTTGCTTCTGGGTTGGAGGGATACACGAACCAGGCACGCCGGGTGGAGGAGCTCTTTGGGAAGATCTGGCCACCACCCAATGTTTAAAGATGATCTTTGCTGTACCACAAGCTTTTCTTTTTTCCAACAGAGAGTTAATAACAGCAGCCGAGGATAGCGCAGACCGGCATTTGCTTGTTCGCTTCGGAGAACACTTTGCCTGCCTTTCGGTAGTTCCCTAGCTAGCGAGTCTCACGATGCTGTACGGAAAACGTCTTTGTTTTTGTCATTCATCTGCTGGATTGATCTGAACTCCAAACTGAACCATTTTGTGCAAATGTGATGGCACTGATGGTAGCAGTTACTTACTCTAGGAGGTGATGTGGGTCCAAGAGTTTCTCATACCTGATATCATCTGAGTTGCAGTTACTTATTACTACGTCTTCTATATGAAGTGATCCAAAGTCATATTTTCAGTGGAAATAGGGGAAAATCCTTACAAGTGACAACTTATTCAGATCAAAGCTATTCTGCTCTTTTCAGAACCTGTGACTGCATGGGTCTCCTGTATTGCCAATTGCCAAATATCTATCCGTTGGAGTAATTTGGTGACATTAGCTAGAGGTTTGAATTTTTTTTCGAAAAGGAGGGTTTTCCCCCAGCCTCTGCATCAGACGATGCACGCAGCCATATTTATTAAGTTCACAGTATCAAACATCCAAAACGTTTTTATGGTTTCAGGGGGATTAAATGTTGACATTACGAACCGGTCTAAACATGCAAAGATTTTTGTCTGTGACATCTTACTTCAGCAAACCCGTGGCTCTCGTTCTTTCTTTTATTGCCCAAACCCATAGGTTTGATGCAGGGTGTTTAGAGTGTTCTTGAAGCTGCCTTTGTTATTTTGCAAGAGCAGCTAATTGATGGAAAATTTATTATAGCATCTGCTGAGAGCATAAGACTAAATTACTGCACACATGTTGCATGAGCACACGCACACCCTAAATTTACTTGTAAATGTCATCTTAAAGAAAAATCTACATCGTCCGTATTAATAGAGAGCATGCGGACACACCGATTAGCTAGGGGTGATTTTCTTCCTTGCATAGAATTTACATGACCTAATCTATATGTTAGAAGCCAGGGTGACCGATACGAATTTAGATGAACTAATATGCTGACTTATCCCTTGATGTACCTGTTCTTTACTTTGGTGCTTTGGACTGTCTGCAGAACCGTCACACATATGAGAAGCCTGTGAAGATTTATAATTGAGAAACCTTCCATCTGGGCTGCAAGCCCTTGACAAAGCCTCTTTCGAGATAGCATGCCAAAGAGGATCACAAAGTGACCTCAACAGAAGAAAAATGGCGGTTGAACATATGTCTGTTTATGTGCCCGAGGCCTATATTACTTGCTGTTGGTTGATGCTGTCGGTGTGCTTTGGTTGACGGCAGAATATTTTTTGAGGCTTTCCCTCTTGCTTGCTCCTGGCAACGAAGCAAGTGTATTGATTTTCGTTGTGTCGAGTGTGACGCCCCCGCTAGGATAGATATTGCTTTATTTGTGTAGAGCAAAGCTGGTACATAAGAAAAAGATTTTGGTAGGGGCATGTATACAGGATTATAGCCGAGACTGGTTGCTTTATTTGTCGCTCCTGTTTTCTCGTGGCATCAGGACAATGGGAGAGATTGTATAATGGGTATGGTGCTGGTTCCAATTTTCGTTGTCTGTTGAGAAATGTAAGACAATAACTGCTGCCGCAGGTAGTACAGCTTTCCTGAGTTTCAGCATAGTCTCTGTTGTTGGCATCAATTTGATTGACTTAATAGCTAATGATGATATCTATGCTACCTACTTTTTTTTTCTGCCTTTGTAGAATGGAAAGCAAGTAATTCCTTTCATCCAATAGTTGTGATTGGTTAATGTGCAAGATGCAACTTAAAAGGTTACAGTGTCAGCAGGTCGATGCCAATAGGGATAGTTTCTTTCTTGTGAAGATAATTTGAAGCTGTAAGAAATAAGCAAGCTGAAAGTACATTCGCCCCTTGAAATAGGGAAGATTAACGATTTCTACGTCTGCAAGGGCCTCGGTGACAAACTGGAGGAGCACTTCGCTGCCATAACTTACTGGCTTGTTGCCTGCTGGCTTCGTTGCTCACGGACGCAGTGCTTCACTCATTCTGCACGGTATGTTAGAAAGATAGTAAATGTGCCCGTGCGTTGCACAGCCGCGGGCACGGGGAGGGGGAAGGAGCGGGGGGTGGAGAGGGGGGGGTGTCGGGGGACGGAAGAGTACAAATTTAGAACCGGGCACCGAGGAGTGGAGAAGTTCGAAGTATCGGGAGCGACGGACGAAGAAATCATCCGTCCTTTAATATTAGGTAGAGATAGAGATAGAGATTATACCCAGCAATATAAGGACCATGCTATTGTCTGTTTTGAAGATAACAATGTCTTCATGTTATTTTTGTTGGTAGCTCGTGGAGGAGGCCGGCGAGGCGGAGGAAGGCCGGGATGTGGCCACGCGGGGTGGAGGACTCAGCGCCGAGGGGAAGGCCGTGGTCCGCGGGCGCGAAGGGGAGCGCGTGGAGGCGGACGGGATGGGAGGTGGCCGGAAGGGAGAGGGAGCCGAGGAGGCGCGGGGTGGAGACGAGGGTGACGGTGAGGCCCGGGCAGAGCTCGTGGAGGAGGCCGGCGAGGCAGAGGAAGGCCGGGATGTGGCCGCGCGGGGTGGAGGACTCGGCGCCGGGGGGAAGGCCGTGGTCCGCGGGCGCGAAGGGGAGCGCGTGGAGGCGGACGGGATGGGAGGTGGCCGGAAGGGAGAGGGAGCCGAGGAGGCACGGCGTGGAGACGAGGGTGACGGCGAGGCCCGGGCGGAGCTCGTGGAGGAGGCCGGCGAGGCGGAGGAAGGCCGGGATGTGGCCGCGCGCGAGGAAGGGGAAGAGCACGACGTGCGGGCTGGCCGATTCCTCTGCCGCCATGGCGGATGTCCCGATGGGGACGCGGGACCTCCTCCCGCCCGAGGCCGCTTCCGCGCGGAGGTGCTTCGCCGGTGCAACGCACGGGCATATTTACTAGTTAGTTTTAAACTTCCATTCGTCTCCCGTGTACGGCATCTATGTTTTTCCAAAAACAATGGATTCTAACGGGTCCTTCCGCAGGAATTTCGATCCCAGTTTTGGGCCGGTGGTTCGCCCATACTGGATGTCAAAAGCAGTGGGCCGAGCTAGCCCTAATAAGCATTTGTCTGGACAGACAAAGACCCTAAACCCTCTCCTCCGCTTCTCCGCAAGACCCACAAGCACCGACCCCGCCACCGCCCCCGCCCCGCCGCCGCCACCGCAGCGCCTACCGGCTCTCAAGCCCGACCCCATGGCGAAGAAGAGGAAGCGCACCTCCGATACCCCGGCCGCCGCCGCCGCCGTAGAGAAGCCCGACGACTCCGCGCCGCCGCGCCCGGAGCGCACCCTCTTCGGCTTCAAGGACCAACCGGCCCCCGCCGCCGAGCTTGCTTCAAAGGACGGCGGCGCCGCGGCGCCGTTCTTCCGGAACAAGGAGAAGGTGCTCATTACATGCTCCCGCCGCATCATCTACAGGTGAGCGCGTCGCCCTCTTTGCTTGGAGTCCCGTGGCGGTGGATAGGTGAATTTTGTGTCTTAAGTGTTTTTTTGATATTGGTGTGTGCGTAGGTATCGGCATCTGATGCAGAACGTGGTGTCGCTGCTGCCGCACGCCAAGAAGGACAGCAAGGTGGAGTCGAAGCAGAGCAAGGGCGGCGCGCTGAATGAGCTGGTGGAGCTCAGGAGCTGCTCTAGCTGTCTCTTTTTCGAGGTATATATAACACATATACTCCGTTCACTGCATGCTTGGTGGAAATGGTTCACCTTTGACGTGCTGAAGGTTGCGTACTCTGGTAGAACTACATGATAGGAACATTACACGTTGCTAAATCGTACTGTGTTCGACATGGAATAATAAATTAGTGGTTTCTGGCGCTAAATCAACTTCAAGTTATTGCTTTGATCCGTACTGTTGTTCTGGTGTGAAGGTTTACTGAGCTTTGTGAACCACACTGTCTATTGCACTATGTTATAAGAGTCTTAATTCCACTTTCTTTTTTTGTCATAGTGTAGCTCCAAAATTAGCCAATTTGTATATGCACTAGAGTTGCCAACTCTTATATTGAAGCATCTTCCACATGTATATTGCAGTGCAGAAAACAGAAAGATCTTTACCTTTGGATGGTTAAGTCTCCTGCAGGGCCATCGGTGAAATTTCTAGTCAATGCTGGTATGCTCTCATGCCAATAGTAGTTATCCAGTTGCTTTACCATGCACTGTAATATATATAATTAGTATATCCTTGTCATGAGCATTCACCTACTAATGCTTAACTATCCTGTAACATTTACGTGCAGTTCACACTATGGAGGAACTGAAGCTTACTGGTAACCATCTGAAAGGGTCACGCCCGCTTCTTACATTTTCTTCGAATTTTGACCAGCAACCTCACTGGAAGCTTGTGAAGGAAATGATAACTCAAGTATGTGAATGGTTTAACATGTTGCATTATGCTGTGCATGTGTTATCAGCATTTTGAACAAGCTGATATTGACTTATATTAATCTTGTTAAATTATTCTGATTTACTCTGAGGTTTTTACTTGGTGTCCAAAGGGGTTAAACTTGATTTTTGACACATGTTTATGATAAAGTCATACTTATATGCACTTAAGTGTGCTACTGTTGTTACGGATTAGCCTGTGGGTATTTGCTGTGATGTGTAGCTTTACATCCACTATTGGTCTTTGTTATGTTGATAATGTGGACCTTTGAAGGAAGGGTTCACCTTTATTAACTCTAGCTCTACTCTAAAAAATCTAAGTTAATGGACAAAACTTTCTGTTTGTTAATTTAAAAAGTATATTTGTATTTTAATTGCTTGTTATGAACTCAGAAATAGAGTTGTGTTTAGGAGGCCATCATGTCAGTATGATTGATGCAATACTATTAGTTTTGGAATTAGTTCTGTGGGGTCAAATAAATTCTATGGAGACATGATCTTCTTTTGTATCAAAGAAGTTCACAGCTAACTCATTGCCCATTGCTGTACTTGAAGATTTTCGCTACTCCAAAAGATCATCGGAAGGCGAAACCTTTTCATGATCATGTGTTTGTATTCTCCATCGTGGATGACCACATTTGGTTCAGAAATTACCAGGTTATCTATTGCCCTGTTTGAATTTTGATTTCGATGAACTTTCACTACTTAAAACCAATAATGTTCTTAGTACCATCTGAATTTTAGCAAATGATATACTTGGCAGATTTCTGTACCCCATAATGAGATTGATAAAGTTGATAAAGGAGGCCTGGATAAAATGACACTTGTTGAGGTAAAAGTAGAGTAAGCTTATATCTGGATAATTTACCTGACTCGTGGTTGCTAATTGATATTTGATGGATTTGCTGTGTGTAGGTTGGCCCCAGGTTCTGTTTGAATCCAATCAAAATATTTGGTGGTAGTTTTGGTGGCCCCACATTGTATGAGAACCCATACTACGTTTCTCCCAATCAGGTATTGCTTTCGCCAGTTGATTAGACTATATAGTACATATATTCCAAACATCTTTGTAAAGAAAATCTGGATTTGGCTCTTCCATCTAGTTATGTTATGCATTTCTTGTGTTCCTTTGACTGAAACAAAAATTGACTACGAGAAAATTGGCAAGACATTTAATGATGTCGTAATGCTGTGCTATTTCTTTTGAAAAAAAAAGGGTCAGATGGAACCGTTGGTGCACAGTTAGTTTTATCAAGTGTTCTAGAATGACATTTGATCTCAATTATGGTATAACCAAGGTACACATTATGCATCAAACAATATGCATGCATGTTGCATCAGTACAAGGGAGCACTCACTGTGTGCCAACAATTATATTTCTTTCAGATACGCTGCCTTGTACATTACTGGGCCATTCTGTTCTCCTTGTGTTACACCTAACTCAACTTCAAATGAAGAGTACTCGATAGTGTGGTATCTTGTTGTGTTTCAGTTTGGCCAACTGGGAACATCAGGATTCTGATGCTATTGCGTATTTGATTGATTCAGTTATAAGAAAGCGTTTCATGTGATGTTCATGTGTGCCTTCCTATCTACTCTCACAAGTCATATTTTAATGATGTTTTTTTGTTCCTACCAGATCCGTGCACTAGAGAAACGGAAGAAGGCAGGGAAGTACGCCAAGAAGGTTAAGGCCAAGGTGAGGAGGAAGATGCACGAGATGGAGAACACCCTGGAGCCTGATGAGTTTGCTGATCTTTGGAAAGGGGAAGACTAGTGCGGCGGCAGTGATTGTACCAACGACCCCGTCAAGCAAAGGATTGAATTACTCGCACTGGTTATCACCAAGTAGCGAATTTTGTTTACCATCCTGTGGTAGTTCTTGTATGACAAAGCATGCATTCATTGTTTACATAAAGTGGACTTCAGTGCTACTCCCGTCCATTTGGTCTCGTGTCTACGAGTGTCTTGCCTCAATGCTGGTTGGCTATTTCCTGTATATTTCACCGTGTCTTTTCCCCTTTTCTCGTGGCTGATATAGTTGTAAGCAATCAAGCAAAACTTACGGCAAAAATTCAAGTCTTACGGTCTTACCTTGTATTCCTCTCGGAGCCATTGATGGATTACCAGTAGTAATCCTTGGAGAGTGATGGTAGGCAAACATTGTTCATCGAGATATGAATAGCCAATCATTGGCCAGTACTAGCAATTCGCTTAAGTGACGAATTAGCTTAAGTGACAAAACAATCGAAATTAGCTTGAAGTGATGAAACAGTCGAACTTACGCTAACAATTTCTTGCTCTTATAATGGGCCGTAAACTCTGCAAGTTACCAGATTAATGGAAAAAATATACTAATAAAAACTCCCGGACACGGGCTGTATGGGCCTGAGCAATCAGCCCATTCCAATCAGATGCTGAAGTTACAGTAAGGAACCTAGGGTTTCCGTCTCTACGCCGCCGCACGGCTATAAACCTACGACCAAACCCTCTCTTCCATTCTTTCCCACCGCCGCCGCCTCCCTCTCGAGCCGAAGCGCCCGCCCGCGTCGACCGAAGGATCACCACCAATGGCGCCGACGTCGAAGATGGCGCTGGGCATCAAGCGCGCGTCCCGGTCGCACTCCTACCACCGCCGCGGTCTGTGGGCCATCAAGGCCAAGCACGGCGGCGCCTTCCCCAAGGCCGAGAAGCCCGACGCCGCCGCCGAGCCCAAGTTCTACCCCGCCGACGACGTCAAGCCCCGCACCGCCAGCACCCGCAAGCCCAACCCCACCAAGCTCAGGTCCGTCCCTTCCCTACCGCAGCGCCGCACGCGTGGCTCTGGAGGTTTCCCTCCAAACTCTCTCAATCCCTTGCGGAGTTTTGGAGTTTGATCGGTTTTGGTTGTCGCAGGTCGACCATCACGCCGGGTACGGTGCTGATCCTGCTCGCGGGGAGGTACATGGGGAAGCGCGTGGTGTTTCTCAAGCAGCTCAAGTCCGGCATGCTCCTCATCACTGGTAAACCACGCTGCTTCCTGCGCTATAATACTGTGATGGACTGCTGTGTGTGGATGTTGTTCCTGAAACCGTACAGTAGGCTAGGAGCACGGTAGCGTAGATCTATGGATTGTTCTAGGTTGGGTATTTGTAGTTGATATTTGTGAATTGTTGCATGGTGGAAGCCTCACATGTGTACTTTGACTTGTTCGGATGGTGTACCTCTAATTTGCAGTCTAGTGGTATAAATATGGAATGGAAGAATAAATCGACCATACAGTTTTTGCTGTTTACTTTTCTCTTCAAAACAGCGATTGTGAATTGTCAAGTGTGCATAGATATTGGATTTTGGAAATGCACTAAAATTGTCCATGAAATGCATGATTGAGTGTTTACATGATTCCATTGTGGATTCTGGGACATGTTTGTGTTAGATATCATCTCTTGTTGTCTCATTGGTATTGGTGGAGGTGTTAGATAACTTTATGCAACATGATCATATAAATTGTCTACTGTTGTCTTGGTGCTAGTACTAGTCAAGAGATACGAAAAGTCAATTCGAGGTAGACACCCTTTTTTTCAGGGGGTTTCTTTTGGGCTGAGGTTTAGAACTGAGACTCCGAATTTGTTAGTGTGAGAATTCTTTTCTTGCATTTTGGCTATTTCCAATTGATTTGTAACAGAATGCACAGTTCTACAGATTGTAAGTTAATTCAAGATGGATTTGGGGGGTGGGGTTGAAGGTAGGGAATCTGTGGATTCCACATATCCAGTTCTATTGCGACTGAACATTCCTTTGAGCTATTTCATGATCTTGTCATAATTTAGCATGTCTAAATTTTAATGTCGCTGTTCTCTCCAGGACCTTTCAAGATCAATGGAGTGCCAATCCGCCGTGTGAACCAGACATATGTCATCGCCACATCCACAAAGGTTGACATCTCTGGTGTTAATGTGGAGAAGTTTGATGACAAGTACTTCGCTAGGGACAAGAAGACCAGAGCGAAGAAGACTGAGGGTGAACTATTTGAGACTGAGAAGGAGGTATTGTTCATTGACCATGATTCTTTGTAGCATGCTCTTATGTTAACAGTCTTGGTACAATACTTATTCTGTCTCTTCTCTGTTAAACCTACAGGCAACCAAGAATCTGCCTGACTTCAAGAAGGATGACCAGAAGGCCATGGACGCTGAGTTGATCAAGGCTATCGAGGCTGTCCCAGACCTTAAGAACTATCTTGGTGCCCGGTTCTCTCTCAGGGACGGTGACAAGCCCCATGAGATGACCTTCTAAATTAGTTGGTACAAGTTTCGAGTTCTCTGGAAGTCTTTTTGCCTAGCGTGTTTCTGTACTACTGAATTTTGTACCCGGTTAGTGAACTTCCTATTTCTATTGAAGTCTGCCTGTCAAATATTATGAGAAGATTAAGAGAAGTATTATCTGCTTTGGTGGTTCATTGTGGTATTTTGTCAGCGTATCACATTTAAGTCATGCACTATTTGTGCTGCAAGTCGAGTGAATTATGTTCGAACTGCTGAAAATTCTGCAGAAGGTTATGGGGTCCTGAAGTGCAGATTATTCTGGATGCAAACCATGTGACGTGTGATATCACCATTAATCGCAGTGTTCTGCCGCATAAAATTTGACAAAAGGGTGTGGTTTCCTCACAAGATCACAAGGTGTGCAATTCATGTTGAGTAGTGTGTTCTGCAGCTCTAAAACGTGAAGTAAGCAGATTTGAATCCATCGATCCAGTATGTTAGGAAGCACATGATGACAAGCGTCAAAGAAAATATTAGGAAAATTATTCCTGTAAGCTTGCGCTGAGGCTTGCATCGCCAGCAATTCATCCAACAACGGCGTCCGTCTATACAATATCTCGATCGATCTCTCCGTCTATTGGCGAGTTGTGACGCTACCATGCCCTAATTAGGATTTTGCCTCTCTCCTTCTATGCACGCTTCCCACGGATTCCCTGTTGCCCAAAACGATGTCACCGTTGCCTCCCTAATGCAGCATTAGGCGTCTCGCTCAAGTTCGTACTAAATGATTTTATCACCCTCTTAGAGCCGCGCCTTCCTCTTTGCCGGGCTCCTCTTCTCGGTGAGGACATCCGACCCCTATGCCCTGCTCGGCTGCACCTCCTCATCATCGTTATTGAAACGACTTACGGTTCCGGTGAGCTTGGGGCCGCATCGTCAACCATATCTTCCTCCTCTCGGGCACAGGGACGGCCGAGTCCACACCAACCGTATTGGGAAATCGACTATGTCGATTTCCCTGAAGACAACAATAATTGATAGGCACAACTAGATCCCGCGGTGAAGAACTTGGTGGAGGCTGGATGCAGCCGTGGCAACTGTGACGACTCTAGTTTTTAGACCTGTCGAAGGTAAAACGGGACGGAGAGACTTAACTCGCGCTGTTAAATTGATCAATTCTTGCTAGTTAGTACTACATGGACTATTATATTGTGCATTTATTTCATACATTATAGTTATTTCATACACATATGTACACACTTGAGAATTAAGACTCAATTAAATTAAATTGGAATTCACATACAATATGTACAAGGCATACGTCACTAGCTAGCGACGTCTGCGGGATACAGTCTTAACGAGCGACGTCCGACCGCACCATCGTCGCGCTGTCCGAGACCGCGTCGACCTGCGTTGTCCGAGCTCGAGCGCGCGTAGCGCATGAACGCGAGCCTTGCTCACGGCTGCCCTCCGAGATCCCAGCCACAATCCACGAGACTTGTCTTCCCCGACGTCGCGTTTGCCCGGTCCAGTCGCACCAAGCTTGTCGGTGCCGAACTAGCCTTTCCCCGGTGTCGTCCCCCCGCAGATCTGGCATCTCGAGCTGTTGCCGCCGCCGGCCTCCTTATCTGCCGCGTATCCCGTGCGCCGTCGTTCGGCTGCGGAAGATGAAGGCCGCCACCTCAATGCAGTCAGTGACGCTGCACATGAATCTGAGGGACATCAGAGTCGGCTGCACATTTCAGAGGCTTATAATATCTTCAGCGAGGCACCTTAATAGGCATTTTCCATGAATATTTCCTCACCATATATTATAGTTTACTTTTGAGCGTTCGACTGTTAATATAACGGAGGGCTCTTTTCTACTGTTCAAAAATGTATAAAGATTTGCATATCTTTACAATTTGAGAATGAGGATTCTTCTACTGTTCTGGTTCAATAATTGAAAAAGCAAGAGCAATGGCAGTTTCTATGGATGCTTAGTTTGTTCCCTTGCTCTCCTGCATCAGTTATGGGCAGAGCAGGCCATGAACAACCTGTGGAGTGACTTCATGTCCTTCAGCTCTCTTTGACTAGTTGGGTATGGCTTGGAATCATTTGCAATTGCAAAAACCACCTAGAGTATGATGGACTGTCCTATTAGTATGGCTGCTGAGGGCGACCACTTGCTAGCCAAACAGTGATGATACACCTTCTGCGGCAGTAGGATTTCCAGGTAACTTGGGGACTTCTGGTGCATATAGCAATGGAGAGAATCAGGTGCAATAATCTCTTCAACGTAAACCTGTAGCATGTTAAATATGCGAGATACAGGCACACCATACTAAGCAACAAGACGTCGGGAACAGGACATTTGATTGTATCTTTGCTGGATGAAATCAATTGGTTATTAATTAGCAATGACCATAATCAACAACAAATAAACATGGCAAACTCAATACACTACTACAGAAAGGCTCATCCGGGACGTGCCATCTCAGTCGGGCAGAGTTGAACCGCCTCTGATTCCATCATCAGAAGCGGGTTCACACGGGAACCGTCTCTGATGTTGATCTTGTGTCCCCAGATGGAAACATCAGAGTCGGCTTGGAGCCGAACCGCCTCAGATGACATCATCTGAGGCGGTTTGAAACGGAACCGCCTCTGATATAGAGTCATCCGAACCGCCTCAGATGTAACATATATCACAGGCGGTGTGCGGTGAAACCGCTTGTGATGACTTATCACAGTCGGTTTAAGTGATCCAACCGACTGTGATAAATGTCGCCTTTATATGCAGCATTTTCGGGAAGTCTTTTAGGGTTTCCTTGATCTGTTCTGTTGGTTGGCGGCTGGTTCGGGCAGGGGCGATTTTAAGGCGATTTTGAAGGGAGGGAGAGTGGTTGGTGAGGAGTAATTGCATTGGACATTGAAGAAGGTTAGTACTACTTGCCCCTTTAGCTCCTTATTTTCTTTCATTTGGTTGGATGAGATAATTAGGTTTAGTTGTTTGGAGATGATGAAGTGAAAATTAATCATGTGGTTAGGATCTTTTAGTATGTGCCAGGTTAATAAGTCTCTTGCATATGTATTGTGTAGTAGTATGTGTGAGATGGATCGAAGTTGGATGTATCCCGAGAACCGTGTGACCCAAGAGTACATTAATGGTGTAGATGATTTCCTATTAGTAGCACAAGATGATATGTTGGCAAAGGGAGCCAAATTTATGTGTTGCCCGTGCTGTGATTGTAAGAACGAGAAGATGTTCAAGGAGAGAAACCAGATACAAGATCATTTGATTCGTAGGGGTTTTGTAAGTGGATATACACGGTGAACCAATCATGGCGAGGCGCACATAATTTTACCGGGTGGAGATGAGGCGAGTAGCAACGAAGATGATGTCGACGGTGAGTCCGATTGCGAGGAGGATGGAGATATGCAGCCGGCCGATAATGAATTAGAGCAAATGTTGCGTGACGCAGAAGGAAATGACCTAGAGGGGAGACAATACGAGCAATTCCTGGGCTTGATGGAGGACTCAGAGAAACCTTTATTTTCGGGTTGCAAGACAAAATACACAAGATTATCAACTGTTCTTGAACTATTCAAATGGAAGGCAAGCAATGGTTGGTCCGACAAAAGTTTTACCTCTCTCCTATTACTCATGGCAGACCTGCTTCCACAGGGAAACGAGATGCCCATGAGCACATACAGAGCAAAAAAGATTCTTTGTCCTCTAGGTCTGGAAATAGAAAAACTCCATGCTTGTAAGAACGACTGTATCATCTTCCGTAAAGAGTATGCGAACGTACATGTGTGTCCAGTATGCAAGACATCCAGATATAAGCAGCTCGATGTTCAAGGTGATGAATCAGAGGGTGTCGAAAGTAGGAAAGGACCGCTGGCAAAGGTAGTGTGGTATCTTCCTATTGTTCCGCGTTAGAAGCGTTTGTTTGCAAACAAAAAGCACGCGAAACTTATGAGATGGCATGCTGATGACCGTAAGAAAGATTTCATGCTTAGACACCCTACTGATTCAATCCAGTGGAGAAACATCGACACTAGGTATTCAGGGTTTGGAGCCGAGTCGCGAAATGTAAGGTTCGGGTTGAGTACGGATGGAATGAATCCCTTCGGTAGCATGACCTGTCGACATAGCACCTGGCCGGTGGCTATGTGCGTGTACAACCTCCCTCCTTGGCTTTGTATGAAGCGAAAGTACATCATGATGGCCATGCTAATCCAAGGCCCGAAGCAACCTGGAAATGATATTGATGTATACCTAGCACTCCTAATGGAAGATCTTCAGACTCTATGGAACGAAGGGGTTGACGATGTATGGGATGCCGACAAAAGAGAACACTTTACCTTACGCGGCCTCCTGTTCTGCACCATAAATGACTATCCTGCCTATGGTAACCTGTCTGGTCAAACCACTCACGGAGCTAACGCTTGCGGTCAATGCTCGGATAATACGGCAAGTGTGTACCTCAAGCACTCGCACAAGACAGTGTACATGCGGCACCGTAGGTATTTGCGAAGGAATCATCCATACCGGAATCTCAAAAAGGAGTTTGATGGCACAATAGAGGAGGGTATGGCTCCAAAGCCTTATTCAGGAAAGGAGGTTTACGATATGGTGAAGGACGTTGATGTAGTTTTTGGTAAAGGAATCCCATTGAGAAAGGGCATATGGAAAAAGAAGTCGATTTTTTGGAATTTACCTTACTGGGAACACCTGGAAGTTCGCCACTGCATTGACGTCATGCATGTAGAGAAGAACGTATGTGATAGCTTGCTTGGTCTGTTATTGAACATCCCAGATAAAACAAAGGACGGTGTGAACGCAAGGCTTGACATGGTCGATATGGGCATCAGACATGATTTAGCACCCTAGAAATCTGACAAAGGTCGAACATTCCTTCCACCTGCAAGTTACACCCTGTCAAAGACTGAGAGAACCGAACTTTGCAAGTGCTTGCATGGTATTAAAGTTCCATTCGGTTACTCCGCCAGCATAAAGAAACTTGTGTCCATGAAAGATTTGAAATTGCTTGGAATGAAGTCTCATGATTGTCATGTTCTGATTACACAAATGCTCCCTGTTGCTATTCGAGGCATTTTGCCCACAAAGGTTAGAGAGACAATCATAATGTTATGCCAGTTCTTTCATGCAATAACCCAAAAGGTCATCGACCCCCCTTCAGCTAGATGGTTTGCAACAACGATTGGTGGTAACTCTATGTCATCTTGAGATGTATTTTCCACCGATATTTTTTGATATCATGCCGCATCTCATGGTTCATCTCGTCAGAGAGATTAAGATGTGTGGCCCTGTCTTTCTTCGGAGCATGTACCTGTTTGAAAGATATATGGGCATTTTGAAGTCGTATGTACGTAATCGATCCCGCCCAGAGGGGAGCATTGTTGAAGGCTATGCAACCGAAGAGGTCATTGAGTTTTGTTTGGACTACATGTTGAATGTGAAACAAATTGGCGTACCTGAATCACGCTATGCTGGGAGGTTACAAGGAATCGGTACTCTCGGAGCAAAACGAATCAATCCCGATCCGGATGCACTTGCGAAAGCCCACTTTCTTGTGTTGCAACACATGGATGTGGTATCTCCCTACATCATCGAGCACTTTGAGTTGGTACGGAAACAGAATCCGAATAAATCTCAAAGATGGATCACTATACAACATAACTCGAGGTTCAATCAGTGGCTACAGGACCGAATCACTAATAGCTCATCCATCGATGATATGCTTACTTGGTTGTCAAGAAAACCATCGTACCAAGTCATGACATATCAAGGGTACCAAATAAATGGGTATACATTTTACACGAAGGCTCAAGATGCAAAAAGCTCATATCAGAACAGTGGTGTCCGTATAGATGCTGTAGATGCTGTCGCCCATGAAGCACGGCCATACTATGGGTTCATAGAAGAGATATGGGAGCTCGACTACGTGAAGTTCAAGATCCCCGTATTTCGGTGCCGTTGGGTGCATCTTTCCCACGTGAAGGTTGACAGTTACGGCGTGACTACTGTGGACCTTGGTCGTGTTGCTTATGCAAGTGAACCATTTGTGCTTGCAAAACATGTTCACCAAGTCTTCTACATAGTCGATCCATCCAATAAGAAGCGTCATGTCGTAAGGAATGGAAAGAGGAGTATCGTCGGTGTAGATGAAGTGGTCGATGAGGATGACTACAACAGATTTGGCGATATTCCTAATTCGGACCAAGTGACGTGCGAAGAAACACAAAGTCATGACAACGAGACCTACGTCCGCAATGATCATCATGAAGGTCTTATTTTCAAAGGAAAAAGGCAAGTGCACGCATGATCAGTGATGTGGGTCCAGGTTGAAATGGTTATGTATACTTGAGTTGTGCTGAAATGAGCATTTGTGTAATGTGAAATCTTTCTATGTAATGTGTGTACTTGCTTTATTGTGATGTGATTATTGGCTGTCAGTTGCTTTATTATATGAGTCTGCCATTATGTATGTGCATCTGTCAATTTTCAGAGGGCATGGCTAGCAAAACCTGAGGCTAGCCCTAAATGAAGGCTGGTCATGCCCTCTGGACGCATATATCAGAGGCGGGTGCAAAAAGAAGGCCGCCTCTGATGACCTCATCAGAAGCGGTTCAAGGAAAGATCTGACTCCGATGACTCAGTCGAAGGCCTGGCATGCCCTCTGGACGCAGACATCAGAAGCGGGTCATGGTAACATCCGACTCTGATGACTCAGTCATCAGAAGCGGTCCATGGAAGGTCCGACTCTGATGACTCAGTTATCAGAAGCGGTTCTGAACTACGACCCGCCTCTGATGACATTTACATCAGAAGCGGTTGTAGTATGTGGCCCGCCTCTGATATATGACACATCAGAAGCGGTTTTGATATAAACCCGCCTCTGATGTATACACATCAGAAGCGGTTTTGTACAGGACCGCCTCTGATGTAAACACATCAGAAGCGGGTTTAGTATAGAACCGGCTCTGATGATGTTTCTTTATATAACGTACTTAGGGTTTTTTCAATCCCGCCAGTTGCACCCCTTCGAATTCGCCGCCCCATACTCCCGCGCCACCCCGACTTCCCCGACGCCCCCGCCCCGGCCCGACCTCGCCGCCCCGGCCACCCCCACCGCCCCGGCCACCCCACCGCCCCCTCGGCCACCCCGACGCCGCCCCGGCCACCACGACGCCACGCCGACGCCGCTCCGGCCACCCCGACGCCGACCCTCGCCGCTCCTCCCCACCACCGGCGTCCCCGAAACTGAGGGTATCACTCTAGCTTACTCTAATCTATTGACCTGATTTATTATTCTGATAAGAACAGAACACTGCTATGTTTCCTATGTGTTGCCTTGGTTCATTGCAATGACTTCTTTGAGAAAGAAATTGAGAAGAGTATATGAAATCTGATAAGAACAGATTGCTACCGAAATGTCACCTACTAAACCCTGTGATGAATCTAAAAGAATCGGAAGTTTTTGTTTGAAAATTATGTGGTGTTGGTTGATAAGAACATATATGCTCTGTGATTTTGTTACTTCTCTGTACTTTTGCTCTTCAGTATGTGATAATGTAGTTGCTTAGTTGGCTAAATTGCTTAGTCCTCTTTATCTTTTAAATTAGCCGAGTTATTCTCGAAGTATGAAAATTGGTGTTATTCTAGTTTGACCTTAACAGTAATTGTCGAGATGTCGGACGCGCATTCTTCTTCAAACTCGCCGGCCTCTACGTCGTCGCCGCCTGCTTCTTCGCCTACCCAGTCTTCGCCCAAGAAGACCGTAAGGAAGCCCAGAACCATTTCACAAAGACCCTCGCGACGCATGGTAATCACAGAAATATCAACGCGATCTGGGGCCCCGAAGAAGCCGGAGAAAGTGGCTACCAAATTCAGAACTTTTTGCGGGATTCTCGGGCGTGAGAAGGTGGACATCCGGATAGATAACTGGAAGCTAGTCACGCTTGAGATGCAAAATCAATTGATGGCGGAGATAAAGGAGTGGTTCCAGTTCCCTCCAGAGTTTGAAAAAAGCATCGAACGAGCCGCGTTCACGAAAATCTCGAAGGCTTGGAGGAGATTTAAGAGCGAGCTCACAACTAAGTTCATAAGGACGGGACAGAGTCCGTTCAATCAATATGGCTTCTTGGATCCAGAAGTCTATAGGAGATTTGTGGAGATGAGGTCCACTCCTGAGTTTGATCGTCTCAGTGCAAAGCAGAGGGAGTTGTCAGTAAGAAACAAGCACCCGCATCACCTCGGCACAGGGGGATATGAACAGGCCGAGGAGAAATGGGCGCGTGAGGACCAACTAGCAAGGGCGCGGAATGTAACCCCTCCATTTGCAGGCCTGCAAGGGCGGGCCCATTCTTGGTTAAGAGCTCGTGCCAAGTCTGACCCTTCAAGCGGCACCACAAGGTTTCCGAATCCCGCAGATGAGGAAATCGCACAACGCTTGGTATAACTCACTCACTTTAGTCCTTCATGTTAACGTAAAGAATAGAATTAGTAAAAGTTATATTACTTAAGTCGGATTTTCTTCTTGTAGGTCGAAATGAGTTCTCAGCCCTCCCAAGGTGAAGTGGTTGTGTCATCACGGACACACGACGTCCTCACCACTGCACTGGGAAACCCCGAGCACCCTGGTCGCACACGAGGCATAGGAAGTGCTGTTCCATGGCGCCAGGGATTCCCCGAGACTAAGGAGGAATACGAGCGCAGGAGGAGGGCTAGGAGGAGCCAAGCGCAGTCATAAACAACACAGATAGACCACGCTGCCATAGAGGAGCGTATTAGAGCGGAGGTATCGAGGCAGGTGGATCTTATCAAGGAGGAATTGAGGGCACAGTTCGCCCTTGCTGCTGCAGCTGCGAGCCCCGGCAACCGTCGAAGTAGCTGCGCATCCGGTGGTTTGGTTGGAGATGAAGGAGGCAGCCAAGGGTTACCGGTGGAGCGTATCACAGTAACAACAATAAACCTATTTCTTGTCGCGTGTTCAATTGTACTATGAACATGTGTTATGAAATCTTCACACTATTTTGTAGGAACCAACTCGATGCAAGCTCATGGCGAGAGTGATGGGTGACAATCTCCTTGATGCTGCTTTTGGGGTGGCACATCCTTCGCAGCCGGGGAGTATGGTGCACTGTGTGCCCCTTCGCCCTAGCTTCGTGAAGGTTATGGTGGACTCCGTTATTGATGGTTTCAAGGTCCTACCGGTGCCCGTGCCCGTACCTGACGAGATCACCGTCCTGCAAGACTCCGTCGGCACCTTGATCCAATGGCCGAAGAAGGACGTCGTCCTATTGGACCAGCCTTCATCGCAGTCGGCATCACAGGCGTGCGAGAAGAATCCGACACCCATGGAGCTTGTAGCGGAGACCGTGCATGATGACATCCCTGACGTCGTCGAGTTAGTTGCACCGCCGAGAGAGGAGCATACCATTGTGGCAACAATTCACCAAGAAAAGGCACTTCCAAAACCTTCAGAAGAAAAGGATGGACAAGGTCAGGAGAGAAGCAGGACTAGCAAGAGCACGAGCACGAGCATGAAGAGCACGAAGAGTCCGAAGAGCGTCAAGAGTGTCAATCCACCCTCTCCTGAGAAGATGGAGTTGGCTGTCAAATTCGTTAACGGAGAGCCAATGGGGGCGGAGCATGAGTTGAAGTCCTTGTCAACAGCATGTCAGAGATTGCACCAATGGTACATGGAACAGAGCAACATTCTTCGAGGAGACACCAGAAACAGGCCAGTCGGCATCAAGGTCAAGTTTGGAGAGGAGCACTTGTGGCACCAAGACCTCGATGGGCTGTTCTATGTGTACTTCGAGGACTTGTTTGATCTGTTAAGACTCGACGCCCTCGACTAATCCCTCTTGAGATGCTGGACATTGTAAGTCTGCTCACTCGGATCATAATCGTAATATCTACATGTGTTAAGCTAGTTATAATATCGTCCTACAATTTCTGTAGATACATGTATAACGAGGCCAAGACGCTCAAGGAACCGGTTGGTTTCCTTGACCCATGCAAGGTCACGGACGAAGCCATTGCGGACAACGAAGAATTCGTGCTGCAATATGTTACAAAGGCGTTGTTGGCTCAAAAGGATAAGGAATACTTCATGTTTGCATACAAACCTGGGTATGTGTTCCGCTATTTGGTTATTTTCAAACTAGATCAACATTTTGTAGTACCCATGACAACACATCTATATATGCAGCTTCCATTGGGTTTTGATAGTCCTCGTTCCAAGAAGAAACAAGGTGATATACCTTGATTCTTCGAAAAATCCTACTCGCGACTTCAAGCCCATTAGGCAAATACTTGACAAGGCATTCGTAGAATTCCGTGCTCGGGGAGGGAAGGGCAGAGGATCCAAGTTATCGCATAGATTTAACTTTCCGGTAATATATATGTTATCATATCACAACTCCGCTAAGTACCGTTCGAATGTATCTAACAATACATTCCTTTCTAATTGCAGTGCAGACAACAGGTTAAAGGAACTAACACTTGTGGATTCTACCTTTGCCACCACATGGAGAAGGTTATGAGTTTCATCACAAGGAAACAAGATATCAAGGTTTGTTATTTCTCAATATATATTCATATATGTATTTGCATGTCAGATAATTTGTCCTCTCCGTCGTTTGCGAAAGATTTGGAAGGTATAAGATGAGGGAGGCCCAGAAGATGATCAAGCATTGCTAGCGCGGATTAGAGGGATTTTTGCGTTCTTCATGAACACACAAGTCCTAAACCCTGAAGGCGATTTCTATGGTGGAGGTGTAGCGGACTAGCTTTGTCTCAAGACTTGTGATAATTTCAGAACTTTGTGAATATTTCAGAACTTGTGATTATTTCAGAGCTTGTGATTATTTCAGAACTTGTGATTGTTGGTTGTGAACTGTGATGTGTGTATTTGCTTTATTGTGATGTGATTATTGGCTGTCAGTTACTTTATTATATGAATCTGCCATTATGTATGTGCATCTGTCAATTTTCAGAGGGCATGGCTAGCAAAACCTGAGGCTAGCCCTAAATGCAGGCTAGTCATGCCCTCTGGACGCAGACATCAGAGGCGGGTGCAACAAGAAGGCCGCCTCTGATGACCTCATCAGAAGCGGTTCAAGGAAAGATCCGACTCCGATGACTCAGTCGAAGGCCTGGCATGCCCTCTGGACGCAGACATCAGAAGCGGGTCACGGTAACATCCGACTCTGATGACTCAGTCATCAGAAGCGGTCCATGGAAGGTCCGCCTCTGATGACTCAGTCATCAGAAGCGGTTCTAAACTACGGCCCGCCTCTGATGACATTTACATCAGAAGCGGTTGTCGTATGTGGCCCGCCTCTGATGAATGATTCATCAGAGGCGGGTTTTTAGCAACCGACTGTGAACTTAGGGGTCATCAGAGACCATCTCTCACAGTTGGTTGGGCGAACCGCCTCCAATGATCATATTCAACTGCCTCTAAAGGCATGTTTCGTAGTAGTGATAAAACTAATGGTACATTCTAACTTGCCTGACAGCTTCCAAATATTGTATAGCCCACAAAATTCATCATAAGCTGGGATCAGGTTATACAGATTCAGCCGAGTACAGAGCTTGCCACACTTTCATATTACAAGTTGGTTCACACTTTTGTATTACAGGTTGCATAACCAGCTCATGCTGTTCCTTTTCACGGCTCGTCTATCTAGCATAGCTCCTCTTCCGATGGAAACTTGTTGATTTGGTCTTTTTTGCTTCTTACCGCCTCCCTTGATTACCTAAACCCATATTTCTGTTTCTTGATATCATCCCTTCTCCTAGTAGATCTTCCAGTTTCTTCCTCTTTTGTTGCATTACTACAACTTGAAATTATTAGCTTGCATATGATTTCTATAAACTACTAAGGGTCTCTATATTGGTGGACTATTGGTGTGTTATTCTATGGCAGAGGTTATCACATATTAAGTGTCAGTTATCGACTAGCAGAAAAAATGATAATCGGACGCTACTGCATGCTTACCGAAAACCATCTTGCGCGGTCGACCGCGCGGCGCGGTCAAATTCCGACAGCGCGTTTCTCTCCCAAGTGGTCCCCACCAAACCCCGTCCTTATCCCCGCATCTCTCATTTTTCTCCACCACACGTCGCCCCGTCCCCGTCCTCCCTCGGCCCTCCCGCCGCGCCCGAGCAGCCAGCGCCGCCTGCCGGAGCTCCCTCGGCTCCCTCGCCGCCGGCCGGAGCTCCCTGGCTCCCTCGTCGCCTCCCCAAGCCGGAGCTCCCTCGCAGCCTCCCCAAGCCCTCCCCCCGCGCCCGAGCAGCCAGCGCCGCCGGCCGGAGCTCCCTCGGCTCCCTCGCCGCCGGCCGGAGCTTCCTCGCCTCCCTCGCCGCCTCCCCACGCCGGAGCTCCCCGTCGCGAAGCCCCCCGCCGAGCGGCTCACCTCGGCTCCCTCGCCACGCTCCCCAAGCTGGAGGGCCGGGGCTGTCCCGCCCGCTGGCCTCCAGCGTCCTCCAGCGTCGCCGGCGCCGGAGAAGGGCACCACGGGCCGGCGGCCGCTGCCGGTGTTGTCTGATTTTTGATTTTTTTGGTAGAGTTGGAAGCTCTGATTTGTTCAGTAGAAACCTATTTTTGATTTGGTAGAAATCGAAAGCTCTAAAGTGCTTAGTAGAAAGTTTTGAATGTTCTTTGTAGAAGTTGGAAGTCCCAGTTTGCTTAGTAGGAAGCTTGTTTCATTCTTGTAGAAAGCCATGAACAAGTTGAAAGCTTAATTTAACTAGTAGAAAGTTGATTTGTTCTTGTAGAAAGCTGGGGTAGAGAGGAGTTGGAAGCTTAACGATTCTTAGTTGAAAGCTTTTGATTGATTCTTAGTTGAAAGTTTGCTTTAATTTGTTTTTCAGCTGGTCGGAACACCGGGTGCTGTCGGAACGGGGCTGTCGGAATCGACCGTTTCGAACGGTCGACCGTAAATTACGGGCTCCCCATGCTTACAACTAAAAGTTATGAAGGTACATACACCATTTCTTTCCAGGTAATTATCAGGTTATTTGTGCGATGGTTATCAGATTATTTTATGTACAATCATCATAACATTTCTGTACAGTTACGAAATCATTTCTACCAGATCATGGTTAATTTCTACCAAGTCACTAGTTATCAGATTAGTTTATTGATGAGCGATTGTGTTATAAACCATCATATTGTTTAAAGATGGCTAGTAACTATACAACAAATGATCTAATAACTATAAACTACCGTTTGTGTGTGCTTATAGTTTATCAAGGCATTACTTTAAGCTTGTAAAATTGGCACGTCGTTCTTGGACCATTGCAACCAGATCACCATCAGTTGTTTCAAGAACTAGCAAACCTAGTGACCTAGGTACTGGAACATCTAATATAACCTAATTCAATGTAGTAATCATATTACTTCTACTATAGACAGTTACCACGGTATAACAAAGTAGTTATCAGGTATGGTGTTGCATAGTTCCCATGTTTGAACCAGATACAGAAATTGCAGTTCTACAACTTGAAATTATCAGGTGTGTGATTTCTATAAATTAATTAGGGTTTATATATCGATAGTCCATTGGTGCGTGATTCTTATATATATTGACAGAAGTTATCACATATATTTAGTGTTCAGTTATCGACTAGCAGAAAAAAATAGATGCAATTACATGCTTATGACTAAAAGTTATCACTGTACATACACCATTTCTTACCTGACGCCACTACCGGAATCACGACGTTTGCCGAGTGCCGGAAGCTTTGCCGAGTGCATAAACACGGGCACTCGGCACATCAACCCATAAACCGAGTGTCCAGGACAAAACACTCGGCAAACACACAACACTCGGCAAAACAGCAATTTACCGAGAGCCTTCATCGCGACACTCGGCAAATCAGCTCTTTGCCGAGTGCCACACGCGTAACACTCGGCAACCCTAGAGCCACGTGTCCTTACTCCCCGCGGTTGACGGAGAGGCGACGGCAACACTCCTTTGCCGAGTGTTTTCCGTCTGGCACTCGGCAAATCCCGTTAGCACTGTTCATGTTTACTGAGTGTCCCCTTTACGGCACTCGGCAAACAATTTTTTTAATTGTTTTCTTAGTTTCAATTATAAAATTATTACTTATATAGTGGACCATTTTGTTGTAGGAAATAAAGCACTCTTGTTCCATTATTTATTCTCTATTATTTTATTTCTTTCTTTTCTTTTCTTTGCTTTGTTTTTTTCTCTTTTTTTTCTTTCTTTCTTCTTGTGTGAGGTTTGCATTCGACGCGATTGCTGCTTCGTCGGTTAGCCCTAAATTTTTTTCTACAAGTCAACATACACCAATACATGTATCATGTCAAACTTTGGCATTTTTCAGGTTCCGGTTGCTATATTTAAGCCATTAAATGCATTTCTAGGCCTTTAATGGATATAATTCAAACTTGATCTGCAGGTACATGAAATAATCACCAGAAATGGGTTGAAAAATGTTATTGGTGGTCTTTAATGTTTGTTTAGGCCTTATGTAAGGAAAAAAGAGGAGTCCCAGACACCAGGTGGCCGAAACTCGGGCACCAACATGGTGGTTATTGGCATTTTAATTCTCAAAAATTCAAACGAAACCTGAAAATCACGAAACTTGGCATGGTGTCATGATATGACCCCTGAAGCCTGTGGTAAAAATTTGAAAATGTTTCACAAAAGTTGTCACGTAGACTGCTCACAAACAGGACTATCTCCGAGGAAGAAACAAGGTTTCAAGAGGGAACAGGTCAGGTTTGCATGCGAAGCGACCGCTGTTTCGTCGGTTCGACCTGAAAACTTTTCCACAGTCAATATACACCATTACATGTGACATGTCAAAATTTGGCATTTTTCCGGGTACGTTAGCTATATTTAAGCCATTAAGTGCATTTCTAGGAATTTAAAATTTTAAAAATATTAAATCAATTCAAAAATTATGGAAACTCCTACAAAACAACTTATATGTAGTATATTATATGTAAAAAATGTATTGAGGTATATAAGATAAAAAATGTATTATGTATACAAGTATTGGATTTGAGTAAGTCATATCGAGGGTCTTTGCCGAGTGTAACACTCGGCAAAGTTGTATGTTTGCCGAGTGTCTACTATTCGACACTCGGCAAACAATATGACACGTGGCTGTTTGTGCAAGTCAAATGTAGTGTCTTTGCCGAGTGTCTACTATTCGACACTCGGCAAAGACACCACGTGGTGTCTTTGTCGAGTGTCGAATAGTGGACACTCGGCAAATACAGGGACACGTGGCAAGTTGTGCGTTTGCTGAGTGTTGCTCTCGGCAAAGGTTCAACTCCCGTGTTTGCCGAGTGCCCGAGATACGACACTCGGCAAACGTAGACACTCGGCAAATAATGTCTATTAGGGTTCCCCGCGCGCCCAATCTCTTCACCAAATCGGCCGAAAATTAGATCTGCCGCCCACCGCGTCGCTCCGCCCCGCCCCCGCTCCTCCGCCCCGGCCGCCACCCACCGCGCCGCTCCGCCCCGCCCCGCTCCTCCGCCCAGGCCGCCGCCCCCCGCGTAGCTCCTTCACGCCGCTGCCTCGCGCTGCCGCCGCTGCCGCGCCGTCCCGCTGCCTCGCCCTTCGCCGCCGCTTCGCCTCGTCCTCCGCCGCCGCTTCGCCCCGCTGCCTCGCCCTCCGCCGCCGCTTCGCCTCGCCCTCCGCCGCCGCTTCGCCCCGCCCTCCGCCGCCGATTCGCCCGCCGCCGCCCCCGCCTACCGCCGCCCCGCCTGCCCCGATTCGGCGCGCGCCCCTCAGGTAAGCCCCCCTCTTCTCTCCCTTTTCCTCTATTCTCCATTTGTAATGTTCATCCGAAATTTGAGTATAATGCTTGATATTTTTCAAACACTAAGACAATGTTCCTTAGCTTAGCATTATCCTATGTTCAGTTGGAGCAACTGTATTGTTTCATTTTTCATATCTTCGTATGCATGCTGGATATTACAAGGCAGTTAGGTCCCCTCTGTATTTGATTGTAATTTTTTTGGTTTAATCACAATTTAGGAGGTTCGATTGCAGTTTAAGTGAATGGGAGACCTTAATTTTCAGTGAGAATTCTATGAATCTCATTAGGTTAGTAATAGCACTAAGCATTCTAAGCATGGAGGAAAATAAATTTTCGCTTGATGGATTAGATCAAGTTGTTTTTTTAGGAATACATTGCCAAAAAAAAGGCATCTATTATGACTTTTACTCCAGTTATGTATTGGTGGTGCGTGTCAATGTCAAATATATCTAGTTTTGGTGAAACTAAGAAAACACTTCGGATTATTGAGGCAAGATAAACGTTAAGAGTTCTTGCCAATATGGGCCACAAATATTGTATTATTATTTGTCCAGCTATGAATTCTGCCTCTGAATGGGTTAGGATTTGTTGTAAATCTTGACCTTTATTCTTCTCCAATGCTAGCCACTCAACAAAAGCTAATTCAGATATTAACTATTCAGATATTAATTATCTCGGTAAGAGTAGAATGGAATAGCCTCAAATAGCCAAAAACTTCTCATGTACTTCCCCAATCCCCTTGAGTAGCGAGCATACAGACTGAGATTCATATACAGTCACGTAACCTAGGCGTCTCCCGTTCGAAGGAGTTATGGTTTTAAATATGCAAGTCTTTGCATATCTATAACCGTAACTGCTTCGAATTGTCCACGTTTTTTTGGACAGCCCGAGGATGTGTAGATTGGGTTTGTTTCCATGCTCTACTCCGATCCGAGACAGAGTTTCGGCAGCGTCTCCTCGTTGTTCTCCGGATACACATTCTCTTGGCTTGTTGCCGAGACGTGTATTTGGAGAACAGCGGGGAGGTGCTGCCGAAATTCTGTCTCGGATCGGACTAGAGCATGGAAACGGCCCAATCTACACATCCTCGGGTGGGATTAGGACCTATCTTTACCTACTACATAGCTGATGCACGTCTATTCCCAAAATATCAGAGGATGGCTGATCGTGAGTGGATGTACGCTGGCCGCTCTAGTCAGGGATTGTTGAGCGATGAATGGATCGAGAAGACCGATGAATTCTTGGAATTAGCATTCGCTAGTGCTAAGGGACCTCGTGGAACTTGGTGTCCCTGCAGTATCTGCGAAAACGCACGTCAACAAACAAAGGAGGTCATGGGTCAACACCTCTGTAAGTACGGGTTTATGCCACACTATACCCGGTGGACCTACCATGGTGAGTCCGAACGTGCCAGAGAGGAGGTGGTGCGACAACGCACGGACGACTATGATGCTGGAATCGGAGACATGCTAGATGACTTTGATGAAGCACATGTGCGACCTATGGAGGAAGTGTCGGAGCCAACCGCAAAGACTTTTTATGATATGTTATCTGCGGCACAGCGACCCCTTCACGGGCATACCCAGATTTCTCAACTGGATGCCATCGCACGCCTCATGGCTGTCAAGTCCCAGTTTAGCTGGAGCCGAGAATCCTTCGATGTAGTGCTGACAGTTGTTGGTAGCCTTCTCCCGGAAGGTCACATTCTGCCAAAGAGCATGTACGAGTCGAAGAAAGTCCTCCGTGCACTTAAGATGCCATATGAGCAGATACATGCTTGTCCAAAGGGATGCATCTTATTTAGGAAAGAACACGCGGAGGCAAAGTACTGTGTGAAGTGCAATTCCTTTAGGTATCTTGAGGTAGAGTCTGGTGATGGTCAGAAGAGGCAGCTCACAATTCCCGTGAAGATCCTTCGGTATCTTCCATTCATACCGAGAATCCAACGGCTTTATATGACCGTGGAATCTGCCAAACAGATGACATGGCACAAAGACGGGCGTCGATACAATCCTGACAAGCTGGTACATCCATCCGATGGTGAAGCATGGAAGAGATTCGATCTGATTCATCGTGAAAAAGCTCTTGAGGCTCGGAATGTACGAATTGCGATAGCAACTGATGGGTTCAATCCATATGGTATGACGACTGCCTCGTATAGCTGTTGGCCCATGTTTGTTATTCCCCTCAATCTCCCCCCCGGCGTCATCTTTCAACAACAGAACATATTCCTGTCGCTGATAATTCCAGGGCCTGAATACCCGGGGAAGAATATGAGTGTGTACATGGAGCCGCTGATGGATGATTTGGTCCATGCTTGGGAGGACGGGGTCTGGACATAAACTTCAAAATGCATGTTTGGTACCAGTACTCCCTACATGACCTACCGGCGTATGGGATATTCTGTGGCTGGTGTGTGCATGGGAAATTCCCATGCCCAGTATGCAGGGCGGCTCTGAAGTTCATTTGGTTGACGAAGGGTGGCAAGTATTCTTGCTTCGACAAGCATCGACAATTCCTTCCTCTTGACCATCCATTCAGACAAGACGTGAAGAACTTTACCAAAGATGTAGTTGTCAAAGGCTCAGCACCAACTAAAATGACCGGTGCCGCTGTTCGTGCTCAGTTAGATGCTCTCAAGACCAATGACCAAGGAGATGGTTTTGTGGGGTATGGTGAGGAACATGCCTGGACCCACAAGCCATGCTTGTGGAATCTCCCCTACTTCGATGATCTCCTTCATCCACATAACATTGATGTTATGCACACTGAAAAGAATGTCGCCGAGGCCCTTTTTGGCACAATCATGGACATTCCTGAGAAGACGAAGGATAACGTTAAGGCTAGAGTCGATCAAAAGATTTTATGCAATAGACCAAAGTTAGACATGGCCTCTCCCAGGGGCGGGAAATCGTGGACGAAACCGAAGGCTGATTTCGTTCTTACAAGGGCCCAAAGGAGGGAAGTACTAGAGTGGTTCCAAACCTTGATGTTCCCTGATGGGTATGCAGCAAATCTGAAGAGGGGAGTGAATTTAGCTATTTTGCGAATCAACGGGCTCAAGAGTCATGACTATCACATATGGCTTGAGCGGCTACTGCCGGTGATGATTCGAGGCTACGTCCCCGAGGATGTTTGGCTAGTGCTTGCGGAGTTGAGCAATTTCTTCCGCCAGCTTTGTGCTAAGGAATTATCTCATACCGTGGTAGCAGACATGGAAAGACTGGCGTCTGTGTTACTCTGCAAGTTGGAGAAGATCTTTCCACCAGGCTTCTTTAATCCGATGCAACATATGATTTTGCATCTCCCGTATGAGGCACGAATGGGGGGGCCCCGTGCAGGGCCGTTGGTGCTATTCAATTGAGAGATTCCAAAAGATTCTTCGAAATAAATGTAAAAATAAATGCAAAATTGAAGCGTCCATAGCCGAGGCATACATCCTGGAAGAGGTGTCAAACTTCACGACAAAATACTATGCTGACAATGTGCATAATCCACCCTCGCGTTACAATGCTGGTAACCCCGAAGATGAATCCAAGCTTAGCATCTTTAGAGGGCAACTAGGCAGTGCAAGTGGTGCGACTAACAAGACCTTGCAATATGAAGAGTGGCGTACTATTATGTTGTATGTCCTCACCAACCTTTCCGAAGTGGAGCCGTACATGCGGTAAGTGCTCAATAAATTTTTCCTCAGCTAGTCAGAAGTTTATGTCTAACTCCGCTTGTTCTCACTGCTATAGGGAATTTAATGAGCAATTCTGGCATAAATCAAGAGAACCTACCCTCGAGGAAGCTTCCTCCCTTCTTAGGGATGGTGCGGGAAATGGCATGCCCGATTTCATTTGTTGGTTCAAGCGAAAAGTACTTCCTAACTTGGCTCGTAGTTAGTTTGACCCTTCAAATTGGTCTTACATGTGACTAATACCCTTCAAATCTCGCTTAAACTTGTAGGGAACAACCGACAAGTCTATGAGTGCTGACTTGAGACAAGTTGCTGATGGTTGTGCCTTTAGGGTGACTTCATTTAAGGCTTACGACGTGAATGGATATCGCTTCCATACAGCAAGCCACGAGCAGAGTCGGCCCAATCGAAGAACAACAAATACCGGAGTTTTTACTCCAGGTTCAGATGGGGTTGAGTACTACGGAAAAATTGAAGAAATATACGAACTGAATTTTGATGGGAGCAAACCTCTGCGTCTCGTCATCTTCAAATGCCATTGGTTCGATCCAGAAGTAGTGAGACGGACCCCTAATCTTGGGCTAGTCGAAATTCGACAATCAACCATCTTACCAGGAGACGATGTCTATATTGTGGCTCAACAGGCCATGCAAGTTTATTATCTCTCGTACCCGTGCAAAACCGTGGAGCGTCTTAAGGGTTGGGATGTTGTGTATAAGGTACCGCCACACGGTAAACTACCTGTCCCAAATGATGATGATTACAACATAGACCCCAACACATATGATGGAGAGTTCTTTCAAGAAGATGGGATGGTCGGGAATTTCATTATCGACTTGACGGAAACTCAGGGCATGGAAGTCGACAATGAATGTGGTGATGACGAGGACAAAGAAAACGAGGTTGAGAATGCGAAGGACTTGGAATTACTTGAGCGGTTACATTTAGGCATTGACGGTGTGGATGCCATTCCTCCTCCCGGGCACCAGGATGATTATTTCAACACGCGTGATAGTGATGATGAGACTAGAGATCCAGCTGACCCCGATGATGATGATTATTTCTAACGTGTCATATTGTTTGCCGAGCGAGCATGACCTTGACGGAGAAGTGGTGATGAGGGCGGGAGGAGGCAAGAAACATGGCCGCTTTTGGATTGGCGACGGCACACTCGATACGGCCTCCACTCCCTCTCTCTCTCAGCTCAGAGCTCAGAGCACAAGCTCAAGTCCGGCTATACGCCCTCGCCCAGAGCCTACACGGCTTGCGATGACCGAGCTCCAGGTTAGTTCTATTTCATTCATCCTGCACGGTCTTTACATGCTTTGTACTGCAACGATGAGGAGACTGCGATGACATACTGTAGGCCCAGCTGGATGAAGAAAGGAGACTCCGACAGGAACTGGAGAGAAGGCAAGAGGCCGAGAGGATAGCGCTCGAGCAGAGGATGGCGGCAGAGCGAGCGCAGTGGTACGAGCTCATGAAGGGTGTTTACGCTGCAATTGGGCAAACTCCGCCACCGATGCCAATCCCTCCTCCTTTGCATGCTCCACACATCCCCCACACTCCCGTGAGTTCGTTTATTACTTTCTAATCAACATTATTGTCCTTTCTATAGCCATAGAGTGTTCTGTAACTATCTCCTACTTTGTGCAGCATCCGTCGGCGGGATCGAATGATCCTGGAGCTGGATCTTCGCAAGCAAGCCCAAGCAACCCTCGCGGTACTCCGACGTCAAGGAATTTGCCCCAGTGAACATTACCTTCTTTGCAGTGCTTGTTGTCATGTCTGAACTATGGATTTGAACTTTGAGTGATGTTTGTCGTACTATTTCATATATGTGATGTTTGTCGTGAATGTGATATGTGAACGATATGTGATCTGTTCAATGTGATATGCTATGATCTGCTGTGAGTTATGAACTGTTTTGAATTGCAGGAATTTTTGGAAATAAAATAAAAAATAAAAGTTTCTGTGCACTTTGCCGAGTGTTACACTCGGCAAACACAAATATGCCGACGGCAACACTCGGCAAACCTGACACGTGGCAAAATTCTGTGCAACCTGGGACATAATGCACACGGTTTGCCGAGTGCCTCCATCCAGACACTCGGCAAAAGGTTGACACGTGGCCGAACGTGGGCGCTCGAGTATACACGGTTTGCCGAGTGTCTGAATTTTGGCACTCGGCAAAGTCTCAACGTTTACCGAGTGTTACACTCGGCAAAGAGAGGACACGTGGCCGAACGTGGGCACTCGTGTATACACAGTTTACCGAGTGCGTAAATTCAGACACTCGGCAAAGTCTCAACGTTTACCGAGTGTTGCACTCGGCAAATATAGGACACGTGGCCGAACATGGGCGCTCGTGTATACACGGTTTGCCGAGTGCTTAAATTCAGACACTCGGCAAAGATGGCTAACGGGCGTCACGGCCGTTTATTCACTTTTTTTGGCCGAGTGCTCGGTCTGACCGTCGGCAACCGCTTTGCCGAGTGCCCGAAGGAATACACTCGGCAAAGATGGCTTTACCGGCAGCCTGTATGCCGTGCGTGCTTTGCCGAGTGTTGCACTCGGCAAACTATTTGCCGACGGCTTTTTAGCCTTCGCCGTGTGCCTTTTGCACTCGGCAAACGTGGGGATTCCGGTAGTGCGCAGCGCGATGGAGCTCGCTGACAGCGAAAAATGAGGCAGCGGCATCGGAGGCGAACTGTGAACTGCAGAGCGCGAGGTAGAGGAGAGAGGAGTGGAGGGGATGGCGGTTGGGAGTAGCCAGCTTCTTCGCGTCTCCGGCGCCGATATTACGGGCGGCGGCCGTGGCTAGATCTTGCGAGGTGGGAAGAGGAGAGGTGAAAAACTGAAAATGGGGAAAGCCTGAGAGCAATTGGCGGGAAGGTGCGGTGATTGATTGGTCGAGTTAATCCGAGCCGCACCGCCTCGTGCGTCCGAATCCAACGGTGCCAAAGGGGGTCGCTCGCTAAGACAATAATCAGCACGTCTTCTGATTAATTTTTTCTATTGATTATTTAGCAAAAGGTTACAAACCAGATTACTTGGTGCTAAATTTTAACCAGTTGGGAGAAAAGAAGGACGACTTGTTTGCTGTTGCTATTCTAATATATGGATATTCTTGGAAAGGAGGGGAGTTAGTATATGGATTAGTTAACGCATGATTGACTTCCCTCACGTGTCAACTCTCCTTAGTTTATCTACTATCGTCGGGGATGATCATGTGGCCTAGCAAGGGGCGAGAGCGTTCGCTCTCACCCACAGTCTCGGTCCCTAAAATCGATAATGTGTGTCGTGATTAATCAGAATAAGTAGATAAAGTGAAACATCGTATGACTGCGTTAAGTGAGACTGTGGATCAAACTTTTTTTCCTTAATGTGTGTACGGCACATGCTAACGAATGACCATACAACATTCATGGGACGACGATAAGATGGACCAACCGAAAACTCGATTACTGCACTACGCTTCATCCCATCTATCTGTTACTCGCGTACGTACGTACGTACGTACCATAGATCCAAGTAATCAGCCATCACGATATCTCAGCAGATCTCATCTAGCGAGCCCGCGCACGACTCCTCCATACCTGCGAGCGACACGACCTAAGCATCCCCCGAGATCGATCCCCCAAAACTAACTGCCCACGCGAGCTCCGACAGGGGCGCATAATGGCCGGGGACCCGGTGGCCGGTGGTCCTGCTAATCGATCCATCCATCCATCCATTGTGGTTCTTTTAGAGCTTCTTTGAACACGTAACTTGTGAGGAAATGAAAATATATAGAACTATAAAAACTAATTCTTTGATGTTCCATAAGAATTTTTTAGAAATTTGAAGAAAAAGAAGATTCATACAAAATACAAAGAAGATTTTCCATGAGATCCAAGCTTATATTAGAATTTCTTCAAAATTCCTATGGATTGAACCATTCCATAGGAATTTTATAGGAATCCTATAACCTCATTCCTGCTATCCAAAGGACCTCTGTAGGAAAAATTTCTGTAGATTCAAATCCTACAAAATTCCTTTAAAAATCTTTCAATCCAAAGAGGCCCTTACGGGCAGACTTAGTAAAAGCGCACCGAGGGACATAAAACCAGCCGATATTTGCTTTGCTTATGCCCCAAATCTACCTAAGTACATAATCACACGTACATGTATGAGCGTGTTTGGTTGTCTACACGCGTTTTTGAACCTGGCTTATTGGGGACAAGGCCGCTGGGGATAGCCCCGCGCGGTATATGTGCACTTGTTTGGTTGCTTTCATCCCTTATTTAGGTTGAGATGGTGTTTAGTTGTCTGCATGAGCTAGTTGGATGGGCTGTCTAAAGCACGGGGAACATGTTTGGTTGCATACATCCATCCGGTTGTGGAAACCTTGCACCATCTTTGGTGAACTTACCACCACACAGCTCATCAGTTCCAACATCTCTCACCTTGTTTAGTACTTCATATATGAATGTAACAAAACAAACAAGAATGGAATTTTCATAAACACGAATGCAATGTTTCATGTTGGTTTACTACTTCACACATGAATGTAACAAACTAAATTATTACAGTTCTCAGACCAACGGAAAGAACGGTATCATCTCCTGACACATTACACATGGATGGGAAGCTGATACATATTACAACAGTTTAAATCCTGTCGTTGTCTTTGTTTGCCCACGTTGGTCAGCTCACTGGTTCCTCTTGTTTTCTCAAGCAACATTGTCATCCGATGGCACACCATGGTCCTAAGTTGTCACTACCACAGAAAGGGCTATCACAGGAGGTTCAAAACTGTCATCCCAGATGGTTTCCTGACCCGTCTATGCGGAAGAGTTTGTAATGACTCATGTCATCACAGACGGGTTGGCATTCCTATCTGTAATGACATGTCTTCACAGACGGTTTGGAATAAAGAATCGTCTATGATGACATGATCATCACAAACGGTTCACTTGCTCACCAGTTTGTGATGTACATGAGATGGTTGATGTTGTCGCTTGCTTATGCCGTACATGACATCACAGATGGTTGGCCATTCTAGCCCGTTCGCGATGTTCTTTTCCAGAGGGCAGTTTTTTTTCCTGTTTTTAGGCTAGCCTCAAGAACTGCTAGCCATGACCTTTGAAAAATAACAGATTTATATAGCAGTTCACAACACAATTCGTATTAGCAATTCACACAACACAATTCAACTCAAATTATATACATATGCATTGAACCAAATGTTTTAACAATATTCATGTTTCCAACAGGAAAAAGTTTGATCACAAATAAACTCAAGTTTGATCATAGCTATACTCTTACACCTCCACTGTAGAAGTCGGCATCGAGGGTTTGTGATGTGGGTATTGATGAAGAAAGCAAAAACCCCTCGAATCCGCTTTAGTTCGGCTTCGCCGAGAAGACTCTTGTTGTCAATCATCCAACCCTATCGCTAACGAATACTGATATTAAATTCATGCATATAAATATTGACAAATATAAATGAGTCGATTTAATTCAAAGAGAAACCTTGAAATCTAATTTTCGGGTGACGAAACTCGTCACCATCTCCATGTGACGGCAAATATAGAATCCACATGTGTTAGTTGTTTTTATTTGCTTTTTGCACTAAAATTAAAAATAGGTTAGTACAATAGGCATTAATGATGGTGAAATGCAGTATATTAACATAGTAGCGAAGATACAGAAAAGTTTAGTTTGTGCTGCAACTTGGATTCTTTGGCTCTCCCTCCACGAGCAATGTACTTGATGAACGCCATTGTCAAGTATTTCTCGAATAAGCTTGAAGTTGTGAATATGACAAATTGAGGTATCAAGGTATATCACCTTGTTCCATTTTGGTATAAAACTACCAAAACTAAATGAAAGCTACATATAGAGACATGTTGTCATGATCATTCAACATATTGTATTCTCCTAAAGTTTCGAATGAACCAATAAGTGCAACACTTATCCCGAGTTGTAGGCATAGATGTATTTCTTATCCTTTTGAGCCATGAACGCTTGTGTGACGTATTCTAGAACATATTCTGAATTGTCAGTGATGACTCTATTTGTGACCCTGGCTGGGTTAAGGAAACCGACCAGTTCCCTATGCAGCTTGGCTTCGTTGTTCACGTATTTATACAAAATGAATGAGGATATTATACATTGTCTTATATATAAATTGAGTGAGCAGACTTATAATATCCAGCGTCTCAAAATGTTCATTTCGAGGGTGTCGAGGTGGAAGAGTGTGGCGTACACGGTTTTAAGGCTGGATAATCTCTTGTGTTTACTGTACCGGTCTCATGATAAGTAGCCGGTACATACAAGTTAACCTGTATATCATTGTCATACACGCATATTTCAATATCGGAGATATAAATAGTCCCTCAGGTCGAGGTCATTTACCTGTAGCCCAACGGCTAGAAATTTACAGCGAAAATCAAGTGGTGATGAAGCCCATCAATATGCCATACCCGACAGGCAACTGACTGGGAATTACACCCTAGCTTTCGCGAACTCAATCGTATCCTCGGAATTGATGTCTCTTTCGTCTGGCCAAATCAACAAGCCAGGTAAGTACATGGAATGTACTCGCAAGCATCCCGTAGGAAGAGTTTAACGGACATGTTTCATGCAAGGTTTGTTCAATAACAGGCTCTACCCTAAGTTGAAGGTTGAGCGGAAAAGTAAGTTTTCATTTGAAATACGATGGTAATAGATTTAAAAGCATTTCGGAAAGCAAGCCCGTCTCTGACAGGTCAGTATCTGGTGCCAAAGATTATCTTTTGACATTCGTCAACTAGAGGTCGATAACCCGTGTATCGCCTCACACCATACTCAAGCCTACTCGTGCTACCGGCCTGCAGCACGGGCCAGGTTTCACTTCTGCAGCTCCTCACTACCAACCTGTAGCTCAAACTGCACACTGTGGACACATCATGCCCACGTCCTTAATCCCATTCCCACATTTCGTAACCAAAACTTAGTCTATCCAGTGTGTGGCCTTTCCAAGTTGTGTCCATAACCGAGGACGCGGCTATTCGAATAGATTTTAACACTCTGTAGAGGTTGTACGGCTTTACCCACAAGATGTAAGTCCCCCTTGTCGCCAGGTACCGATGGGCACACTTCGCGAGGTGTGCTGGCATGGTTATTGCAACGAGACCCTTCGCCCGTTTATGTACCAGAGCTGGACCTGCTAGATATGATCTACCCAGTCTTCCTTGTACTCGGTGATTCCCGACCCACAACCCGAAGTGGACTTATCTTTGTGTTGAACCTCTCCTCACGTAATTACGTGGAGGTCCTCTAGGGATGCTATTCTACCTAGCACACTGTGGCGCACCCGGTTTTAAGGCCGGATAAGCCCTTGTGTTTACGGTACCGGTCCCTGGATCAGTAGCCGATACCCACAAGTTTATCTGTGTATCAAGATCATACACGCACTTATTAGAATGTAAAGCATAATCCGATCTTTAAGATTGAAAAACTATACCTTTAGCCCAACGGCTAGAAATCTTGCAGCGGAAAATCGAGCGGTGATGAGCCCATCAATATGCCGTTCCCAACAGGCAACTGACTGGGGGTTCGCCCTAGTTATCGCGGATATCGTCATTGCTTTCGAACGGTCGCCTATCGGTCTGGCCAAATCAACAAGCCAGGTGAGTACATTGAATGTACTCGCAAGCGCTCCACCGGGGAGTTTAGTACGGATATGATCATGCTTGGAATTTAACAATAACATGGCTCTATCCTAAGTTTCATGTTGTGCGAGAAAGTAAGTTTACATTTGAAATAAATACATAGATGTAAAAGCGATTTTATCAAAATTATCTCGACGCGACGAGATAAGGTATTGCTCAAAACACTCGCCCGTTGCAACGGGGAGTTCACTTTTGTGCTTACCGTTACAATGGTACAGCACGGTACTTACCCGGTTCCACAGGGAGACGCAGCTCGCCTCGTACTTACGGGGTTCCCAATCACCCGGTTCCTCAGGTAGACGACGCTCACCTCGTACTTACGGGGATTCTAGGGTTTGTCCGTAGCTACGAGAAAACCCGACTTCACACCTCCCGCTACGGCGGGAACTTGGCAAACTGCCCTGCGAACACGACGGTTCGCGTCCTTAAACCCATAACCCAGAAATCCTTTTTGGGGCTCAGAGAGCCAGACTACTTTAGTGTGGCCCGACCAAGTTCGTCCATGACCGCGGACGCGGCTATTCGAATAGTTTTTAACACTCTGCAGAGGTTGTACGGCTTTACCCACACGATGTAGTTCCCCCTGGGCATGCTATGCGTCGCATGTGTCCAGAGCTTGTACAACGAGACTCTTCGCCGGTGTG
Source organism: Stipa capillata (assembly GCA_019208055.1). NCBI lineage: Eukaryota > Viridiplantae > Streptophyta > Magnoliopsida > Poales > Poaceae > Stipa > Stipa capillata. The sequence continues at coordinate 44,340 of JAGXJF010005095.1, read as the reverse complement.
AACCCAGCCATGAACCCGTCAGAAGGACATGTCCCACACCTAGCTCGAGACAGTATCCCTGCTACGAGGAGGTTGGTGTTCCAACTCTGTGGCGAACCAAACCTCGTTACCCACGGGTTTAGCCCTCTTTGGAGCTACCCGCCCCACATGCACTCTACTAACTGCCCACGGGTTCATGCTAGTCTAGGACGGTTACTAGATCAAGTCCTTCCCACAAAGGACATGTGGTCGTACTGTAAGACTTAGCCAAACGGCACTTAAGACAGGTCCTTAGGTGATCCGAGAAGGACTCCACACCTCACCCTAGAACGGACTGTGAGAACCACGCCGGGCATTACCTCACACTCAACATGCCCCCTGCATTTCCCCCTTCATCTCCGACCCGGATCAAAATCTTCTCCATTTTCAGCTTGGTTTCACAAAACCATTTCCGGTAGAATATCCCAACCCATGCATATCCTACCTTCCATGCACCTCTACAACCGGACGCGACGGTCCGTTTCGATATTCCATCACATGAAATATGGGGTGTTGCTTTTCTTTTCGAAACCTACTTCATCTATTGCGGGGCTAAGCATATGTATGTATATATCCATACTATCCTAAGTTTCCAATAATCTTCGGAATACAATAGTCCTAGGGCGACAAGGTTTACGGGGTCGGACTAGGGTTTTCCTATCATCGGTGATATCTACTCTATATAAAATAACAGGGATAAAATATAACATGCATGGTTCGAAAACAAAATAATATTTCGTAAAACTGGGATTCAACATGATCAAGAGCGGAGAGCTTGCCTGGCGTTATCGGCCGAGTCGATCGCAAACCTGATACGACAACATCGGGAATCCTGCGCGTGAGGTATCGCCGCGTCGCAACTACACGTCGGAAAAACAACGAATCACTAACGGCGCGAGGAAGATCCATTTAAGATCCAAAATTATGCTCAAGCAATATTTTAAAACCATACCTCGATCTTAGAGGGTGGCTAGGATTTTTAGGGTTTTACGATGCCCTTTCATCTTCGAATTATGCAACATGAACATATGCATGAAACTTGTGCAAGGTTCCTAATTAGGAGTGTCTAACCTGCTGGAAAGAACCTACTTATGCATGCTCTTGTCTCTAACATATTTGAGGGACCTAACATGATGGGGATAAAACTAGGAGGATCATATATATATGCATGACATTAACACTAGGGTTTCTAGGGTTTGGGTGTTAAGCACATGCTCCTATGGTTTTGGGCTCATGCACTAAATAAAGAATGATGGGCTAAAAAAAGTACATGAACCTTGAACTCTAAACCCACTGGACAAGTGGAGGGGAATCATCTATTCAAACTATACTTGAAAAAGGAGTTTAAACTATATATGGATGCTTATGTTTTAGGGTTTCATAAATTAACCTATCCTTTTTAAACCTTGAGCTAAGCAACATGAATGCATGGTTGCAACTAGTGCAATGCTCAAAAATAAACATGTTTACATGCTGGAGCAACCTAGAGCTAAACACCTATTCAAAAAGGGAATTCAAAAGACTGTTTGAAATTTGAACTGTGTACTGGACTGGGCTGTACAGGGAGAACCATTAAGATTTTCGAAAAGTGGTCTATATGAAAAAGATGGGAAATAAAGTTTTGAACAACTTTTATTTGGGACTTTTCCTGAGATTCGGCTTGGATGAGGCTGTACCGGCTAGAACAGAGAGGAGAAGGGACTTGAGGCTGTGGCAAGACGCGGCAGTGGAAATAGCTAAAGGGAGCTGCCGCGGTAGGAATGGGGCAGCGGTGGTTGCTGAGCTGGGCTGCCGCGGTAGGCGAAATGGATGCGGCAGGCTGCCACGGCAGGGTGCGGCAGGGAAAAATGGCAACTCGGGCTGCCGCGGCAGGGAGATTGAGCTGCGGCAGGGGCTTTGGCTGCCGCGACAAGGAAGCTAGGGGAGGAAAGGAGAGAAGTCCGGCGGCGGCTTGGACATGGCCGGCGGCGAGGGAGTTGGCCTGAGCTTGGGAGCTTTGGGAGCTACAGAGCAAGGAAGGGGAGGGAGCAAAGAACCTCGGGAGCTCGGCTGTTGATGGGAAAAATAATGGAGCAAGGTGCAGCTGGAGTTTGGGAGCTCGGGCATGGCTTGGTGAGCAGCTCGGGGAACTGCAGGAGCTCGGTTAGCTGTGGAAACCAAAGGAGGGAGTGGAGCAGCTGGGGCAGCTTGGGAGCTCTAGCAATGGAGGAGAGGAGGGGGAGGACAGCTCAGGTAGAGTAGAGGAGGTAAGCTGGGCTACTTGGCCGACTGGTCCAGGAGGAAGGAGAGCAAGAGATGGGGGGAGGTGGTGCAGCTGCCATGGGGAGGAGCTGCAGGGAACTCAGCTGCTCTAGTGAGGAGGAAGGTAACTCGGCTGGGAGAGGGAGAACTGGTGAGCTCGGCTGTTAATGGGAAAGCAATGGAGCTTGAGGGAGAAAGGGAGGAGCTGGTGTAGCTGCTGCTGGGGTGCTCATAGAAGAGGAGCTCGGGTTGGTTGAGGAAGGAGTTGGTAGCTCGGGAGGGAGAGAAGAGATCATTGGAGCTCAAGCCATGGGGGAATAGCTCGGCTGCTTGGGCTGTTTGGAAACTCGAAAATGGAGAGGAGAGGGAAGGGAAGAGGCAAGGGAGGAAGAAGAAAATGCAGTAGCTGATTGGTGTGGCATGCTGTTCTGCTCAGGGGAAAATAACAGGGATAAGGGAGGCGTGGTGCTACAGATTTGACATTGAACAGGAGAGGGGCCAGCTGTTGTTGCTATATCAAGTATTGGGCACCTGATGCATTAAAGGGAATGGTGTAAATGAGCTGCTTGCTGGTTCAGCTGCAGGGGGGCAATGGTGACGTGCTGGCAGCAAAGGAGGGAGATGCTGGCCACTAAAGAATGATGAGAAAAGAGATTGCTGGTGGCGTGGCAGGGAAAGAAAGAAGAGGGGCAACGTGCTAGCTGCTGCTGTGGTACTGCTGCTGAGCAAAAGAAAAAGAAGGGCGAGGGGAGCTAGCAGAAATGGCAGGGGAAAGAAAGGGTGCATGCATGCATGGCAGCTATAGGGGAGAGAGTGCTGGAGTTAGAGTTTGTGAAAATAAAGAAGTAAGGAAAGGAGAGGGGAGATGGGATGGCTTGGTTGACTAAAGGAGCAGCTAGTCACTCAATGCATGCATGGCTACGGCTGTAAAGGAGTTGGTGATGCTATTGGCTGCTAAGGGAAAACAGCAGGGACAAGATAGAAAGGATGGGGCCGCATGTTGATGGCAGTGGTGGTGAGCCAACGAATGGAGCTGCATGCTGCGACATGGATTGGCAGAGTTGCGAGTTCAAAAGAAACAGAGCACTCTAATCTGAGTCCTGTAGGTTCTTGGTACGATGGATAGATGAGCTTGCATTGGTAACATTTTATTTCATCACAGGTTTGGTGTGGCGTAGATAGATAACAGGGTATGGGACTTGGTGACCTCGAAGGGACAGCAGGATTTCTTTAGATGCATGCGCACCTACGCAGGTAGATCGCATAGTTGCACAAAAGAGCAAAGCGGAGGTGGCAAGAGGGCCTCTGGGAATATGTATGTTTACGCATACATATACACATGGGGTTTTTATTAAATATTCACATGGTGGAGTTTGCCAAGGTATTTAGGAAGTATTCTAGAGGTATTCTGAAGAGAGAGAAAAGGTGGCGGGGGTGCCTGCATGCACACGTGGGCGAGGAATTGTCTAGAACATTATATAAATAAGATTTTGACTGAAACAAGAGATAAATGGATGAATCGGTGAAATGGTAAATAGTTATTTGGTGGAAAGCTACTGGGACAGATATTTTTCTCCCGGTACGGTAATCTGGCAAATGTGAAAAAGATATTTTTGTGTTGCATGGTAAAGAGAGAAGGGATTACCACGGTGAAGTAATTATTTGAGGTTTTACCATGCAGAAAGATAAAAAGGTAACCCGGCAAGAGTAAAGGGTAAGGATGAAAAGAAATTTGCGTATATATATTCTGGTAAGGAATAATGGTAAGGTAGCTGACGATATTTTCTGGGTCAGGTGGTAAAAGAATTTTACCGAGGAAAGTAGTTCAGGGTTTGGTGTGTATGTGCCCACATACACTTGGATATTTTTGCATATATGGGATTTGCATGGAGGTGAAATGGACATGCGAAGTTGCAGTAGGCTGTGGTTGAATGATATCACGGATGCATGTATATATGCACGGAGTTGTGGTAGAGCCGAATGTTGAGTTAGGGTTGTGACCCGTAGCTCGGGAGGAATGGGTCAGGGTTTTGCGTATGTGCATATACCTAAAAGCAGTATATTTTTGCACATGCTCGCGATCGGTCATATCGAAGTTGATGGTAGGATTTCAAATTATTCGGAAAAGATTTAAGATAGGTATATGTTTCAATTTCGCAAAGTGCCGCGGGGCACTTAGCGGCAGATGTGGATTTAGGTTGCATCGGCTGGATACGAGGGGGAGGAATGCCAAGGGTTTGATCTTGGTGGAACTGCAAGGTGGTTAGCCACGCATGGAGACAAAAGAGTAGATCAGGGTTGAGAGCATTTGCTGAACAGAGTCCCGGCAAAGCAGAGATCAAAGATACAGGAACAGAGGGGAAAGGTTTTGGGTTGACACACTTTAGGATTTCGCAGGGGCATGATTTTGGATAAAAGTTTTTAATATGCTGAATCTTAACTTGCATTATTAAGAAAAAGTTTTTGTTGGCCCTAATTTTCAGGTTCTGGAAATTGGGGTGTTACACACACTCTCCCTACTGCCCACGGGTCCAGGCACTAGTACTCGACAGGGTATTTAGTCAAGTCCTTTCCATAAAGGTCATGTGGACGTACGGGGTGAAATTGGTCAAGCGGCACTTAGGCTCGGTCCTTAACTGATTCGAGCAAGACTGCACATCATCACCTCTTAGCCATGTCCCTACATGCTACAACCATTCCTCAGATCTCCACTTACTGTTCTCACCCGAATCAAAATCATCCTCCATTTTATTTGGGGTTTTTGGCAAACAATACTTTCGACAGTCACCTCGAAAGGTACATGCCTTTCCGAGGGTTTTAATCCCATAACCCAAGGGGTTTCGTAGGAATAAGACAAAATTACGTTTCTCTCTATAGCAGGTCTAAGCATGGCTATTGCCTATATCCTTAATATTTTGTTGGTCATACGATGACCGGCTAATTATTACTAGGGTTACAAGGATTGATTTGCCAGACCTAAGTCATATGCAACTACATGGTGTAGCTAGATCTAGCATAAAATAAATTCATACTCATATAGCATGCAGAGTTGCAAACAAAGTAATTAAGTTTTCACACATATGGGATTCAACATGATCAAGGTGGGAATGTTTGCCTGGTACTATGGGCCGGTTCTCGATCTTGGACTTGATACAACAAACGTCTGGAATCCTTCGTGCAGGTCTCGTAACATCGTATCTACACGTCGAAAAATATTGAATAAGGCTGCGAGGAAGAACCAAATAAGAATCACATACACTCGTGAAATCACTATTGATGAGCGCTAGACCTAATTGTTCATTGGGGTTCTTAAGGGGCAGAAAGAAATACCCTTCACATGAAATAAGGATTCTACGTACAATTGGGAACCCTAGTTTATTTGATTAACATCGTTCTAGGACTTAGATGTTCTTGGTTCTTATATTTTAGTTGGGTCCAGGGGGTAGGTATGAATATTGAAATGTTTTGGAAATTTTATTAACAAGGCTTTTGGAGTCATTTACTAAGATATAATCAGTTGAGAGATAGGACATATTTAGGGTCTTATATCCTTTTACTAAGACATAATCAGTTGAGAGTTAGAGGAAGAAAACAAGAGAGTGAGCTGTTATGGAGTTAGGACCCACATGGAAAGGGGGCTATGTGCATTCGGTTGGTGCAGGAAGAGTGAGTATAGCAAAGGAGAGAAGAGTTAGAGCAGAGAACACAGTTCAGCTAGAGTGGTTGTCTCATATTTGATTTTTGTAGAGCACGGGAGAGACTGCGCATAGTGGATTAGCACATGGAGTGACAGCGAGAGATGAGCAAAGCAATAAGAGATATTTATTTAATCCTTCGAGTAGGATTTGTGGTAGCAGATAAAAGGGTTTTACTGTAGAAATAGGTGGTGCATATGCAAGGGTACCTCAAAAGAAAAAAAATAGGAATTTTGGATGTTTAATTTGGCTGGATTATTCCCTAATTTCAAGTCTAGATTGATTTGGAAGCTTTGCACTTTACCATACTATTACTTTGGTTGTAGACTGAGAATACTCTTTGGAATTCACTAAACTTATCTGAGGTGGTCTGCTACCATTAAGGTTATAGAATCTTGGAGTAAGGTTTCTCCTGAGTTTCGAGAGAGAGTATACGGAACTAGGTGTGCGGAATGTTCATACCCCTGCTCCTGAGGCACACGATATTGTAGGGATAGGGAACATGGTTGCGAGGATCAGAATGACGAGAAAAGAGCAAGGTCATATCATTGTGCTAGGGTTGGGACCTGTTGCTCAAAAAGATGGAGCTTAGGGTTTGCGTATATACGTATATATAAAAGCAGTATATATGTGCACACACTCATGATAGGACATGACGAAGTAGATGGTAGAAGATCATGGTATTTAGAAGAGATTCATGACGTATATATGTTTCAATTTCGCAAAAGTACTGTGTGGCACTTAGCGGCAGATGTTGGTCTAGGTTGCACTGGCTAGGCAAAGGGGAAGGAAATGCAAGGATGAGTGGCCACGTATGGAGACAAGGTGTAAAGCAATGTTTGTATACCTTGCCAGACAGAGTTTCGACAAAGCGGAGATTAAGGGAATAGGAACAGAGGTGGAAGATTTTTGGCTTTCCTAGCTTCAGGGTTTAGCAGAAGCATGATTTGAATAAAAGTTTTAATCCGGTGTATTTTAACTGGTATTATTAGCGCAAAAAGTTTTTGTTAGCCCTAATTTTTCATGTTTCGAAAAATCAGGGTGTGACAAAGAGCTTGAACAAGTCCTGGAAGAATACATAGAAGTAGTCGCCAAGGTCTTTGTGGAATAGGTGCTCCTCCATGAACCTGGCAGAAATGCATTTTGGTCTTTCTGGTCCAAGCTGAAAATTGTTGCTCTATTCCATGTACCACTCATGCAATCTCTGATAGGCTACTGAAAAGTTTGCAATTTCATCTGTTAACATCATTGGTTGTCCATTAATGAATTTGCAAGCTAGTGGCATCAATGGGAGATTATGAACATCCATCGGGAACCCGGAAGACGGTGGATGGCACTCTTGCTACTCTTCTCACTCTTGCTACTCTTGCTGTTGCCGCTCCAGCTTCTGAAGGTTTATATAGCCGCTAAGTGTGGTTTTGGTAATTAATGACAATACCTATGGACTAACAATTGTGTTGAGAATTGTTTGAAGGTTGTTCCATAGGTAATGCAATGGTTCATAGAGCATGGATTCATTGAAGAATGCCATGAGATCAAAAGAGTTGCATCGAGATCAATGAGCTCTAGGTGATGCTCATGTGATCAAGAAGAAGCTAGAGAGAAGAAGACCTCGGATGATCAAGATTGTAGTTCAAGGAGTAAACTCAAAGATGATCGAGGTGTGCGAAGCTCATGAGTTGAGCTAAGTGAAGAACAAGAGGAAGTCCATGAGTTGGACTCGAGAAGATTTGTGATAGAGCGTGTTGGGGGTTAGGATCCATGGGCTCATATGTTGAGCTAAAGGATCGAAGATTAAATCTATAAGTTGGATTGAAGAAAGTTGACAATCAAGCAAAGAAGACTTTGTCTCTTGCGGTAGATGGACCAAGTGACAAAGGTATGAGATTGTCAATTTAGGTTTATGGACTAACCCACACGCTATGTGTTTGAGAGTGAGTTGGGGTTAGGTCCATATGGTGGCAAGAGATGAATCGAGTTATTCATATATGTCAAATGGAAGAGCAAGATCAAGTCGAGCACAGTGAAGACTCACGAACTTGATGCTTGCGGTTCAAGCCTTAGTGGTGAACCGATGAAGATGATGTGAAGAGAAAGCCTCCCATACTTGGTCCACGGGGAGCTATCAATTGGACTTCATCAAGCTTCCGAAGATCAAGAGATGATCGAGATAGAAGCGAGGATGGAGATCGTCATCAAGCTCAAGTGGAGTTGATGATGAGCATACAAGAGATATGAGAAGTGTCGGGACCTGGACGATGTGTTCGTCAAGTCCGGCAAGGATTGCTTGAGGCAAAGATATGCCATATACTAGAGTTTCTAGTTTTGCTGGTCTCACGGAGTTTGGTGGGAGACCGGGTTATAGGTTCGATAGCCGTACTATCAAGAGGGGCTATCGGACGTGTAACGCGATCATATCAGGTCTCGCACTACAAGAGAAAAGCTCATCGCACACGGGTAAAAAAGCTCATCGCATACGGTTTTTCAGTTTGGCCCGTGTGCGATGTGCTCCATACAAACGGGTTATTTAGGTTAGGAAAAAAGCCAAAAAATATTGTTAGACACGTAGAACTCACATGTTTTATGCCCTCTACAACCATGCACGCGCCACAAGTCACAAGTCACGCTATTCTTCGCGCGAAATACGCGCGCGTGTGGTTTTGGAGACTCGAACGCATGACCTCTTGCTCTCGCGCGAGCCCACCTAACCATCTCACTCGAACGCAATCTTATGACTGGAAGGATATCTATTCCTTTTGACCCTTTCAATCTGAATTTTCTGGCTAATATTTGGATACTTAGATGGCTCCAAACAAGAAACTTGTCAACTATAAAGTTATAGATCTCATCGAGAGCTACAATTTTCATATAGACATTGTCTCCATCCAACTTCATATGAGAAAGTTACGAATTTTCGAAAACGAGACATCGCACACGGTTGTTTCCTAACAACCGTGTGCGATGTGCTGTGCGATGTGCCTCATTCCGGCTAATATTTGGACATTTATATGGCTTCAAACGAGAAACTTATCAACTACAAAGTTGTAGATCTCGTCGAGGGCTATATTTTTCATATAGACATTGTCTCCATCCGACTTAATATGAAAAGCTACGAATTTCGAAAAACGACATCGCACACAGTTGTTTCCTAACAACCGTGTGCGATGTGCCTCCTTCCGGCTACTATTTGGATATATAGATTGCTTCAAATGAGAAACTTGTCAACTGCAAAGTTGTAGATCTCATCGAGAGCTGCAATTTTCATATAGACATTATCTCCATCCGACTTCATATGAAAAAGCTATGAATTTCGGAAAACGACATCGCACACAGTTGTTTCCTAACAACCGTGTGCGATGTGGCTCCTTTCGGCTAATATTTGGACATCTAGATTGCTCCAAACGAGAAACTTGTCAACTGCAAAGTTGTAAATCTCGTCGAGCGCTACAATTTTCATATAGACATTGTCTCCATCTAACTTAATATGAAAAAGTTATGAATTTTCACATCGCACACGGTTGTTTCCATCGCATACGGTTGCTAGGAAACAACCGTGTGCGATGTGAGGCATACGGTTTTTCAGGAAAAAATCCTGTGCGATGTGCCTCACATCGCACACGGGCCAATTTACCGTGGCACATCACACACGAGCCTGAAATAGTGACCGTGTGCGATGTTCACATTGGTGACGGGTTAGGCTAAACCGTGTGCGATGAGGGGTCTTAAAAGACCTGTTCTGTAGTAGTGTCGGATGCTCAATCATATGTTGCATGTGTGTGTCGTGTTTAGCCAAAAATCTAGAACTTAGTGTTCTAGGTTTCTGCCTAAGTCCCAGCGGTCTGACCGTCTGTGTAAGGCAGTCTGACCGGTCCTCTTGGAGGTCAGACCGGCCCGGTCCGTGTCTCTGGGTTTTTCTGTGCAACGGTCCCGACCGGCCTCTTGTGGCGGTCTAACCGGCGGTTTCTTGCTTCCAGTAGGTTTCCCGGTTGTGCTGGGATGGAATCCCGGTATCTCCGAGATCCGCTGCTGGAATCTATTTATCCCTTTTGAGTTGGAATCTCCAGTGTGTCCGGTTTTGATTCCGGTGTGTCCGGTTTTTGGGGTCCGGAGTATCCGGAGTTTTTTACCCCGGAATGTCCGGACGTGCGTTCTCTGTGTGAGTTCAGTAAGGGCGGTCTGACCGGCTTAGTGCCGCGGTCGGACCGGCCCTCCCTGTCCAGATGAGTTAGCTCAGTTTTGGACTGCTCTCTGTTGGGTTCCCGGAGTGTCCGGGTGATATCCGGAATGTCCGGAGGTTGTCCCGAGGCTTGGTGCTTTTGGGAGTGTTCATCCGGAGTGTCCACCCCGGTATGTCCGGGTGTTGGTTTTCCTGTGTGTAAGGAGGTTCAACGGTTAGTTTTATAGCTGTTGAAGTAAGTGCGGTCTGACCGGCCCTATAAGGCGGTCTGACCGGCCTTTTCGCAGAAACCATCAAACGGCTAGTTTTTGGGGGTTTGGGTATTTATACCCACCCTAACCCGTGGGGGATGGTGGCTGCTACCTCTTGGGTCATTTGTTGATCCTCTCCTCTTGCTCCTACTCTCTCCAAAGTCCTCAAGTGCATGTATTACTAGATTGAGGTGTGAGGAAGAGTTTGTGCATCGGTTGCACTTAGCGTATGCATTAGTTGCATCGTGTTGAGCATTCAGCGTCGATTGTGTTCGAGCGCGTGTCCAGGAGTTTGTTACTCTTGGAGGCCACCGACTCCTAGACGGCTTGGTGATTGTGAGCTCGGTGATCTCTTCGTGAAGATTGTGAAGAAGCCCGAGAGATTGTGAAGTGGCTTTGGAGCTCGCCATCTCCGGGAGTGGAGGAAGGAGCTAGCCGTAGTGGTCGAGGAGACTTCGGAGAGTCCTCGAGAGGAAGTGACTTGGGAGGGAGCCCACCCTTGATCAAGTGTGATCGGGTCCTCAAACGGAGACGTAGGATATCGGTGGATATTCGAACTACGGGTCATACATCGTTTGTCCCTTGTCTCCTTTACATATCACATTTCATTCTTGCAATTCATTCTTGCTATATTGTATATCTTGCATAGAATTGAATTGCTTGCCATATTGTATTGCTTATTAATCAACCTAGTTTTGAAATCATACCCACTTGATTAGGTTGCTAGTGCACTAGTTGAACTTAGCTTTTGAGGGGGAATAATCTAGTTCATAGCCAATAGTTTAATTCTGCATTTAAATTGGCTAGAATTGATTAGAAGTTTTAATTGCCTATTCACCACCCCCTCTAGGCGACATCTTGGTCCTTTCAACTTCTCTTCTCGGCATTACTTTTCTTTACTGAATAAGGTTTCTCTGTTGGCACTGTTGGCTCAGTCATCATTTGCTCATGAACGGCCAAGGTGTTAGCATATGCTTCACTGCCGCTAAAAGCTCCATTGGGCTTGGGTTCTTCTCCCCAGCTTGTGATGCTAACTGTGATAAAGACTAGTCGACTAGGATGACGTCCCTCTTTGGCCGCTAGATGAATGAGCTGATTGCCTCTGCCAGGATCGTGATCTCATCTTCCACAGGGATGGGCACCGGGAGGAGCTTGAAACCATCAACCATGTAGTCCACAGGAACCCTAATATACTTAGGCGTAAGGGGGGACGACCGTGCATCGAAGACCCCGCTCCGGTGGATATGCCATCCAAAAAGCAACATCAAGGGGATTGTCACCTATTACCTTGGCCGTGAGCTTGCATCGGGTGGCTTCCTACAGAATGATATAGTAATTAGCTAAGGCATCCTATAAGTTCAATTCACCAAGCATTATGGAACCGGTTTATATCTTAGCGGGATGAGTTCGTAAGGAATTGATTGACTTCCTTCTTCTCCAGCCAGACCGCCGGATGCGCAGCTACTCCTATGGTTTATATCTTGCCAAGATGAGTTCGCAAGTTCCCCTTCCTAAGCATGTTGACAGTCTCTACATCGTCATAATTGTAGATTTGGTTTAAGTTTGTCTGTCACTCAATGTCTCATAAATCATTGGCTATTAGACATAGTGTTACAGATCAATGATCGAGTGCTAAGCATTTAGAACAATAAGCACAAATCGATAAGATCTAAGCTGTAATCCAACACAATGGTAAAAAATCATGCATATTGAAGGGGGTAAGTAAGATTTACAGTGGGGATGCTTACTACCATGGCTAAACACGAAGGAGTATGTGGTTAGGATAGGCTTTACCACCAAGCAGGAGAGGACGAGGAGCTCCACTTATCGGAAAAGAAGCCGATAAGCACTGCTTGCTGGATAGGGAGCTGAGGACCACCGCTTGCTAGAGACGAAGCCGAGGATCATCGCTTACTGGAGAGGAACCCGATGATCACCATTGAATGGGAGAAGCAAGCTAGGTCAGGGAGAGCACCACCGAGGAGAAGAGATGTAGAAGGTAGGCTTTACCTGTTTAGTGGAGAGGACGAAGACAACCCCCGCGCGTTGGAGATGAAACCCAGGACTAGCGCTCAACTGAAAGAAGCGATGAGTAATGCCGCTATTTTGGAACAAGAAGAGGAAGTGGTGAGGATTGGAATGATGCGCAGCGTGTTGGGCTATCCCTCCACATGGAGGTGAAGCTACAAGCCAGCAAACCAGCCCACAAGCCCAGTGCTGGTGAACCATTGATCTCTGCTGCATCCAAGGGTTGAGATCGTCTCATTTGTAGAAGGAAGAAGAAGAAAACCCTAGCCACTCCTCTCCAAGTCATGGCTGACATTGTGAGAGTTGGTGAATACACACAGAACACACAACAAGAGAGAAGAGAGGAAGAAGAAGAAGGATAGGTGATTCTGTCCAGATTTTGTTGCTTCAGATCAGACAGTGTTCAAGCCTGTGATTGGAGGCTCAAACATCCTTGGATTGGCTCCAAACTTTGTGAGCTTGTTCCTTACTTTGAGTACTTCGATCTAGTTAGCTGGTTTGAGTATTGGTTTAGTGGAGCATCAGTTTAGAGAGGTGTTTTGTCAGCTCGGGTTACTGCAGTTCCAGCACACAGTTTCGGTAGGCGAACAGTTTGAGTAGGAAAACGGTGTCCGATTGAGCTGAAATTTGGTCAGTTTATGGGGAACTCGTGTGTCTGCTTTCCTGCCAAATTTTGTGCAGTTTGGTTGAGCTGTTTGTGAGCAGCTGACAGATTACCGGTGGGGACAGAAACTGTGTTCATTCTGCTTGCAGTAGTTCTACCTCTTGTGCTTGTGGCTGTTGCTGTTGCCGGTTGGCAACGTGGAGAGTGTGTTGTATATCTCTAGATGTTCTAGAGAAGATATTGTACCCATCATTCTTATAGTGAAGTTGTGTGGACCGGTCGGTCTATAGCCGTGGTTTTTTACTCTTCAAGTTGAGGAGGTTTTTTCACGTTAAATCATGTGTCACATATGCATGATTATTGTGTTATTTCCGCTGCTAATTGTTGATTGAAGCTGTCCTCTAAGCTCATTATAAGTCACGGAATTCCTTGTGGATTGTGTTTGCCCTCTTATTCTCAACACAGCGCGGTGGGAACTCTAAAATCTCTCGTCATCTCCAGCTTGCACAGATATAGCCACTTTGCTTGGACGCCTTATGCTTGAGTGGATCTGACTCTAGAGAAACATCCAATAATTTTATTTGCCGGAGACTGACTAGGAGGTGCTTTGAGCACCGTGCAGGCCATGCTTAAGAAGTGGTGCAGACAATTAACACCATTTATCTGCATACGATGGATTTAGCAGGGAGTTCAGGCAACCAAACACGTCCAGTACCGATCGCATGCAGCCACGTACGCGGAACGGTACAAGCGTACCCGCGTGTCTGCGCCCCCGCCGGAGAAGGTACGTGAGTGTGCTGTCGTGGTCCAGCACGCGCGACCGGGCAAGCGGCGTGCGCATACGATGCGCCGGGGGACATCGCGGGCTCGCGGCACCGGAGCGCGCCGCGTATGCGAGCGAGGCGTCGTGCGGTTCACTCGGGGAGCGCGCTGAGAGTTTTTTTAATAATATTTTTATTCCCATAATAGAAGTACAACACAAAATCGAGGAGTTTCAAAAATAAGAACCGGTCGGCTGCTGAGCTGCCGATAAGAGAAAATCGACAAAGCAAAAGCCGACTACAGAGTGGGTCGACCTCTAATGGAACGAAAAGCTCCAAGTCGGCCCATGGCTGGCCGACATACCTAGTCGGCAAGTGGCCAGCCGACTTGCTATTTTAGTCGGCGATCCATTGGCCGACTTGCCCCTCTAGTTGGCAAATGATTGACCGACTTGGGCATATCGGCATTTAGGAGCCCGACTCCACCCGCCAGCACACACGCGTCGGCACACATGCACGCGAGGTGAGCGGCGGCGCGGCTAGGCGAGGCAAGGGCGGGGGCCGGGGACGCGGCAAGGCGAGGGGTGGCGGCCGGCTAGGCGCAGCGAGGCCGAGGGCCGGCGGCGCGGCGGTGGCGCGGGCTGAGGAGAGAGAGGAGAGGAAGATAAGAGAAGGACGAGAAGTAGAGAAGAAGGAGGAAGAAGAGAAGAGGAAGAGAAGAAAAGGAGGAGGAAGAAGAGGAGATGAAGAGAAGAGAAGCCGCGTCGCGGGTTTTTTCATCGTTTAGGTAAATCCTAATTTGGAAAAAAAATTATTGATTTAGCTTATTAGTTAGTTTGAATACATTAATTACAGATTTTTGTCTTGTGTAGCTTAGTATTAGCATGGTAGCTTAGTGTTAGAAACAATATTAATATGTTAGGTATATAAGGTGTTAGAATAATTTACTAGCGGCGTTTCAGAAACTGAATTTCATCTATGATCACATATGTCACGATTTCATTATATAGTTGACGATTTTAGAAATAGTTATACAGAACTAGAAAAATCGTACAGAAATAATACAAGTGGACTATGTAGTTAAGAAATAGTATATGAGTGTTAGCATTGTATTGCATCATGTTACGAATGCGGGTGTGTGCGAGTTTTACCCTTTGACGATGTGTGCGCACGGCAACCTTCGTTGGCTCTTCGTCGTAGTTAGCACACATGAAGAATCTTCTTCCGAAGGTGTACGGCATCTCTTTTGATTCCATTAGTTTGCATGGATCTTGGCACCAGCAGAGGGAAACCTCGACTCCGTTCGGCACATTGGCAATCAACTTCTCCTTCAGCATGTCGTCTGAACCGGATGAAGCCATTTCCTACCATTTTGCAATATGGGCATAGTTATTACATCCAGGAAACTAAAAAAGAATTACGCAAATATTTACCTCACACAAGCCCCGCTGCCGAGATCCCTCCCTCTTCCGCCTCGCCTCTGAAACCCTAATGTCCTCTCTCTCCACTCGCTCCCGAACCCTTAACCCCTCTCCTTTCTATCCACTTGCTTGGTCTATTCTGTTCGTTGGTGGGTGGGAGGCAGATAGAGGCATCGGAGTAAATAAATAGAGCAGCTGAGACGCATATCGGCTGTCATTGGTCGAGTTCTGACAAGCCTCACGGGGAGGGGCAAGTCGGTTACTGGCCAGCCGATTGGGGTCAAGTCGGCCACTGGCAGGCCGATTAGCGCCATGTCGGCCACTGGCCGACCGATTAGGGGCATGTCGGCCACTGGCTGGCCGACTTGCTATTGGCGCTAGAATCAGTTGGCCCAAGTCGGCCAGTGGGCTGCCGGCTTGGTCTTTTCGGCTGACTGTCAGCCAATTTAGTCCTTCTCGGTTTTTGGAACGCCGATTGGTCGTTTTCGGCAAATGGGCAGCCGACCAAGCGGTATTTTTAAACTTCTCCATTTCGTATTGTACGTCTATCATTTAGGGGAATAAAAATAACATTTAAAAAAAATATTCCGCGCGCTGGGGCGTTTGGTTCCGATGCTCGAGTCTCGAGCCGGATCCGAAGACGTCGTGTGTGTGCCGTTTCGGGCGGGCATACTGATTGAGAGGTTTCGGGGTTTTCGTTGCTGTGGTCCTGCAGGCTGGGATGTCGTGCATGTGGGCGTATGATGTGGTCTTTGCGTGCTTGGGCGCAGCACGGCTAGCATCTCCTGTCACCCAGATCTCTGTTGCTCTTTTCTTGATTTTCGGTTCTGTATTCGAATTTTGTAGAGGGTACAAGTACAAAGTAGTTACATGTACCGTGTGCGTAACCAACGTTGAAGGTTCATCCAAAATATTGAGATGGGGAGGAGATCGCCTAAAGAGGCAACAGTGACCACGGAAGAGAAGTCCACTTGAAGGCATGGAGATATCGTGATGATGCATACGGGCAAAGAAATTAGCTTCAGTTTAGAACTTATTTTGGGAATGCTTCCATGCATTAAGCTCAGCCACTAGCCGTGACGATTGTAATTTAGGACTATTGACTTTCCGATGCGTGCGCCCTAACGAGAAAACAATGAAAGGTAAACTCTGTCAAGTAGTGCAGAGATAGACATACAAGTTGTCAGAGGCAAGGCTACACGTCTAGCTGCACCAGGCTGAACACTATATCACCCTGATAATTCTTTTTGTATATCTCAAGAGGCTTATGTCCTTGTAGTCCCTGTATGTTGTGTGGACCCATGCTCGAGTTAAGTCTCACGTTTATTTTAGAGCAATTTTGGAGAGCTGCCGCATCATTGAGAAAACATACAAAAATATATAAATAATACAGGTGGAAAGCAATTAGATTAAATATATTTTAATTATAAAAAATATACTTATTCGTAAACTACTACACTGCAACAAATATTTTTTTTAGTTGCATCACTCCCTCTCCCTCTCCTCTTGATCTGCAAGAATAGTAACGACAACACACAACAACGATGAAGGGCATTGTGTAGCCACAGAGACGAATAGGCGGCATAAGGGTGCATTGACAAAGGTCGACACACTTCAACAATGATAAGAAACGACAATGTGCAACAAACATGTGACTGCAGGGGTTCATATCGGAAATGACATTGCTTCTTAAAATGGCTATAGTTTCTTTGTATAATTTTCATCATCTTTTGTGAGGAGGAGAAAAAAGACCAAAGTGCATTTTTTTCCCTGTGTTTTTGCTGTAGCACGAGTTCTTAGTAGAGTTTCGTCCATTTTTCTTTGATCAATTCAGGATGAACAAAACCTATTCAGAAAAAAGGAAGAAAAATACTTAAATCCATAGGAATGAGAATCCTCCACTTTTGCTCAAAAAATCCCACGAACGGCAACCGTTCTTTATGGTCAAAGTATGTGGAATACTATCTCATTCCTCGCTGCTTGGACATCGGCTTGGTTTTGTATGCATAATTTTTGCTATTATTCTTTAGAGTTATGCTTAAAAATATTATAAAATTATTTTTGACAAAAAGATACTAGTGCAATTTTATTGTGACGAATCTAACTATAATTCTTAGTAATAGTGCTACATCTATCAAATTAGCGTACTAATTGAGTACTACTCAAATGTACGTCAGAAGTTGGACACCCATGATAATAAAGATGAAGCTCTTTTTTTCGAACTGGTTGCACATCCCTAGTTAGTACTTTAATTCGGCACATATAGCAGTACTCAATTTTTGACATATTTTTAAAAAGTTATGTATGCACAATTCTTCCTTCAAAAAAGAGAAAAACTACGCACATTCTAAATCGATCGAGAGTAAGACGAATGGGACGAGTGAGGAGCAACTCAACCAACCCCCCCAACACACACACAAAATGCCCCCTCCGCTCTCATCTAACCACAGCGCAAACGCACAATTTACTCCCTGCTCCAACCGTTTCGTGTCCCCACAGAATGAGCCGTGGATGCAATCATCTCGTCACCTTGCCTACGGAACGGCGTCATAAAAACCCCAGCAACACGGCTCCGATCGGATCGCCAGTTACCGGACAGTAAACAGTAGAAACCGGCAGGTAGCAACAACACCACTGCAACCGTCCCATTAGCGCAGAGACAAGGGAATGGACAATTACCGCGATGATTACAACGACGGCGACGGCGACTGCGACGCGAGCTGAGCACCAACCACCCTTAAGTAAGACGTAAGACGCGCGGGCGCGGGCCGGGGAAAGGAGGAGGAGGAGGAGGAGGAGGAGGAGGAGGCGGCAACGGGTCGCGCGCGGCAGGCAGCGGCGAACTGGTGGATCTAACGCCACTTGCTGCTACGACTTCACTTCCCTTCCCCTCGCCTCGCCCACGCCTCCGTTTCCTCCCCCCCTCTTCGCCTTTCCCTGTCGCGCAATTCCCCGAGCATCGCGCGCCCGCTGGGCCTCGATCTCGTCGACGGCCGCGATGAGCGTGGAAGACGAGGTGGTGGGGGAGGCGGAGGCGGAGGCGGAGGAGCTCTTCTACGAGTCGCTCGACCGCATCCTTTCCTCCTCGGCCTCCTCCACCTCAGCCTCGGACGACGACGGCGACCACCCGCGCCGACGGCGCGGGTACGAAGCGGCGGCAGCTGCGGCGCTCGACCTGTGGACCTCCGAGCCGGCGCCCATCCAGGAGAGGCGGCAGCGGCTGCTCCAGCTCATGGGGCTCGCCGGGGATCCTTCCCTCGCGCGATTCGAGATGGGCCGATCCGGCTCCTACGACACCGTGGGCCCGCCACCGGCCTCTCCCGTCGCGCGGTCCAGATCGGACTGGGTGGCACCGTCCTCCGCTGCGAAGCCCCTGCTCGGAGGCGGTCGTTTGCGGTCGACCTTGTCCGACGCAGCAGATGCTACGCTGGAGGTGGTCGAAGAGGACCCCAGCTGCTTGATCAGAAACCTCGACGACGGCAGCGAGTTCGTGGTGAGGGAGGAGTTCGGTCTGCGCGAGGTTGGTACGGGGCGGCACCTCACTATGGAGGAGTTCGAGCTATTCATCGGACGCTCCCCTATCGTTCAGGAGCTCATGCGCCGCCAAAGCGTCTCGAACTCCAACTCAAACTCCAATTCTCAAAGTGGCGCCTCCACCCCCATGGAGAGGTCCAGCTCCGGCTCCAGCAATGGCGAGGGGCGCTCCAAGCGGCGCAGCAGCTGGCTCCGCAGCATCCGCAGTGCAGCTGGCTCCATGGTCACCTACTCACGTGACCACCGCAGCGACGAGAAGGACACATCCTCAGAGAAGGGCGGGCGCCGCTCCAGTTCGGCCACAGATGACAGCCAGGATGGTGCTGCACGCCATGGTCCGGACCGTGTCAAGGTGCGGCAGTACGGGAAGTCATATAAGGAGCTCAGTGGCCTGTTCATGAACCAGGAGATACATGCGCACAAGGGATCCATCTGGAGCATCAAATTTAGTCCTAATGGGCGGTACCTTGCAAGTGCTGGGGATGATTGCGTGATCCATGTTTGGGAGGTGTTGCAGTTCGGTAGGATGTGGGAGGAGAGGGAGGTAGAAGATAATGGGACCTGCAATCCGTTTGTTACCATGGCATGCAATGAGTCTTCGGAGCCAGTGTTGGCATCGGCTGCTACAGAGGGCAGCCATCAGGAGAAGAAGCTGCGACCAAAGGTTCTGCACAGTCGGAAATTGGTGAGCTCAGACCGACTGATGGTGCCAGAGCTTGTGTTTGCACTGTCGGAGAAGCCTGTGATAACCTTTGCAGGGCATTCAGAGGATGTGCTTGATCTCTGCTGGTCCCAATCTCAGGTAATGCTCACATTTCTTTTGAGTCTTTCTTCAATTCTAATGCACAAATGTTAATTTTGAGTATAATCTCAGTATGTGAACTGTGCTGCAATGTAGAATCTAGAATGGATGTCATCAGTTGTCAAAAAGGATAATAGTCACATTAATTAGATCATTACTTAATTTATGTAAATTCAAATGAAAAGCTATGACACAGTTATCAAATTAAAAACACCACCTCATTTAACCTTGTCAAGTTGCCATCTGGATCTGATATCCTGCAATGTTTGTAGCAAAAGTCATAATGTTTGTGTGCAAGTGTTCTCTGGCTTCTGGCAAGTGCGCACTCCCCCTGAAATTCTGTCAGGAGAAAGTTTGCTTGTAATAGACCAGTCCAATTGTAGCTATTACCCTGATCTAACCAATGCATGTTTCCTCAAGCGTGTAGCTTCCCTGCTGTTTCTCGTGATTTTTGTGTCCTAATTCTCATACTTAGAAAGGTCAGCACCTAAGCTGTTGGCAAGTTTTAATATATGCTGGATATTGTTGTCAAATGATAAACATTTGGATGCTAGTTCGTTCAGTTGGTCAGTTCCATATAGCTACTAAACTGCTAAGGTAAAGCATTTTTTCCTTAACTTTTTGGGCTGTAAGGCTTCAAAATTTGTACTGTTATTTCCTTTTTTTTTGCATCATTAGGTCAAAGTAGATATAAGTTTTTCAAAAGTTCTACAGTTTAATCAACAGAATAAATTAGCTTTGGGCATTAATCTGTATTGCTGAAGTAAGACAGTCATGAATTAACTATTTAATGTGTTAGCATGAGATGAGTTGAGTAAGTCATGTTCTAAATAGATTAAAAGTGAAGTGATAGGATATACATGAGGCTACAAATGGAGTTTCAAACGGTGATTGCTCACCAGGATATTTATGTCAAGTACTTGAAAATAGTGTCCTAGATCCCAAATGCATGGCTGCACTATACAAATTTAACGAAGTTTCCGTAAGCAGCATAAGCAGTTTAAAAAGTCTGTTGTGTGTCATATTATTAACGGCGGCCTGTCAAGCCTGGATAAGTCAATTTTGCTGTGTTGTTTTTGCTGTCTGCACTATCAAATGCACATTTACTATAGTTTCAATTACTTGGAAACCCCTCAAGCTCTAAGACATTGCATTATCAGATTATGTAGCTCTTGGTCCCATCGTTTCCCTTTATTGAAGCACTTCAATTTGAGCAACTATTTCCCCGACTTCTTTTTTTGTGCTTATAGTTTGTGAACACAACACTACTTAGCTGGTGCTCAGTTCAAGAATGATAATGTAACGGGAATGGGATTACAGGTAATTTGGTGGCAGAACGGATGATCACCTAATTAATTTGGTTCAAGTAACTAAGGAATACTTTTTGAAACTATTAAACCATTTGGTTGGAGGAGTGGTATTGGAATACTCCCAAGTTATCGGTTGAGATGTGATACAGTTGGACAAACATAAAACTAATCAACACCAAGATAACCTGAATAATTCACATAACTACAGCGAATTTGCCAAATGAAAAACTTGACACAAATTAAAAAGAAGAAGACAGATGTAAAAGGAAGACAAAAGGATCCAATATCAACTTTGTCAAGAGAAATTGAAAAGAAACAGGGACAAAACCTGAATATATACATACACAGAACCAACAGCACAGAGTCTATCTCTACTGTTCACCAAGCTAAACAACTCAGCACAAATTTGTTCATTCTTTGACTCCTTGCTCTGCTTGGTGACATTAGCATGGAGGTCCAGCGCTTCACAGATATTCTATGTCAATATTAGAGGTTGATTGGCTAGGGCCAGGGCACTGGGACAAGAGGAGAGAGGTAGGATTTGCTTGGATAGAGATAGACAGGAGAGGAGTCTGGGTGAGGGCTTCTTCGTCACTGGGAGGTGAGAGGTGCCAGCACATGGAATTGCGAGGTGGTGGCTTGTGGGATAGTAGCAACTCCCATGTGCAGAGAAGAAGGGGATCACTGTTGTGTGGTTGCTGAATACGTGGGGAGAAAGGGGTGTTGTGTTGTATTGGATTTGGAACGTGGCTAGGGAATGGGCTTTCTACTAGGATGGTATTGGATCACACATTGCCTGATTATAGCCCACTCAAACCAAACACAAATGTAATCAAGTCACCATGTGATCAGATTGCAGCAGAAAATGACCGAACCAAACACCTCCTATCAGTATTTGCTGAAATTATTTTTTAAGCTATTTGTTAAGAGATATGTGGTGTGTGAAAATATGCTAAGTAATGTGTGTTGAACATCATTTCCACTGGTTGCAACATCTCTCCCTGCAATTTATTGTTGTCAAACGCTCATCAGACATAAATTCAGATTTTCAAAAACTAGTGTACGCTGTTTTAAGCTGTGAGCATATTACATGTTTAGTCATTCTGGTCTGTTTATTAGGTGGAAAGTTAACATGATTGCTGTTGGCTTCAATGAAATTAAAGCGCATGTAGTACTGACGATATTTAAGGGTGGTACAAATGGGATTACAGACCCTAAAGGGTAATTTTGGGAATGTGGCAGTATAATTTATATGAGTTTATTGTAGTTACCAGTTATTCCAATCCCTTACATTCATTTTTCAATTGCTGTGCAGTACTTGCTTTCATCGTCAATGGATAAAACTGTACGGTTGTGGCACATGTCAAGCACTTATTGTTTGAAAACCTTCTCTCACAGTGACTATGGTAAAAACATTTTTTCAGAAGATCTCTCTCTCTCCCCGTGTGCGTGCATACTAACTGATAGCACTGTCTTAATTTTCTCATATCAATTTCTTGATTCAGTGACTTGCATCCAGTTCAATCCTGTTGATGATAGATATTTCATTAGTGGTTCCCTGGATGAGAAGGTTCGAATCTGGAGTATACCAAAACGTGAAATTGTTGATTGGGTTGATCTACGTGAAATGATTACTGCTGCTTGCTATACTCCTGATGGACAGGTTTGACTTACTTCATAGTTCTAGAATTGGTCAAAATGGGCTATTGGCTTATTGCATGTTCATCATAACACCTCGTTTCATATTTTTTTAAGGGTGCACTCATTGGCTCCCACAAGGGCAGTTGCCATGTGTATGATACTTCTGGTCTCTCTCCCTCCCTCCCTCTCTCCCTCCCTCATTTACTTGCACTGTTGCACATGCTCACATAAACTGAACTTTGATGCTTTCCGTGTCTTACAAACCGAACTTTATTTTTCTTTGTCTTCTGAATAGATAATATGCTTTGTTACAAGAAACAAATTGATCTGCAAAATAAGAAAAAGAAATCCAGCCAGAAGAAAATTACAGGATTTCAGGTGCTTACTCTCAAGAATCATTTCACATACGATATGAACATACTGCACCAGACTTAGTTGAGATATTTGCCCTGTTTTGTACTGACACTGAATAATAGTTTCTCAATAGTTTGTCCCAGGGAGTTCTTCAAAGGTCATTATCACATCTGCGGATTCACGAATTCGAGTTGCTGATGGTTTCGAACTACTTCACAAGTTTAAAGGTATGTAGTATTGAGCTTAGTAATGTCCACATTCCCTGTGCATGCCACTCGCTGTCTGTTAAGAAAATGAATCTGTCAAAAGCTTTGTGTTCTGTTCACGCTGGTTGGTTACAAAAACGTAGTTTCCATGTCTAATTATTTTTCAGGGTTTCGGAACACAAGCAGCCAAATCTCGGCTTGTTCAGCTGCAAACGGGAGGTACATTATTTCTGCAAGTGAGGATTCCCATGTATATATCTGGAGATACAATGATGATCCCAAACCAAGCAGAAAGAAGAGCATTGTTTCTGTCACAAATACCTATGAACACTTCCACTGCGAGAGCGTGACAGTTGCTGTTGCTTGGCCTTGTACCAGCGCCGCAATTACTTCTAGAGCTAACTCCAGGAAGCAAGATGACCTGGAGATTCCATCTGATAATGGCCATATACTTGGATCTGAACCTGCTAAAGAGGATGTGATGCCTGCTATTCAGCACCAGAGCAACAACATTGGAAGCAATAATTCAAATCACAATTGTGACAGGGCATCTGCGACTTGGCCTGAAGAGCTCATGACAACAACAAAACAGGGCCCCAGGTCTAACAGTACCAGCCTCCCCAATGACGGAGATCAAGCACTGCGTGGATCGGCCTGGGGCTTAGTGATCGTGACAGCAGGCCATGATGGTCGAATCAGAACATTTCAAAACTTCAGTTTTCCCAGTATAACATCGATATGAGTATTCATACGATAGTCATTGCATTTGCAGGACTAGTTTTGTGTACAGATAGATGGAGATAACGGGTGAGTTGCACAGCATTGAAGGATTGGATTTGTTGCTCCTTGGTGTGACTGCTTCCAGGTTCGGAAGCTTCGACTAACATATTGTCAGGACTCAGCTACTTTGGTATGACATTCATTTAACATAAATTGTACATGAAAGTGAAGCCCTAGAAAGAGTGACGCCGTCAGCTGGTTGGAGTGAGATCTTTCTCCTTTCATCCGTCAGCTTCAACCTTGTAACCATTTGGCCGTTTGCCTCTTCCATCTATTATATATTCTTGTACCAAAAAACCTCAGTGCTACAGAAAAGAGAAAATCAGAAGAGTTACATAGTGTTGTGAAATTCGTTATGCTGGCTTTGCGGTCTCCTGGATTTAGGAAGAAATGAAAAATCATTTTTCAGAAGCTTTTAGACCATGCCATGAAATGCTTTTTTTTTCCTTAAACTTAATTGTGAGTTTTAAAATAGTGAAATGCTTTTTTTTTCCTTAAACTTAATTGTGAGTTTTAAAATAGTTCCGTTCATTTGTAACATGTCTGCGTTATGCTACTTATCACCAGCACATTACGAACTGTGACCAACAGTCAGTTTCAGAAAAAGAAAATGTGACCAACAGTCTGCTCAAGGCATGACCGCAGGTCGCAGAGGAAACTTCATACTGACTGGACTCTCCAGCTCTCCCAGTCACCGAATGTAGTTATAAAATTAATTTAACTGGCAGAAGACATGGATAATTGTGTAAGTGCAAGCACGTTGATATCTCTGTTAGTCGAATACCATTATATACTCTGTGTTGCACCTTTTTAATAAAAGCATGTAGGCAAATAACAAAATATCTGATTCCATCTAATAGGATTATTGTAATCTGCCGCAATATCAAATAGAGCCTAAGTTTGGACACATATCAAAAGAAAAGGTAAGAAAAAGTAGGGATTGCAATTTGGATTTCCAGATGATTAAATTAGATGGTCAGGATTAGCTTTTTGAGAAAATTAGCATGATAAAATATGAAAAAGATGAAACACACTTTGACACTGCCATGATAAAGTTCTTTAGTACGTGAATGATGCAAAAATATATGCATACTTCACTAAATTGTGATACAAGGAGGATTCCAAACACTTTATCTGATTCATTATTTGTCAGTTAGATAAAGATGGCACAAAAGAGAAAAACGATGCACGCCGACCTTATGGACATAAGTGGCATATCAAGATTGTGCTACCTCCAGTCACGAAGTTTTTCTTTTCACGGATAAAGGAGTTTTATTGGTTAAGGCAAAACAGGTTACAGTCTTCCGTTCACGTCATTGTGCTAGAGCCCTTTTGTAACGTCGTGAGGCGGATCATAGTCATAGGAAACTAAGCTCTAAGCTTAGGATAAAAATTCAACGGAAATGTTAAATGCATTTTTAATCCAAAGAATTTCTTAAGAAAATTTTTAGACAGTTGCAATCCTTGTAAATATCTTCCTAATAGGTTGTTCGACTTGTGGGAACCATTCTATATGATTACCGTAGAGTCCCTATGAGGATTTCATAGAAATCTACACATCCACCACAATCTTTCTGATCAACTATACAAATAAAACAAACTTGATTTCTTTAATTTTTAATCCTTATTTATATGTGTTTTTTCCATTCACGTGTTTATAAAATCATGCGACAAAGAGACAAAAAAGATCAGAAAGGTCATGATTAACCAAGAGCATGTCCACTCCGAGGCATATCTCTCGGGCTCTACATGGTGTGGATATTTGGTAGCTCCTGACTAGTAAATATTTTTTTATCTTTCATCAATTCATAATCTTCCTACTAACCTTAATTGTTTTCCGTATTAACCATCAACTTATAATAAGTACTTTCAGTAATTGGACGGATATATTTAAACGAAAAATCTTTCTAGGGAACATACCCTGACTGTCTTATGCAATGATGGATCTCATCCATTCGATCTTCTACGGTCATGTTTGACCAAACCTCTATCTCATACCTTTCCCTAATCACATACCTACACGACGACCACCTATTCCTCCCTCACATTCCTCACTTCCTCAGCCATATCTAGCTCTTCCACATCGTGAGGTGTCACTACCACCTCCTCGATGCACCGCTGCCGCACACCATCGAGCTCCCCGTCGCAGCCGACATGGAGGCACACATGGACACCGTCGAGCACCTCCATGGCACGAAGATCTGATGGCCATGAGACATAAATTGGCATCATGGACGGCAAGCACCCTCTTTTGGGACCTCGCTGTTTCCAGGCCCGTGAAGGTGAGCACAACACCAACCATCAAGGCCCGATGCATGCTCCTTGCGAGCCGGCTGTCTCTGCCATGTTGCCATATGCCTCCTCAGCACCACCCCTTTCTCACGCCGCCCCCTCGCTTTGCTGTTGGACGACACAGCCTCCCGCATAGGACGCACCTCTCAATTGTTAGTATGGATGGCATTGGTGAGCAAGGCATGGTTTGATGCTCATGTTGAGTTCAGGTGCATCGTTGTTATAGAACTTGTAGTGCAATCCTTGGTAAAGGGTGCAGAGGTGTTCTATATATTAATGGTGTTTGATGAAATGACCGAGAGGACATTGCTGCAATTATGCAAGCCTGAGGTTGGAGGGGTGTTCTATGCATTGAAGGTGCTCGACGGAGTGACTGAAAGAGTATATCCATGCTTTCTAAGAGTGTGCAGTGGATTCAATTTCATCATGGTGAGTTTATGAGTGTTTTATTGGCTAGTTCATTTGTGCATAATCTTATTGAAATAGTTCACTTCCCAAAGCTGTGAGGGAGGGATCTTGTTCATGGAGGCTATACTATTGTAATTCCATCTTTGATGATTATCTCTTCTCTAAATGCAGGAGCAACCAAGGTGCTCTTCAAATGAATTGGGTTTCACATGAGGTGAATTTGGGAATTGGTTTTTCTCAACAAGACCAAGCACTTCCTTTTAGCAAGTTGATTTGTTTAGGACAAAAAGTACAATATAGTGGGCTGATTTGTTTAGGGCCGAAGCTTGATGTCAATGACATTTCAAGCCGCATCAACATTGTTCTTTATTGTTGTTGTTTTTTGAATTGAAATTGTACTTTGCTTTAATAGTATAAGATTAGACAAACAAAAATTGAATTTGTTCTGTATCCCAGGTGCTAATTACATTTCAATACCATTTTCCTTTTCCATATTCTACTTGTTGTTCCTTGGATGGAAAATTTTGATTTGATTTTGCTATATGGGGGGTCGATCAAATCAATGGTGTTCCAGCTCTTCTGAACCAATATGAAATTTAGGCCCTCGATATTATGTCATTGACATGATGATTTAGGATTTCTGCCAATAGTTGTTTCAGTATTATTAAATTGGGGAAGAGAACAAACATACCTGATGCACTGGTGTGACCAATTATCTGAAAATTACAAGAGCTTAAAGTCATTAAATTGTAACAATTTAGCACTCGTGATCGGTTTTTCTATGCTTATTTATCAGGAAGTTTAGCTAACAGTTATCATTATAGTACCGCTCTAGTTACTAGGTCTTAGTAAACAAATATCACCATACTAGTGATTTACAAGTTATCAATTTATGTATTCCTAGTTATAATGGTGTTTAACTAACGATTACCACGATAGTACTGTTGCAGTTACTAGGTCGTTTAATAAACAACTACCACCATAGTAGTAATGTACTAGTTATCAGTTTATATGTGCGTAGCTATCATAGTGGTTAGTAAACATTACCACCCTAGTACTGCTATAGTTACCAGTTCATTTAGTAAAAAACTACCACCATAATCACCAGTTTATCTAAGCCTATTTACTAGGGTGTTTAGTAACCAGTTATTGCCATAATAATGATTCATTATCAAATTCTTTAGTACATAGTTACCACCGTAGTAGTAAACCAGAAGCCATGCTAGACCCAAGTAGAGCCAACATGGTTGTTCACACATGTTATCCTTCATCAGTCATCAATTCCCAGGACTGATCAATCACCTCCCCCAAGCTAGCTCTCACATGCATGTTCACAAGTACGCTGACCAAGAATACCTCCTGGTTGCATGTCCATGCGCCTAGCTTCCCAAATTAGCATTCACCAACATCCCGACACCCTCGTAGGAACCTACCTTGCGATACTCACATAGTCAATGAGCACAGCACTCTGGAAGATGGTATTCCTGATGGGACTCCGTCAAGCAGCCTTCGGGCATCTAGGAACTGGCCAACGGACCAAGCATAGACTGTGGCGAGTGTGCAGGACTTTAGTAGCCTGTGGAAGGGCTCCGCCTAATCGGTGGAGGCGCGATGGATCACATATCAAAAGGCATAAGAGGCCTTCGCTAGACCTCACAGGATGGCGGCGGTTAGCATTCTGATGGACCGACCCCGTGTGCTGCATGCTAGCATGGCGAACATGTGCCTTCGCCTCCTGCTGGTGGACAATGGCCACGAGGGAGAGAGCAATCTAGACGGTGGCAGGAGCTCCTTGTTCAAGCTTGTTCACTGTAGCGCTTGAGTATGTGGTAGATGAGGAGGATCGACAGACGTGACCTCGCGGAAGACCAGATTTGACCACGATGAGCTCGACAGAGCTTGTCTCATGGAAGACAGCAGGAATCTTTGGGATGGTGTGGCATGACTAGATGATGATCTCGCCATCGCTTGCATAAGAGGATAGAACATGATGCCGTGATGCTTGGAAGTGGCTGAACAACAAGCATGCGGCAAGCAATATACATGCAACACAGTAGGAAGCGGAAGATAGACAGGTAGCACAATAGAAAGAGACGAAGAGAATAATACAGCAGGAGATAGCGACAAAAAACACTATTTATGCTTATACATAGTAGCGTTTGGATAATATGATGTACTGTAGAACAACACAATTTTAGATGTCAGAATCTGCCGCCGGTTAAGAATATTCAAGGCACAACAGCTATATAGTCCTGTTCATATTTAAAATTGCAATTGCTTTGAGAAAAAAGGAGGCGATTGCGTCGTGCTTGAAACGGAGACTTGCGGGAGGGCCAGGTTGCCCGCTGCCCAACCATAAACAAAAGCTCAACAACCTCTGCCCGACTGAAGGTTAATACATACTTGCAAGCTCAAGAAGCAGGTCCCCTTCCTCTTCCTCTCGAGCTCTCCATTCTCTGTAGCTTTGTTGGTCGGCCCGGTGCCGTTAAAGTCGCCTGCCCCTCTTCCCCTCTCCCCCGCCGGCGCTGCCGGCCGGAGTGGGAGGGGAAGAGAGGTATGCGCGTGTATAGCAGTCGATCTAGGTGCTTTGGTGTGTTTCCTCTTTCTTCTTCGCTTTCTTTTGCCCTCAACGGCTTCGGTCAGGTTGCGAGCTGTGTCCTGCCTCCTCTCCCGTTGCCGTTGGTGGTGGATCTGAGGTAGACAAGCACGGAGTCGCCACTCTTTGCTGCTTTCATCTTGTTCTTGCCTTTCTCTGGATCCACCGGATCTTTACCCCCTTCCTTAAATAAATCCTGCCGCTTTTGTTTAAACGAATCGCCGGATCGAACATATCTTCTTCTTCACCGGCGCGTTTCTTTTCAAGATCTTAATCAAGTTTGTGGGTCTGGTTTGCGAGCCATGCTGGAATCGAAGCATGCTTTCAGTTTGTCTTCTTTGGCTTTGGTTCCTTTTCAATCAGATGATATTTCTTTGGGATTTCTTCTGCATCGCATCTTGGAGTTTGTCCGAGTTCATCCCCTGCAGTGCTTCTCCAGCAACCCGGCGACAGAAGGTTCGAGATTACGGGTGGCAACGGCTCTCGAATTCGTCGGTGCGGAGAAGACGAAGGGGCTGCGTGGAAGACACGTTTCAGTCCGTTGGGCGTCAAAGGCTAAAGGACCTATTTGTAATTTTCTTTTCATTGGCTTCTCTTTGTAAGAGCGGTTTGTATCTTCAGAGTAGAATTTCGTATTCTACCCTGTACTCTGACTCTCTACTCTACTAGTGCTTCAATATAATGGCAGGAATGAAAGTTTTTTAAAAAAAACAACCTCTGCCCAACGCACGAGACGTGACAGCCTCGTGTTCCCGTCCATTGAAGAAAAAGGCAAATAAAAAACCAAAATGAAAGAAATCCCTGATAATTACGTGGCGATAACACCAACACGTCCGCATCAGCACCTTCTCCCACAGCCTACCAAAATAAATCCCTCTCCTCTTCTCGGCCCAATCGAAACCGATCAGACGCCTAGGGTTTCAAGCTTCTCCCCCGCTCCCCCTTCCCCTCCTCACGCGGCCGCCATTGACTCGGTAGCGCACGAACTCCTCCAGATCTGACCAATCCACCCCCAAAATCCTCACCTGACGCACCGAATCTGCTCAGAAACGGTGAAGAATTCGGACACAATCTGAAGCATCATCGTCACTAAGACCATACACGCATCTATTCCCCGCCTACCTGTTTCTATATATATTTTTTCGTTTCGGACGCTTCATAAGAACAGATCTGCAAGCGGTTTGCAGATCTATCTGTGTGAGAACCAGACCCTTGTTTGTGGACGCGCCGAACGAACTTTTGACCTAAGGATTCGTTCGAGATCTGTTTTGTTTTTCTGTTGGTTTCGAGAGAATGATCAAGTCGATGGTTTTTTACGGGAACACTTCCATCGGGGAGGTGGAGGTGTGGCCCAAGGGCGGGACGAACTTGGCCGCGGCGGCTTGGGCGCGAGAGATCCGCGTGGATCGCCTTTCCCCGCCCAGCGAGCGGTGCCTGCCGCTCGCCGTGATGCACACCGTGGCGGTTGGCGCTCGCTGCCTCGTCATGGAGTCCAGGCCGCCCAAGTCCGCCGACGAGCCACCGCCGCCGCTCGTCGCCATGCACACTGCTTGCCTCAGGGACAACAAGGTATATAAATTATTCCTCACATAAAAAAGAGATCCACCAGTATAAGAATGATCTACGTGAACAGATGGAGGAATCCCTACAATTTTACTTGGACAAGTTTTAGGGAATCTTTCTAACTTTACGTGGACAGGTTGAAGGAATCTTTTAATATTACATGGACAAGTTTACCAGGACATAATATTAACATTTACTGCATGAATAAGTATGTTAATCTTACAAGAAGAATCACTGTGGACAAGGATTTTTGACAGGATGTGGACGGATGACTAGAATGCCCTGATATTTGTTCAGTGCTGATACTGACTTGAAGGAATCACTTTATATGTGATGTTCTGTGGACTTTACTTGCTGCTAATTCGTTTGTATCATCACACAAAGAGAATTTCAACTTGACAATTGGCATTGCTAAGTTGGGACATACAAGTCTGATTGTGAAGAAGTGTTTTATCTGATACTTGTGGACTCTGAATAACTGGACGTAGTATCAGTTGCTAATTGCTACCATCAGTTCATCACTCTAATTGAAATTGAACTTTGATTCCTCGTTTCTGAAAATGAGTTCAAGGGACATATAAACTTACAGAGACACTCGGTCTAACACGTTAATTTGCTGATGCTTTTGGTTGCTGCTTGATTTTCACTTGAATAAACTTGAAGAGATTCTGTTTTAAATCCTAATGTTTTTCGTGCACCATATCTACTAAGAAATATTTGATCTTTGAGTTTTGCAATTCCATTTAATTATGTATCCAGTAAGCCACTTTTATTAGTTTTTAAGTTGAGAGCTCTTGTTGCTTGGATATGGATATTTCTATCTTCAATTTACCATCTTAGAAACACAAGTATAATTTACAGCATATTCAGATTTCATAATTTATAACCAAATTTGTACCCTTTTGCAATTTATTGCACACCTGTTCCCTATCTTGCTTTAATATTATCAGGAATTTAAGATGTAGCCCTATCATTCACGGTCAGCATTAAAACATATAATAGTTTCCTAGTAACTTAATGCCTTCTGTTTAAAACATCCATCTTCATCTTCCACATACTCTTTCCTCCTTATTTTCTGTTTCAGAAAAAAAAACTGTTATACCGTATGCTTATATCATATTGCACCTTTCATTTCTTTGTGCTCGCAGACTGCAGTTGTTCCGCTAGGAGAGGAAGAATTGCATTTGGTGGCAATGACATCCAGGAGAGACTTGACGAATCATGCATGTTTCTGGGGCTATAAAGTGCCATTTGGGTTGTATAATTCTTGCTTGACCATGTTGAATCTTCGGTGTCTCGGTATTGTGTTTGACCTTGATGAGACATTGATTGTAGCCAATACTACACGGTCTTTTGAGGACAGAATTGATGCACTTCAAAGAAAGCTGAGTAATGAGACTGATCTGCAGCGCATGAATGGTATGTTAGCAGAGATCAAGAGGTACCAAGATGATAAGTCTATCCTAAAGCAGTATATAGAAGGTGATCAGGTCTATGATGATGGAAAAATGTATAAAGTGCAACCTGAGATTGTTCCACCATTGTCTGATAACCATCAATCAATGACACGTCCAGTTATAAGATTACAAGAGAAAAATATTATCTTGACAAGAATAAATCCTTTGGTATGTGATTCATTGCTTGAATTCGCTTTGCATCTTTCGTTAACAGCATCTTTTAATCCATGCATAGATGCATTATAATCCCAGTTTACAGTATGGTGTCTACTGAATTTTCATTGCACAATATGATGGACCTGCCTGATTATGGTTGCAAAAAAGAAAGGAAGTCCAGAACTGCTAGGCTAAGGAGTTCTGATTTTTTGTAGATAAGAGATACCAGTGTTCTTGTTCGGTTAAGGCCGGCATGGGAGGATCTCCGGAGTTACTTGATTGCAAGAGGTCGCAAGCGTTTTGAGGTCTATGTGTGTACAATGGCTGAGAGAGACTACGCTTTAGAAATGTGGAGGTTGCTTGATCCAGACTCAAGATTGATTAACTCTGTTCAACTTAATGACAGAATGGTGTGTGTAAAATCTGGTAAGTGATTTGTCTTGTTTCTGCACAAGTACCAAAAGAGCGTAATATAGAATGATCATTCAAAAGTTCTTGTAATCACAGGCTGTCAAATGCAGCTTCAAAGGTTTCATTATCCTCTATGCACACTATTTGTCAGTTGGTTCTCATTACCTCTGTCCATCATTTGAAGCTAATATCGCATTTGTTATTTCTAGGCTTACGAAAGTCCTTGTTAAATGTTTTCCATGATGGATCTTGTCATCCTGGAATGGCATTAGTAATTGATGATCGTCTGAAAGTTTGGGATGAGAAAGATCAATCTAGAGTTCATGTGGTTCCTGCATTCACTCCATATTATGCACCTCAAGCAGAGGTAATGGTCATGATCTGTACCGATATAAAATTACCTCATTTTATGGTTACTAAAGGATACCCTTCTTCAACTTATAGGCAAAACTGTTCTATCCCAGTTCTGTGTGTTGCCAGAAATGTTGCGTGCAATGTTAGGGGGGGCTTCTTCAAGTAAGATTACCATATTTATTAGTATGATTTCAGTATCACTTCATGGCATTCTCCTGTCAGAATAAGGCAACCCTAGGCTGGCATTCAAATTTGGTTTCTGTACTTATACAACAACAGTGGTTGGCTGACTTGCTGACATAGAACTTCATGGTTCAATTGACAGAGACTTTGACGAGGGCCTCTTGCCAAGGATTAGCAGTGTTCTTTATGAGGATGAAATACATGATATCCCATCAGCTCCAGATGTGGGCAATTATTTGATTTCAGAGGTAAGTTTTGTAAAACCTGATGCTTGCATGTGCACTTCTTAGTAATTAACAGTTCTAATTCATCTCAATTAGGACGAGAATGTTGCAGTAGTGAATGGGAACAGAGATTCTCAGGCTTTTGATGGTATGGCTGATGCTGAGGTTGAGAGGAGAATGAAGGTTTGCAGTCTTCCTGCATCTATTTGGATTTTTATTATGAATTGACAAAATTAATACATCCAAGAATAATTTACAGCAACATTAGTGCAGTTTTTGAAGAGTGTTCATTATATGGGAAATTCTAATTTGACCCCTGAACTTGTTGGAGTTATGGGGTGCATCTGTTTAACCCCCTAGACTACAAAACCGTCTACTTAAACCCCTGAACTTATGGAACCAGTGTCAGTGGATATAACATTAAGAGGCCTAATCTAATTGTTTAGCTTTCCTAATATCTTCTTATATTGTAGCACTGCATATCACATAACACAATGGTATTTTAGATTTTTTTTGACTTTTAGTTCAACTTGGGGCCTTGCAGCCTGAAATCAATTCATAACAGAAACTATGTTCATTGCGTGACTTTTTTTCTTGTATTTCTGCTTTTTTGCTAAAATAGCCAAATGCTAATGCTAAAGTTATGGTATGATGTTTGTTTCAATGGATTGCGTTCATGTGACATGCATGGTAGTACAGTTTCAGCTTGAAGTACTTCTCTCTCTAGCTGCTAAGCATTTAATGGAAACACTTTGTACAGAAAATGTGAACTAAAACTAACTGCAAATATCTTCACACACTGCTTTGCAGGTAAATCTGTTTTGTTAGTTTTGCATTATTTTTACTCATATTCATCTTAACTATTTTCAGGAAGCATCTGGTACTGGCAATGCTCAAGTTTTGAATCCAACAGCAGCTTTTGTGATGCCAGTAGCCCCTGGTCAAAATTTTGTTCCATCTTCAGTAGCACCATTTGCACCATCCCTTGGCATGATGCCTTTGAGTAACAATCAGGTTCCACCACCTCCATTCAGCCAACCAGTTGCTCAACCAGGTCTCTTGGATCCATTGCAAGGTTCTCCAGCTAGAGAAGAGGGTGAAGTTCCTGAGTCTGAGTTAGATCCTGACACAAGGAGAAGGCTTCTCATATTACAACATGGTCAAGACACTAGAGATCCTACACCTCCTCTCCCAGCAATACCTCCTGTGCAAGTTCCAGTTCCTCCGGTACAACCTCATGGAAATTGGTTTCCTGTAGAGGATGGCATGAACCCAAATAATCTGAACAGGGGTTCAGCAGGATTCGCTTTAGACTCTGATACTATGCACTATGATAAAAAACAACCAGCACATCCGTCATACTTTGGTGGGGATAATAATCCTATGTCCTCTGATAGATTTAGCTTCCAGAACCCGAGGTTTCCCTCTCAGGTAGGTGATTCAGATGGAATATTTTAATCTCTGCATTTGCTAATAAGATGTGCCTATATCACTCGGTGACAAAATTTTGCTTGACTCAGCTAACACATGCTGAGGATCACCACATGCTTCAGAACCATGCACCTCCAAGATACAGATCCTTTTCTGGTATGTATGTGCTCTTTTGGAATTTTGATTCATATTGAGGGGGTGGTGCAGAGAATAGGCACTTATCATGTCTTCCCTTGGCACTCGTCGAACAGAGCTTGATGCTATTATTATTTGTGTGTTGCATGACCAGCATGGAATTTTCATACTCCTGTATAAGTTCAGTTAGCAGTTGTGCTGAACTTACTTAATAAACTGATCTGAAAAGGTAGCTGTGCAAAAGTTGGTGTCTTGTTTGGCAAATCATATTTACAATAAAACTACTAAAATACCAAAATAAAAGCACTACACTTACCACAAGGATTGATATATCTCTTATGTTTTTTGTTAGCCACACAATTTTAAACTCCTTTTCTGCATATTAGACCACAAGTAGATAACCAAGCGAGGAAACATGTAAAGGTGGTTGACCAAACGGGATTACTATAATCCACCGCAATGCCAAACACAGCCATTATGTTGTTACTTAAGTATGTGATTCAACTCGATAGACCTTTGGATTAGCACCATGTATGTAAGTAACTACTAACTAGACCTGTACAAGGCCAGCTGGCCAGGGCACAGGAAAAAGCCAACCTTGAAAGCCAGGCCTGTGCCCATGTGGCCTGACAAGACCATGCCAAAATCCCAAAAAATTATTTCTCCAAATAAAATGTTAGTTTTTGTTATTTAGGAATAACATATCATTTGAAATTATTTACTGAATAAATTATTATTTTTCAAAAAAATTGTTGGGATTTATGGGACTCCTGACCACTTTGGCCCGAGCACAGAAAAATCAAGGTCAGGTTTGGGCTACCCATAAACAAGTCTAGTGGTAACAGTAAGTGTAACACAGGCTTTTACATTTATTGGCAAACAAGGCCCTGTGTTCGCTTTCAAAATGTGCATATGCTTTTTACTCAATTTCATTTCACCAACAAACAAACAAAGTAAAAGTAAATAGACTTTAAAGTTTGCTGTAGTAACTTTGTGTTTAGCACTTGTTTTCTGGCTTGGTATGTACTTATGTTATCTGTATGGCAATGGGTTTGTTGTGCTTTGCTGCTTCTATGTTAGCAATAAGTTGGATTATTCTTTTAGGATGTGTTACTCTTAACTGTGTTTACACCATGAAGGAGAGGAGCTAGCAACTCGGTATGTTCCCTCAGGCCAGAGAAACAACCAGATAGAATCAGGACAAAACTTTGCACGATATGCAGGGAGCTCTGTTGGCATACTAGAGGAGATTGCACTGAAGTCGGGATCTAGGGTAGTTTTGAGTTCTGAATATTAATGGTTCAAAATACTTGTTCTTGTTTAGTCAATTCTAATTGATGTTTCTTTTTGTATTTAGGTGGAATACAGGTCAACATTATGTGATACTGCAGAACTACAGTTCTCTATTGAGGTAGATTGGAACTCCTATTCATGATTGGTATCTTCATATTTAGGTTCTCTTTTTCATTTGTGATTTAATCAAACAAGCAAATTTGTCTCTTGGATTTACTGAAAACTGTTAAGCGGATGTGAATTTGGAAAGTAATCTGGTCATAGGACTGACTAGACCAGTAATACAACTCAACATAATATTCTTGAGAGAGACTAACAACCTTGACCAACCACTGCAATTTATTATTGTATGCAATTCTCATCGACTACAGGAAAACTTTTCCTGAAGGAATTGTATTGTTGTCTGCGTGTAGTGTCCTTAAGCTTGCCTTACTTATCTCTTCTTGTATCTCTTACCTCTTTCAGGTCTGGATTGTTGGAGAAAAAGTAGGTGAAGGCATTGGTAGGACAAGGAAAGAAGCACAGCGTCAAGCTGCAGAGATGTCTTTAAGAAATTTGGCCAGTAAGTTTGTGTTGTGTTGCACGATTGCCCTAGACTTTCTATAACAGAATATGTTATGTCATCGATGTTATTGCAATCATGAGATTTCATTTTGATTTTGATTCTTCACATGTTACTTGGGGCATAGGTGAGTTGAGTTTTCTCTTTTAGCATCATCAATATCTTCAAACCTGTCACTTTGGGCATGTAACAAGTTACATCAATTGCCACATCATGGTGCTGGAAAGTTCTGTTATCATGTTTGCATTTCAATTCTGATTGATGCTTCTTTGATGACACCCTCTCGATAGAGCTTTATTTCATTTAGTCTATAAGTTGACAGCGGCAAGATATCTCTAGTGTTGTAGTACTTTGCTCATCTTCTGGGATTTTTTTTATGTAGACAATATGCTGTACTGATTTGATGTGTCAAATTTACTTGCAGACAAATACCTGTCGTCTGATCCAAATAAGTTGACTGATATGAAAGAAGATGGCTTTGGTAGCAATACAAACATTTTTGGATACCCTGAAAATACCAGGGACGATATGTTGCCAGTTGCAAGTACTTCAGAGGAATCTCGATTTATGAAATTGGAGGAGAATAATTCCAGAAAAACAGGAGGTTCTGTTGCCGCTCTTAAAGAACTTGTAAGTACCTGCTTTGATTATTGGGCATTTGACTCCCTGCTCTTTGAAGTAGTAGTGTATAAGATGTGGAAACACATTGCAGTGTACAGTTGAGGGGTACAACTTAGTTTTTCATGCTCGGCCAACTCCTCCAGATGGTTCAGTAGGCAAAGAAACTTATGCTCAGGTCAGTTAGCTACTTCATTTCTACAGGGTGTGTACATTGATATCTTTAGTATTGACAATGTACACGTTCTTGTATATTACTCTTAAGTAAACACGCTGTCATGAACTTATTTCCTGGGGATAATGTGTGGTATCCTGTCCTTTTGGAGTATCTCGTACACACTGATGTATTATTTTGCAGTATTGTTGCTGGTCTTGCAGCATGCAATTCTCTGTTGTGACCGTTAAGGTTGTCAGGCATTTTTTCATCTCTTGTTGCTTACTAATTATAGAACTGATCTTATATAGGACATGTTCCTGTCCTTCATATGATTGGAATTAACTAAAGTTAGTTGTTTACTAATACGTGTATGATTGGGTACAATAATACTTGGACATATCGTAAATGTGTTGTCATTTTCTTGATGACATGGAGCTTTTGTTGCACCACTTGGTTGAACTATTTATAGAAGGTACTGTTTGAACAAACAACACGATCTTCTGCAGCATACTTGGTGTTCCTTGACCTTTGGATTTTCAGGTAGAAGTTGGTGGGCAAATTTTTGGCAAAGGAGTTGGAATAACGTGGGAAGAAGCTAAGCTTCAGGTTATAAGCACCTATACTGAAACAGTTATTTTTCCTTTTGTTGATTCAGATTATAAGTTCAGTTCGGATATATAACTGAACTTATGTTTCACATTTAATTTCTTGTTCAATCCAACTTTATTCTATTTTTTGAGAAGTGGGGTCAACTGTTTGAACATTGCATTCTGTGTGGCGAGCTTTAGTGCAGTGGACCTCTTAAGACATCTAGGAATATAGTTTTGAGCAGACACAGTATGTTTTGTTTGCATTTGAAGTGTGCCTACTGAATAAATGTTGCATAAATGCATGTCTTCAACATAAAAAGAGTTTTTTCTTCTTGGATTTAGTTGGTTTACATGTCGTATATCTGTTTGTCTTTTGTAGGCCGCTGATGAGGCTCTTGGAACTTTGAGATCCATGCTTGGTCAACTTGCTCAGAAATGGTCTGGTTCTCCAAGGTGATTGTTGGTTGGCCTTTTTGCGTGTTGTAAATCTGCAACTGTGATTATTTAAGAAAAAGTACCTTTGCTTTTGATGGACATACTTTATAGAACTTTTCTCATATATTAGATGGAATTGCTGTATGTTCTTTCCTTTTCCAGTTTTGGGAGATTTCAGCTTTGCTAACTAGAAGTTGTATCCATGGTTCATATTTCATTAGATTTTGTTGCTTCTAAATTATTACTATGCAAGTAACAAGTATGTAACGAAGTGGTCTGATTACTGAATTAAGCTGTGTCAGTGCGTAACTGTGCTTAATTAAAACCTTTTTAAGCTGTGTCAGTGCGTAACTGTGCTTAATTAAAACCTTTCAAAGACCCTTTGAGAAGGGATGAAAGATGAATTATTCATGAGCTTGATGATAATAGTCTGGCGGCAGTAGGGTGCTGGGGTTTTGCATATTAGGCCTAGAGTGTTGAGGAAAGATTTATGGCGGCTTAGCTTAGTCATGTATGTAAAAATAGCGTGACATGCTCCAATCACTGTTCTGATATGGGTGATTTTTGGTTAGAAGTTGTAGTTTTGCAGCTTTCCCGTAAGTGTTGGTTACGTTTTCTTTTCATTGTTTAGTCTCGTCTATCCGTGTGTGTTCTGTTTTAGTATACTTTAAATACGAATGTACTATTTGCACAGGTCATTGGAGCCCAATTTTATTAAGCGCTTCAAGCCAGATTACCCACGGGTGGTACAAAGGGCTCCTTATGGTAGATATTCCAGAATTGAAGGCCATGTTCCCTGACGAGAGTTCCAGTGTAACGATGTGTCTGGACACTTGGCTTTTGAGCTAGATGAGACCTATCAGTTTTGCAAAGCAAATTCTGCATCTGGTGTAGAGTCCCAAGGCTTTCCTGGCCTGCTACTGGAGACAAGACGGTTTTGTAAGTGCTCAGAAACGGCGAGGCATCGTGCTGGATTTCGTGCAGACCCACATGCCTTCACACAGATGTTCTGTTTGGGTTTCGTCTGACGTTATCAGCGTGTTCTCTAACTCCAACCGGTGAGCCATGTTGGTGTAATCCTTGTGGATCTGGAAATTTAAGGCTTAAATGAGGGATTAGGTGCTGCTTCAGTTTAATTTGGTGGATTTGCCACAAAACCCGTGGATCATCGAAGAGCACATGCCGCAGTTATTTGGCATTTCGTTCTTGCTAAGTTCAGTCGAATGTTGTACCAAGGTTGTAGTGCGGGGTTGAAGTTGTAGGCAGCCAATTTTGTTGTACAGCAGTAGTCTTAGGGTCTAAATTGAGATCCTGTGTTATTAGATTTTTAGGCTAGTAGTGGTGGCACGAATTCAGTGGGTGGCGATATTTATTCGTCTGTTTATATATAGTCATCTTTGTAATTTATGTTCTTTATTGCCAAGGATGGAGACTTGCCCCTAGTGTTGCTTCGTAAGCCCTAGCTTCCGAGGGCATAACCAAAATGTTCATTGGTGGCATCTTCTTTTCTACGGAAATGCTGAAATGGATGAACAGAAGTTCGTACGCATCTACTATCGCAGCCATACGCTGAATCCATGATATTTGTGGTGAAAAAATGGAGTGCAATTACGAAATCAATAACGTCCAATGATCAATTTTATTGTCCTATCGTTCATCACAGGCAAATCTCCTCTTCTGGTGGATTGGAACCTAAATGAGTAGCCATTGTACAACAAAACATACCACTACCTCGGAACAATCTCGCTGTATGTGATCGAGGCAGAATATGTAGCAGTGGCAGTAGTTGTTTCCGTGGGCCATCTCGCCTTCGGCGACAGAGCTGACAAGCTCAGGACTGGACGGATGGGAGCCGCGTATCGAGGAAGCTCGCTGGGCATATCTCCAGCTCGCGGAAGGCGTCGGGCCGCGACAGCATCTTCACCACCTGGCGCATCGTCGGCCGGCTCCTCGGCGCCGCCCGCGTGCATGCCAGGCCTACCTTGATGTATCTGAGCACCTCCTCCTCCGGGTACTCCTTGATATTCGCATCCACTATGTCCAGCAGACTGTCCTGTTGGTAGAGGAGCCATGCCTGCAAGAACAACTAAGATTGTTTACACACACATATAGTTTCGTCAGTAAAAAATGTCACCTTCAGTAGTTATCTCTCCATTCCCGTGGCTATGGCGGAGAATGTTACGAGGGATTAAT
Organism: Stipa capillata; assembly: GCA_019208055.1. NCBI lineage: Eukaryota > Viridiplantae > Streptophyta > Magnoliopsida > Poales > Poaceae > Stipa > Stipa capillata. Next base: position 3,459 of record JAGXJF010005095.1, on the reverse strand, counting down.
GGTGGAGAATGTTACGAGGGATTAAAGAGAAGTTGCGGAGAGATTGGGGAGAAGGGAAAACCCCTGATCACCTGTCGAACGAGGAACGTGTCTGACGGAATCGTTTGAGAGACCCTCCTTCCACTGATGATTTCAAGAATGAGTACTCCAAAGCTGTAGACATCAGCCTTTTTGGTCAGCTGCCCGTGCACAACATATTCAGGCGCCAGGTATCCACTGCAAAGGTTGGTGTTACAGACATGGATCTCAGCTTAAACATTACATCCCTTCAAGAAAAGAATAACATTACACGATGTTTCAAAGAACAGCGTACGTCGTTCCGACCACACGTGTGCTGACATGAGTGACATTGTCTGGAAATAGCTTAGCCAATCCGAAGTCGCCAATTTTGGGACTGTAGTTTCTGGCGAGAAGAACATTGCTAGCCTTGATGTCTCTGTGCACAATGTTAGGCTCGTGCTCTTCGTGAAGATAGCTCAGTCCCTTGGCCGTGCCCATACAGATTTCCGACCGTATGCTCCAAGTGAGACTTGTTACCCCACTCGCCGAACCTAAAGCTGAAAGACGTATATATAAGACGAGAATACGTCCCGAAGGTGAAGTCTGAACTAAAGCTTACCCTGTAGTGCATGATCAAGGCTATTGTTCTCAGCATATTCATAGATGAGAATCCTGTTTTGCCTCTGGACACAGCAGCCCAGCAGCCTGACAACGTTTGCATGCTTGACTTCAGTAATGCTCTCAATTTCAGTTAGGAATTCCTTGATCCCTTGTTCGGATTCGGAAGATAGAACCTTTGCAGCAAATGCAGTGCCATCTCCAAAGGTTCCCTGTGTCACAGAAAAGAAAGGTAGATTTAGCTAAACTCGTCTCTCTTGTTCGATTCTCACTCAAGGAAGGATTATAGTCCAAGTTAAAATGAAGAAGAATCAAGAGGTAAAAGTACCTTGTATACAGTTCCAAAACCACCTCTGCCTAGCTTATTACCATGGTCGAAGTTGTTCGTTGCTTTTTTGATTTCTTTGTAGGAGAAAAGCTGGATATTTGTCATGCATAAAAGTCCTATTGGCAACAAAAAGGCGAACAAACTAAGTCAGCTTTGGATATAAAGCCTGTTTAACTAGTTCATCTTTCTTGCTCCAACATTTCAAAAAGGAAAAATCGTCCTTCCTCCAGCATGCAAACAAGTGTGACAGGTCATGATTTGGATTCTCAAGCTACCATGACCATCGGGTACAACAGGATAACGCCTAGATGACCATCTAGATCGTAGTGAAATTTAAATATAAAAGAATTTAAATGCTAAGAACTTGCCACGTACGGTGAACATGGGGAAGCATGATGCGGTCTGTCAACATACCTTTGAAGTCTTCCTCGGATCTGCAAAGGCATCTCTTTATCATCGCCATCTTGTTTCCTAGAGCAGCACCTTGCCGAGCTAACCTCCACGTAAAAGAAGCTCAGGAATCATACCTTTGAAGTCTTCCTTGTCGAAGTTGTCATCCAGTGGGGGCGTTGATTGTAGGTGTTGGGTGTAAACTCTGGTGGTTGTTTCTCGCTCGAACTGTAGCTGGTGTCCTCAGCAACCTATGTTACCTTCTCAACTTTAATACAAAGCTGGGCCATGAGCCCTATTGTCTCCCTGGGTGATTGCACGGAGGCAAATGTCCTTTGCCCACTTCACTGCACTAGCACTACACTCCCGTGCAGGGCTAGCTGCAGCATTCACGTCCAGGTTCCCCGGTCGCGTGGTAGCTGATGCAAAGATGAAACGCAACCAACAAAAAGAAAACGCACCTCGTGATTTTAGAGCCACTCATGTCTCATCCACGCTCCCGCTGCCCGGCCTACGTACCCCGAAGGCCAAACGGCCAAACGTCGCGGTCGCGGAAACCAACACGAACGCCCGCGCCAGCACGGTGCCGTCGCCACACCCCACCTTCACCACGACCCACATGTCGTCGATCGATCGTGGAAGAACCATTCAGCCCCGTGACTCGATCGGGTGGGAGCGTGCGCGCGTGAACACAGCAACGGTCGAGCGAAGCAACCTATCCGATATGGCGAACGCGCGGGTGACGGGAGCTCTACCTCGTCCGCGCGATCGCGCGCACATGGGTGAGGGGCCAACAGGGGAGATGGTAAAACAGTGCGACCCTGTGGCCCTATCCATGATATTTTCACGCCCGGTTTTTGCTGCCGTCCTTGATCATTGCCTTCCTTTTCTCTCAGATTTGGGGGTTCTTACGCCCATCATTCTCGATCCAGACAGCTCCGAGAGGTAGCCCCGCCGGCATGTTGCTCTCCTCAGAAGTGCGTGTGGGAGGAATAATTCATATACGATCCGAACACATATGGTTAAGTTGAGCTAGCTTGTAGCGCAAACAAACTTTCTTTTGTTAAGGGTCCTGCTTAAGATATAGGAAAAAATTCCAACCATACATTTTTGGTCTATCAAGTGTCAAAACTATTTAGATTTAGTCTCTCGCTCCACTGAAACCTACTGGTTTTGACAATGACATGGTGAGATTTCACACACGTGACAACCTAGTCAGCACAAAAATTAAAAAATAAGAAAAGATAGAACGTTCCTGATTTTTCTAAGTTCCTAGTTATTTCTTAAATTTTCTTATTTTTCCTTCAAATTTTCTATTTTTCCATTTTTCTGATTATTCTATTTTTCTGATTTTTGATTTCCTAAAATTTTATTCTGTTTTTATTATTCCAATTATTCTTCCAATTATCTAAGTTTTCCAAAAGAATCTTCAATTTTTTTATTTTGTAATCTTTTTGTTGACTGGGCTACCACATGTGCGAAACCACCACCACATCGTCACAAAACTGTTTTTAGTGGGGTAAGTGACCAAATCTAGATAGTTGCAATAGTTGAGGAATCTGAAATGGATTGTTTCCTAAGATTATAGTATAATTTCGTCTCAAAAAGAAAAACGTGCAATGGTACAAATTAGTGGTTCAAATCTTAGTTGATTACGTGGGAATAATAATAACTTACTTTGTGGCAATATCTAGAACAAAATTTACATTATGTATTATGATGGCGGCGGCCGTTGTTTTGTCGCAGACGGTGATGAAGACGCTAAGCTTGTGCAACAAGGACCTGCTGGAGTATCACTTGAGATGAAGATGACGCTACTACAGAAAGGCTCATCCGGGACGTGTCATCTCAGTCGGGCAAAGCTGAACCGCCTCTGATTCCCTCATCACAAGCGGGTTCCCACGGGGACCGTCTCTGATGTTGATGTTGTGTCCCCAGATGGAAACATCAGAGTCGGCTTAAAGCCGAACCGCCTCAGATGACATCATCTGAGGCGGTTTGAAAAGGAACCGCCTCCGATATAGAGTCATCTGAGGCGGTGTGCGGTGAACCGCTTGTGATGACTTTTCAAGGATATCACAGTCGGTTTAAGTGATCCAACCGACTGTGATAAATGTCGCCTT
>JAGXJF010005094.1:0-41015 GCA_019208055.1 Stipa capillata | reverse complement strand
AATCAGAGTAGCGGAAATGAGCGTGGCAAGAGTCAAGCAAAGAACGCGCGCAGGAAACAGAACAATCACACACGATCCAAGACACAAGAGAGTTTTACGTGGAAACCCTAGAAGAGTGAAAACCATGGACGCACGAAGACGTCAACTTCACTATGAATGAAGTCCTAACCTGTTAGGGATTTACAATGCTTGGCTTATCCCATAACGTCTACAGGGAAGGGGTATATATAGTTACAAGGTTGAAAGGGTATCTGTGTTACTGCCTGAGACACAGCTGACTCATACAGGCAGAACACTTAACATGCTCGCATCTGACTCAGGTGAGATAACCTACCTGTGTCAGCTACCTGAGACACAGGTGATGACCCACCTGTGACACAGGTGTCTGACTCAGGTGGCTGACTCAGGTGGGTGACACCGCTGGCTGACACCGGCAATGCAGAACGTCTTCTGCAAAGGGGTGACAGGAATTTGGAGCAAACTCCAACAAACTCCACCTTGAGACAAATTCCTTGAAACCTTCCTTGAAACGCCTGGGATAAACAAATTCAACTGATTGAACAGTTCATCACGCGCCATGCGCCAATAGTCACAAGGGACTATCTTTTAACACCGGCCAAGCTTGAGCAAAGCTCAAACTTAGCTGTAGGAACTGGCTTTGTCATCATATCAGCAGCATTATCATGTGTGCTGATCTTGGTCACTTTGACATCACCCTTGGCAATAACATCCCTGATAAAATGAAATCTGACATCAATGTGCTTAGTTCTCTCATGAAATATGGAATCCTTTGTAAGGCATATTGCACTTTGACTGTCACAGTAGATAGTTGTGCAGAGTGAATCTCCACAAAGCTCAGAATATAAACCTCTCAACCAAGTAGCCTCCTTGCATGCCTCAGCAACGGCCATGTACTCAGCCTCAGTAGTAGACAATGCAACGGTTGACTGTAGGGTTGCCTTCCAACTCACAGCACAGCCACCAATGGTGAACACATAGCTGTGAGTGATCTTCTCTTGTCCAAATCGCCAGCAAAGTCGGAATCAACATATCCAACATTCCATCTCTAGATTTCCCAAAATGCAAACAAGCATGAGATGTACCCCGAAGGTACTTGAATATCCATTGGACTGCTTTTCAATGCTCTTTTCCAGGATTAGCCATGAATCTGCTCACAACGCTCAAAGCATGAGCTAAATCAGGACGGGAGCAAACCATGGCATACATGAGAGAGCCTACAGCACTCGAATAGGGAACTCTAGACATGTATTCATCATCTTCTTCTGACTTTGGACAGCAGCTTGATGATAATCTGAAATGTGCAGCTAAAGGTGTGGAAACAGGCTTGGCATCTTGAAAGTTGAAACGGTGAAGCACCTTGTTAATGTACCCTCTTTGACTGAGATATAATTTTCTAGCAGATCTGTCTCTAGAAATCTCCATGCCAAGAATTTTCTTTGCTGCACCCAGATCCTTCATATCAAATTCAGAACTCAATTGTTCCTTCAATTGATCAACATCTGCTTTATCTTTAGCAGCAATCAGCATGTCATCGACATATAATAGCAAGTAAATGGCAGAGCCATTAGCAGATCTCAAGTATACACAGCTATCATAATCAGATCTTTTGAAACCTTGAGAAATCATGAAGGTATCAAACCTCTTATACCATTGCCTGGGGGATTGCTTCAATCCATACAGTGACTTCTTTAATTTGCAGACAAGCTTCTCTTTACCAAGAACAGTAAAGCCTTCAGGTTGATTCATATAGATGTCTTCATCCAATTCCCCATGAAGAAATGCAGTTTTGACATCTAATTGCTGAAGCTCATAATCATGCATTGCAACAATGCTGAGAAGTGTACGAATTGAGCTATGCTTCACAACAGGGGAGAACACTTCATTAAAATTAACACCTGGAATCTGGCTGTAGCCTTTTGCAACCAGCCTTGCCTTGTATCTTGTCCCATCATTAGGAGTAGAACCCTCCTTGCACTTGAAGACCCATTTACAGCTTATTGGTCACTTGTCACTGGGCAGTTTAACCAAATTCCATGTGCCATTTTTGTCAAGGGACGCAATTTCATCATGCATTGCAGTCATCCATTTGCTTGCATCAGCAGAGATAATGGCTTCTGAGTATGAAGAAGGTTCGGCAGATCCTTCTATTTCTTCTGCGACGCTGAAAGCATAAGCAACCATATTTGCTTCTTCTATAGCCTCCTGACAGGTTTTGGATCCCTTCTGGGCCTATCAACTGCAATGGAATGCCGTGGAGTGTTCACAGCAGCAGGTGTTTGTTCACCTGAGTCACCTGCCTGAGTCACAGCTGGCAGGTCATAAGCTACCTGTGGCACAGTTGGCTAATCTGGCTGTGGCACAGGTGTCACCTGAGGCTCAGGTGCACTCACCTGAGGGACAGGTGCATGAGAATCACTGAGCTTAACTAAATGCTCCACCTCAGAGTTAGACTTCTGTCCACTGTCTTCAGAACCTCTAGGCTGATCAACTGAAACATCATTGCTTTGCAACATAGCAGCCTCATTGAAGACCACACTTCGGCTGACTATCATCTTCTTGGTCTTAGGATTCCAAAGCTTAAAGCCTTTGACACCAGACTTATAGCCAACAAATATGCATTTAACTGCCCTGGGTTCAAGCTTCCCATTGTCAACATGGGCATAAGCAGGGCATTCAAACACTTTCAGATTTGAATAGTCTGCAGGAGAACCAGACCAAACCTCAATGGGTATCTTCTTATCAATGGCTGTGGAAGGAGACCTATTGATAAGGTGACATGCAGTGGAGACAGCTTCAGCCCAGAAATGTCTGTTCAGACCTGCATTGGATAACATGCAACGGGCCTTGGAGATAATGGTCCTATTCATACGCTCAGCTACACCATTTTGTTGAGGAGTGCCAGGAACAGTGTAGTGTCCCACAATGCCATGAGACTTGCAGTATGACTTGAACTGTTTAGAGCAGAACTCCATACCATTATCAGTTCGAAGCTTCTTGACTTTTCTCTCAGTTTGGTTTTCAACCATTGTCTTCCACTCTTTGAAGGCAGAAAATGCTTCTGACTTGTGCTTGAGAAAATAGGGCCTAACCTTTCTTGAATAATCATCAATAATGGTCATCATGTAGCGAGATCCACCAAAGGATGGCTTTCTAGATGGCCCCCACAAATCAGAATGCACATAATCAAGAATTCCTTCAGTTGTGTGAGCTGAAGTGATGAACTTCACTCTTTTGTGCTTGCCGAAGATGCAATGCTCATAGAACTTCAGGGTTCCACCATATCCTTCAAGTAATCCACGCTTGCTCAGCTCTTCCAGACCAGACTTGCTCATATGCCCTAGACGCATATGCCAAAGATTTGATGCATCAGAACTAGAAGTATCTTGAGAAATTACAGGGGCGGCACTGCCTGAGATTGAACCGCCACGGAGATAGTATAGTCCACTGGACTTCCTCAGGCCTGCCTTCATCACCACAAGAGAACCCTTGGTGATCTTCAAACAGCTATCTCCACCTGAATAATGATACCCCTTACCATCAAAATAGCTCAATGAAATGAGATTTCTCTTCATCTTTGGAATGTATCTGACATCTGTCAGTGTTCTGATCATGCCATCAAACATCTTGATCTGAACTGAGCCAATACCCTCTATCTTGCATGATGAATCATCATAGCCAAGAACTGATCCACCATTGCTTAACGGCTCAAAGGAACTGAACCAATCTCTGTGAGGGCACATGTGATATGTGCAAGCAGTGTCAAGAATCCACTCATCGGTGGCAGCTCTCTGTCCAGTAGAACTGGCAATAGCATCCAAGAAACCAACACCTGTGTTTGCATCTGTGTCACAGGTGAGGCGACTACCTGTGTCACAGGTGGGATGGTCACCTGTGTCACAGGTGGGATGGTCACCTGTGTCACAGGTGGGATGGTCACTTGTGTCACAGCTGGTGGCAGAAATTCCAGCAATGACCACCAAAGACTCGACATCTGAGTTAGCGGAGCAGTTGGCAGCAGCATCAGCCTTATCCTTCAGCTTTGTGCCTTTCCTGTTCTCCTTGTTCTTCAACTTGTAACACTCAGAAATGTCATGTCCATCACGTTTGCAGTATCTGCAAAACTTGCCCTTTCCTCGGGACTTTGATCTGCCTCTCTGAACTGTGGCACAGGTAGAGCCTCTTCCATGACTATGATTGGGGTTTTTCTTCTCAGATCTGCCTCTGACAGGCAAGCCCTCAGCATGTGAGCCACTTGAATCATCCGACACCATCTGTCTCATCTTCTCCTTGGAATGCAAGGCCTCATAAACCTCATGGAGTGTGAGGGTATCTCTGCTATATAGCATGGTATCTCTAAAACCAGAATATGAACTAGGTAGCGAACACAAGAGAATCAAACCTAAATCTTCTTCATCATAACTAACATCCAATGATGCTAGATCAGCAACAATCTCCTTGAAATTAGAGATGTGTTCAAGCAAATTACCTCCTTCCGGCATCTTGTGCAGGAACAATTTTTGCTTGAGGTGCATCTTGCTGGTCAGATCCTTGGTCATGCAGATTGCTTCAAGCTTCAGCCATAGCGAAGCAGCATGTGTCTCCTGGAGAACCTCCTGCAGAATGTTGTTGTGCAGATGGAGTTGAATTTGGAAAACGGCCTTGCGGTCCTTTTTCTTCTCATCGTCGGACCAAGCAGCAACGACCTTCCCGCCAAAGGAATCCAAAGCATCCTCATAATCAGCCTGAGCCAGTAGAGCACGCATCTTGACTTGCCACAAAGAGAATCGAGTATCTCGATCAAGAAGCGGAAGATCAAACTTCATGGACGCCATCTCAAGAATGAGCAACCTGGATTTGCTCTGATACCACTTGTTATGAAGAAATGGATGGAATGGACGTGTCCAGAGGAAGAGAAAAATCAGAGTAGCGGAAATGAGCGTGGCAAGAGTCAAGCAAAGAATGCGCGCAGGAAACAGAACAATCACACACGATCCAAGACACAAGAGAGTTTTACGTGGAAACCCTAGAAAGGGTGAAAACCACGGACGCACGAAGATGTCAACTTCACTATGAATGAAGTCCTAACCCGTTAGGGATTTACAATGCTTGGCTTATCCCATAACGTCTACACTACTACAGAACAGCTCATCCTGGACGGCACATCGCCGACGGGCTCTGAGACCCGTCTAGGACATAACACATTACAGACGGGCTGACCAACTAAGCCGTCTGTGATGACGTTTGCCCGGGAGCCGGTGTCTTGGATGATATGTCATCCAAGACGGGTCAGAGCCGACCGTCTGGGAAAACGCCATCACAGACGGTTCGGGTGTCCAACCGTCTGCGACGTATCAGGTTATGGCAGACGGATGTAGACTCAACCGTCTGCGATGACACATCAGAGACGCACATGTTATGAACCGTCTGCTATGTGTCAACACATCACAGACGGCCTTGTGTTCACGTGTCTGTGATATGTCATTAAAGGCTGTTCAAGTGGCTTAACCGTCTGGAATGATTTCTCCATCTTTATAACAGATCCAGTCCCCCCAATCTATTAGGGTTTCCTAAATCTGTCGGGCTGGTGGCGGCGGCTGAGGCGATTTTGAGGCAATTTTGGGGGAGGAGAAGAAGATTGGAAGGAGATAATTGATTTGGTGTGCCAATAGGTTAGTACATTTGGTTATTTAGTTAGTTTAATTGCTATATAGCCCTAGATGTAGTGCCTTTATGTTAGAATTCTATTAGAAGATAATTTTGGTTTAATAGATTTGTAGGTATTGATGAATGGTTTATTAATTGTGGTTTAGATGTAATATATACGTATGCTTGGATGCATGGCTCTAGGTTGGATGGTTTTGCGCATAATTAATTAGAGAAGTGAGAGAGAGCGATGAGTTTAATATTTATTTTGACTCACATAGATAATTAATAAATCAACATATGTTTATATGTATGCCATAGTGGCGATGGATCGAAGATGGATGTATGATGCGAACCGTGTGAGCCCTGAGTATATCAGTGGCGTGAATGAATTTTTAAGAGCGGCTGAGGATGATATGTCGAGTAGGAAGTTTGGTCATATGTGTTGTCCGTGCTATGACTGCAAGAACGAGAAGATGTTCAAGAACACGACTCAGTTACAAGATCATTTGATCCGTAGGGGATTTGTAGCTGGCTATACAAATTGGATCCATCACGGCGAACACACGAAAGGGAGCGACGAAGGAAGTAGTGGCGAAGAGTTGAATCCGGAGGCTGATGATGATTCTGAGTCGGATGAAGAGGATGCGGAGATGCGTACCAATGAAAACGATCTCGAGCAAATGCTGCGCGATGCTGAAGGTAATGACCTTGGTGGCAGGCAATATGACAAATTTCTGGGTCTCATGGATGACTCGGAGAGACAACTGTACCATGGTTGCAAGGCGAAATATACCCAGCTATCAGCTGTTCTGGAACTGCTCAAACTGAAGGCAAGCGGAGGTTGGTCTGACAAAAGTTTTACTGCACTTTTACAACTCTTGGCAGACATGCTTCCCGACGGGAACGAGTTGCCAAAAAGCACATACAAAGCTAAGAAGATACTCTGTCCGTTAGGAATGGATGTACAAAGAATACATGCTTGTAAAAACGACTGCATCCTCTTCCGTGAAGAGTACGAGAAACTACATGGTTGTCCGGTTTGTAAGACTTCCCGATACAAGAAGCGCAACAATGCTACGGACGATGACATCGAGGGCAATGACGAGAGGACCGGCATTCCGGCCAAGGTTGTATGGTATCTTCCGATCATTCCTCGCCTGAAGCGTCTGTTCGCAAATCCGGAACATGCATGGAAAATGCGGTGGCACGTGGAGGGGCGGAAAGTTGATGACTTGATTAGACACCCAGCGGACTCCATCCAGTGGAGAAACATCGACAGGAAATTCCCAAATTTTGGTGTGGATTCTAGAAGTGTACAGTTCGGGATGAGTACGGATGGAATAAATCCCTTTGGTAATATGAGCAGTCGTCACAGCACTTGGCCTGTGGCTCTTTGTATGTACAACCTCCCACCCTGGTTGTGCATGAAGAGGAAGTACATCATGTTAGCCATGCTGATCGAAGGCCCGAAGCAACCCAGAAATGACATAGATACGTACCTGTCTTTGCTGAAGGAGGATCTGGAAACATTGTGGCACAAGGGCGTGGAGACGTGGGATGCAGACAAGAGAGAGAACTTCACCCTACGAGGTTTGCTATTTTGCACCATCAATGACTATCCTGTGTACGGTAACCTATCCGGCCAGAGTACTAAAGGAGCAATAGCCTGTGGTCAATGCATGGAAGATACGGCCAATTTGTATCTCGAGAAATCGCGCAAAACCGTATACATGCGGCACCGTAGGTTTTTGCGCCGAAATCATCCTTACCGCAACTTGGCTACTGAGTTCGATGGAACCATCGCAAAGGGATCGGCTCCATCAGTTTTAACCGGGAGACAGGTATACAAAATGGTTGAAAATGTTGATGTTCTTCTTGGAAAGGGGCGTAAATTAATGAAGGGTCTGTGGAAAAAGAAATCACTATTTTGAGGTTTGCCTTACTGGAAAGAGCTAGATGTTCGCCACTGTATCGACGTCATGCACGTAGAGAAGAACGTCTTTCACAGCCTAATTGGACTCTTGCTTAATATCCCTGATAAAACAAAGGATGGCGTGAAGGCATGTCAGGACTACGTGAAACTGGGCATCAGGCCTGAGCTAGCTCCGATAGAAACTGACAAAGGCAGACGGGTGGCTCACTTAACCCGTCTGGGATGATCTTACTACATATACGAGGACTTAGAAAAATTTCGGCACCCCGCGCCATTTCGCATTCCAAATCCCTAATTCCCCTCCCGCGCCGCCTATTCCCCGTGCCGCCCCTGCCCGAGCTCGCGCCGCCACCCATTCAGCGCTGCCGCCGGAGAAGGAGCCGAGCCCGCGCCGCCACCCATTCCGCGCAGCCGTCGTCTCCACCGCACCGCCACCGGAGAAGGAGCCGAGCCGCCCACGCCGCCGTCTTCTCCACCGTCATCTCCACCGCACCGCCGGAGAAGGAGCCTCCGTCACCCGTGCCACCGCCACCTTCCCCCAGTCCAGGACGCAAGGTACGTTGAGACTTAGGGTTATTTTTGGATGAGATCACTTAGGGACTCAATTTAGGTGAGTGAGAGCAATTGCCTACATATTCGACCTTCATGTGATTCAATTTTTCATTGTTGATGTATCTTGCTAGCACAATATTCTCAGAATTGCTCAGTAGCAATCAACTGGTACCTTTAATTGAGGAGCTAAATGCAATCAAGACAATTAATATGTAATTAGAAATTGGGATGAATGTCTTATCTTCTTTACAATTGTTGATTAGAATAGATGAGTGACTGAGATGATTAGTATCCCATTCAACTGGTACCTTTAATTGAGGAGCTTGGAATTCTTAACTCATGCACCATTGAATATGTATGTGGCAGTAGCAGAGTTTTGTTTTCATGTCTTTATAATCAAGAATTACACTGATTTCAGAAATGAACAATAGGCTACTGCAAGCACAATAGAGACCTCATCTAATTAGAAATGAAATATTAACATGGTAAGCTAGAGAACTACATAAAAAGTTAGAATGTGTTAACGTACTGATCTAGGATTGATTGACATTTGATCAATGAGAGCAGATTCTATACTTCATTTTGCGTTTAGATGTCAATTAATTAATTGAAAGAACGGATATGAGTCATTCGGTTCAATTGTTCTATAGAACTCTTTTGTTATTGCCTTAGAGGTTAGTCCTAGCTATGTGATGATTTGCTCATTTGAGACAAGTTAGAGACTAGAAATCTAATAAGGACAAATGCTATTTTTAGTACTTGATTCATCTGTTGATCATAGTGCTGTACTGATTCATTACTTCATAATATATTCATGATCAGATTTATCTCGAAGTTGTGTTTCTTCTGTTTGCCTATTTGGTTTGCTTTGTTAGTTTACACAGATATGTCGGACGCCCATTCCTCTTCTAACTCCTCGTCGGGGCACTCCTCGTTGCCGAACCCTATTTCGGGAAATGATGAAGGAAGTAGGCAAAAAGGTAGATGGAAGCCCCGAACAATGTCGAAGCCCCCTAGTAGACGTATGGTCATCACGCAAGTGTCGACGAAGTCTGGTGTGCCGACGAAACCCGATGACGTAGTGTAATACCCATTTTCCGATAAATAGGTATTTGCCTGCATTCATGCATACCTGTCATCATATCCATGCATGCAAACACGCACCTTACTTAAACTTAGATGTACTATGATTATATTTTATAGAATACGTACATATCTCATCCTCGGTGGTAAAATTATACAAACACCAATCAACTTATTTGAAATATCGAACTTCGATAATAACATTAACAACTGGTGGGACCAGTGAACCTCGTCGATGAATCCCTCTGTTAACCTCCTCTCCTCTCTTCTTCCCGGATTTCTTTCCCGAACCCTTAAAACTAGGGTTAGAAAGCAATTGAGAGAAGGAGGGCTAAATCGTAATATGTCGATTAGGTCAAGTCCCTGTGAATGGAAAGTTGCAACACAATATTGCTTGGCCCCGATCATGCAAGTCCTAGTCCCACCGGGATATTAGGAAGTTCGAAGGACCACAAGATCTAGTTGCAACGCAACCTCCGAATTAGGTCAAGAAGTGAAATGGAGTTAAAGGTTAGGTCAAACGAACCCAGGCTAATTCAAAGCTGCACAGTGGGCCCCACATGCCCTCTTGACACACCTTGGAGAGACTTAAAAATTCTTAGAAGCCTCAAAGGACCGAATCAGGACTTAATCGCAATTCTGAGTTAAACTTAGGTCAAAAGTCGAATTGAACTGGAACCTAGGGCAAACTAGCCCCAAATCAATTCAAATCTTCCCAGTAGGTCCCATAAATCATTTTGAACCCCCTGCCAAAATTTCATAAACTTTGGAGTAGTTCTGACACATAAAATGTCGCACACTTAAACCCCAAATCAAGCCCTAACTTGAATTTGAATACAAATCTAGCCCAAACCAGGTCCAAATTAATTCAAATTCTTCCAGCAGCTCCCAAATAATACATTAAAGCTCCAGTAAAAACTTTAGAATTTTTGGAGATTATTTGACACATAAAATGATAAAGGGAGTAACACTGGAATAAAGAAAAACAAAAAGAAATAACAAAGCCCTAAACTAATCGGGCCGAAACCCGCCCAGTCGGCCCGCTAACTCAGCCCGACAGCCCCCGTAGCCGAAACCCGTTTTCCCCATTCCCGCTTGCCGCCTCTCCCCTCAGAAGACGCCCCGGGTGCCCGTGCGCTTTCCCCCCTCTCTCCTGCCGCCCTGGGGCCCCGCCTGTCAGGACCCTTCGTCCACGCCGCGCCCGACCACTCGCCGGGGTGGGCGGCGCCCGCTCCGACCGGCCTCCATCCCGACAGCCGGCCGCCCTATTTATTGCCGTCCCGACCGCGCCTCGCTCCCCTCCTCCTCCTCTATTCCCCCAAAACCCTAGATCTAACCTCCCCTTTTTGCTCGGCTGCCCTAGCTTCTCGCCGCGGTGGTCTTCCCCGACGATGGCTACTACTCCGGCGAGCCCGCTCCGCTACTCCAGTGCCTCCCGAGCTTCCATTCCCCCTCTCCGAGCCTCTTCTCCTTTCCCCTAACATCCCTACCCCCTCCTTGCTGCAGATCTGCCACCGGAGCACCTCCACCGCCGGTGACCGAGCTCCTCCGTCGCCCCTCGACGCCGGGAGCTCCAGTCCGGCCGTCTTCCTCCCCTCTGCACCCCGGCAGCGACTCCAAGGTGAGCTCCCGGTGGTTTTGCCGCTCTTCCCCAGCCCGTTGGTGCCCTGGATGGCCCTTGGGGCTTCTCCGACGAGTTTCCCGGCGAAGCACCGCCGCCCGAGCCCCTTAGGTCGCCGGACCAGAGAAAGACGAGAGGGAACGGGTGCGGGTGAGGCCGGGGCGCGTGGCGCTTCCGGGTTGGCTCCCGGCCACCCGAGCCACTGCCAGTAGGGGCCCACCTGTAAGCCGGATGAGTTTAGGGTTAGGTACTCCCGGGTGTATTTGCTCGGGTGCGTATAGGAGATAGAATTTAAGCGTTGGGTAGGTTTCGGGTGGCTTTAGCATTTTAAGTCTGGCCGAAAAGGGAAGGTTAGGGTTAGAGTTATTTTCCATTTCGGGCAGGAATTCAAACATTCATAACTTTTAAACCGTAAGGCCAAATTTGAAAATTTTTATATATTTGGAAAGCTTAGAAGATTCTCTACAAATTGGCTGAATCAAAAGTTCATTTTAAGCAAATGTACAGTAGGTTATTTAGGGCTTAGTTTTACAAATCCGTTAAACTTTAAATGTGCACAATTTTCAAACCATACGTCGGATTTTGATAAATTTTATATATTTGGAAACCTTGCGAGAATTCCTACGACTTGGAGCAATCAGATTTCCAGTAGAAACACATACATATTAGGGTGACCTCATAGGGTGCAAGTTGTTAGTCCTTTTTATCGTCATATGTCGTTAAACCCTAACTCGATGGTTGTAGTCCCGAGTTGAACAATACCACCTACGTTAGCCTCGTATTCCAGTGCACTTCCATATGGTAAATATGTGGGTCATGACCATCCTTGGTGAGTAATAACATCCCAACCCTAGCTCGACATTTAATAGAACTCAACATCTGATAAAACTTGACATGCATATAGTTAGGGTTATGAGTTCGTCTCTAATGGGTCAATAAGGACAGTGCCCACTGTAACGTAACCCTAACCCACTATCGTACGAATCTTAACATGCACGCTTGGTAGACTCAGGATTTAAGTTCCACACATATCACCCAACAAAATGCTCGTTAGCCCCTTTCATCACAGATCGACACAAAACCCTAGCTCGGCGATCATAACTCCAAATTGCATGAATTCAATTATATTGCCCCCATACCTCGTATTACTTGCATGTTACCCACATACCAAACACTTTTGCCCTACCCCGCCGCTAATAGCGTAACAGCCCTAACCACCTACCGCATCATAACCAGACATGCATGCATGGTAGGGTAACGACAAGTCGATTACACCTAAAAACCGAAGTGAACGAGCCAGCCTAAGATTTCGCACACTCGCACACCACTTTAGACACCTACATTTAACCTTGCCCATTTATCATGCATACATGCTGAATCTTAATATTTTCCTTATCGTTTCTTTTCCGGTTCTTCGTATTGCTTATAAAAGAATCTGAAGAGGAAGACCACCAGGCTTACAACTCCCCGCAAGAGCAGGAACAACCCGAACAAGGCAAGCAGAGCTTGTTGCATCTTTACCTTCCGTACTCTTGTGTATGCCCTTGTTATATGTGCTATGTGTATGAATGTTTATCTGTGAATCGTCGCAAAGTTGCGTACACTAGCATGGGTAGGATGTGTCTTACGTCGAGAACATCTGATGGCTCTTCAACTAAATGGTTAAGTGAGTTGTGAGAGCCGAGGGCGTGCACAATGGGTACGGTTGGTGTTCATCGTAGTTTGATGGCGACCCAGGAGTAAGTAGAGATTTGTCGTCACACCAACCCTATCTTCAGCGTGTCACCATCCCTTATTACACGAGAACGTTAGCGAGAACCAACTCTGAGGATAGCTGAGGTAAGCCTCCATGCACTTTGGAGGCTCATGACCTCCAAATTGTTATGCACTCACTATGCCTGCAGTGGTTGAGTTGTCGGTGGCGGTTCGAGAGATTAAAATGAACACGTGTGGATTGGATCAATTTGGATTTGACTTAGGGGCTGCTCTAATCGAATTTGATGAGATTTGATGGATTGATTTGGATTGGACTCATGGGCTGCCCCAATGGATTTGGATTTGCTGATTTGATCTCGTGGTGAATTGGTTGTGATATGTTTGTATCCTGAGTTAGATTGTTACTTAGCTTGTCCTTATTTCACCTTGTTAATGTTATGTTCTTAACTTGTATATTGTTACTCTGAGAAGCATTCATGTTTAATTGTTGTTGTACTAGTATGGGTAGGACATTTAATCAAGCACGAATAAGTCTTGCGAGTACCTTTGTACTCACCTAGGTTATTCCTAGAGCTTGCAGGTGAGCCGTGGTCGAAGACTATTTTGATGATGCCTGAAATTGTTGTTTCCTCGGTTGTGTTCGACTCATGGGATAGATTGTAGCTTTTGGGTCAGCGGTCACTGTACCGCTGTGGGACTCATTTACCTTGTTTCCGCTGTCGTTTAACTTCTCCGTACTCGGATATGTTTTCGGTTATGGCCGAATGATGTAATGTGCTGTCCCATCGTGGGCAGTTACTATAATATCGTATTTGTAGAGCTTTGTTGTGATATCCGAGTTGTTATTTGGGCTGCCCATATGCAATGCGTGTATGATATGAAGCGTATGGGTATGCCGTGAAGGGTTACAGCTGTACCTCTTGTTACTAGGTCGAGCAGGAATCGGTCGAGTGACCCGCTGGCTGAGATGCTGTGCCGGCCAGGCAGGGTGTGGGTGTTCTGCCGGGCTTTCGAGTGACCCACTAGCCTTCGAGCTAGGTTAGGGTGTGGGTAGAACCGCCGGGCTCCTCCGACCTTGTTTTTCTGGTAGTAATTGGGAACGACTCTAAACCTTCACCGGGTCATGGAATCGGATGTGGTTCTGGGAAGATTGGTCGCTTCCGGCCGGCTCGCACATGGCGGGTGTCGGATTGTTCCGCCTTGGTGCGTACGGCGCAGGTACCGTGCCACCGGGCTGACGAGTCCTTCGGTCCTTGGCGACTTCGCGTTCCCATAATCATATGCAATTCCGGGTCCGTGACACGTAGCGAACAAATTCCGCACTTTCTGCGGAATACTTGGGCGGGAGAGGGTCAACATAACCATTGCCAACTGGAAGGATATTACCGCCACGAAGGAGGAGGAGTTAATGGCTGAACTAAAAAGGTGGTTCGAGATCCCGCCAGAACACGAACAACGTGTGAGATCGGCTGCAATGAAGACCATGGGCAAGGCGTGGAGGTCGTTCAAGAGCATCTTGACGACGAAGTTCGTACGGACGGGAGAGAGCCCGTTTCAGAAGTACGGCTTCTTGGACGAGCAAGTGTACAACCGATTGTTGAGATGAAGACCACGCTAGAAGAAGTGGCGAAGAGTGAACGGCAGAAGGCCCTTCAAGCAAGAAACAAGCACCCACATAGGCTCGGAAGCACGGGATACGAAGGTGCTTTGGCGAGATGGGAGATGCAGGATCGGGAGGCAATGGAGAAGAATTTACCCCCTCTATTTCCCAGCGTGGTTTCTGGCCGCGCCGCCTCCTGGTGCAGAGCACGTGCCAAGCCAGATCCGCAGAGCGGTTCAGCCACATTTCCAAACCCCAGCTGACCAGGAAGTGGTCGATCGCATGGTACGTAATATACCTGACTGTGTACACACAATTCTTCGAAACCGTACGAGGTTTCATTTGTAACGTAACTCGCGCGCGTGATCGTTGCAGGTGCAGATAGCTTCGCAAGGGTCACTAGATGATGATGAAGAAGCACAATCATCTAGGACCAAAGACCTCCTCACTGTAGCGTTGGGAAACCCGGAGCACCCAGGTCGCACAAGGGGTGTTGGGGTTGCAGTTCCCTGGAGAGAGGGATTCCTTGAGACGGAGGAGGAGTATGAGAGGAGGAAAGCCGCCAAGAGGAGTCGAACTCAGTCGACAACGACGACGAGAGACTCTGAAGATTTGGAGAGGCGTATTCAGGAGGAAGTCAGGAGGCAGGTTGAGGCATTTAAGGAGGAGTTCAGAGCTCAACTTGCACTCTCTAACGTAGCTATGGCGAGCCCCGGAAATATTCGGAGTAGCTGCGCATCCGCCGAAGAACAGGGTGAAACATATCCCTGCGACACCATCTCGGTAAGGGCCATTTAGATGGTTTTTGTAATTGCAAGTACATAAGTTTGGACTTAATCAACAAGGTACTCTCTAATTTTGTAGGAGACGACTCCTTGCACGTTGTTGGCAAGGGTAGCCGGAGATGTCACCCTCGATGCTGCATTTGGGATGGCATATCCCAAGGAACTAGGGACTCTACTGCATGGTCGGCCCATAGCACCGGCCTTTCAGAAGGTGCATGTGGACGATGTGGTTGAAGGTTTCAAGGAGCTCCCGCTTCCCATGCCACCAAATGACGAGATCACGGTGCTGCGTCAGACGGTTGGCACCTTTATCCAGTGGCCGAAGAGGGACATCAAAATACAAGTGCGGCCTGCCTCTCAGAGCGCATCAGGCGTTTAGCCAGCCAGGATACCCGAGGTTAACCCTACCCCCATGGAGCTAATAGCGGCAGCGCAACGGGCTGATGAGCCAGCTTCATCTCCGGTCAAGCTCCTAGAGCCACCAGCCGCTACCTCCATAGGTACTAAGGAGGTGCTACAGATGAGACCAGTTCCTTCACCAGTGAAGCGCACCTACTCTAAGGGGACTAGCAGAGCCGACAAGGGCAGGAGTCGCAGTGGGACTTCCAAGGACAGCCAAAAATCGAAGGCAGCTGTAGTGGCAGAACTTGGGTTTGATCCGGACAGAGTGGATGATCTCCCTTTCGCGCCTCTGGCTCGTTGATTCGTGAATGGACAAGTCTTCGTCACGCCGGAGGAGATATCGAGCTCACTGGCATGTCAGAGGTTGCATGATTGGTACATGAAGGCGACGAACAACCTAGAGCCTGACCAAACCATGCCACGAGGCGTCAAGATCGCTTTCAAGGAGGAACACCTTTTCCACCAGGACATGGGCGGGTTGTTCTACCTGTACTTTCAAGACATGTTCGAACTCTTCAACCTCGACGCCCTGGAGCAGACCTGTTGAGATGCTGGACATTGTAAGTCTACAACTTCTCAGTCAATCAGTTTTCTCCATACCTATGCAACTTAATTAAGCCGTGACATGATTTTTCATTTTGCGTAGATACATGCACACCAAGCCAGACTTACCAACGAGCCTATCGGGTTCATTGACCCGGCAAGGGTGACTTGGGCAAACATTAGCGACAACAAAGATGCAGTTCTGGAGTATGTTAAACATGCACTGTTGTCCCAAAAGGATAAAGAGTACATCGTATTTCCCTTCAACCCTGAGTAAGTGTTGCGTCGCATCCAATACTTATAATTTCACCATTACACATATATCACAAAGCTGATTTGGTAGTACGTCTATATATATGCAGCTTCCATTGGGTTTTGGTCGTACTTATACCAAAATGGAACAGGGTTGTATACCTTGATTCCTCGCGAGATCCTTCACGCAACTTTGGGCCGATTCGCGACATACTTGACGAAGCGTTCATCGATTATAAATCTCGTGGAGGGATAAGTGGCAAAGGGCCCAAGCTGCGACATAAATTTGATTTTTCGGTACATATATATCCATTACTATGTTAATATAGCATATTGACATGCTTCATAATAGATTCTTCTTAGCTAACGTATATTTGGTTGTTGTTTTAGTGCAAACAACAACCCAAGGGGACAAACCTATGTGGATTCTACGTTTGCTACCACATGGAGGTTGTCGGGTGTTTCGTTAGGCGAAGACTAGCTGAGGAGGTATACCCAAATGCAAGCATTATTTTGAGTTTATTTACTTTTTGTAATTTTCTACTCCTCATTGATTTTATGATAGCAACAGGCGTGGAAGGTTGAAGATGACACATTTGATGAAGCTGAACTCAAGGCATTCGAGGGATTTTTGCCTTCTTCATCAATACACAAATCATCAATCCCGACGGCGAGTTCTACGGTGGCGGCTTAGCAGACTAGCTAGCAATGTCTTCCATCTTTAATTTGTTCTTAGCCATCTGTTGCAACTTTCCTTTTAAACATTGAAATCTGCGATATTGTTGGCAGCAACAATTGTGACTCAGTTCTAGCTACCAATTGTGATTCTATCTAGCTAGCAATTGTGAATGTATAAATGTGTGATTGTGATCAGTCTCTGATTGTTTCAGTGTGTCTGTGAATGTATAAATATGTGAATGTTATGTGAAATTTATATATGCTGTTTCAGAGGGCATGGCTAGCAATTCCTGAGGCTAGCCACAAAAGATGCAGTGCTCTGCCCTCTGTTCAGAACCATCGCAGACGGGTCGGAAGGTAAACCCGTCCGCGATATAAGTCATCCTAGACGGGGTGGTACTGAACCCGTCTGGGATGCTGTGTCATAGCAGACGGGTTGCGAACTAACACCCGTCTGGGATGAGTTATTATCGCAGACGGCGCGTTTGTCAGCCCGTCTATGATGACGTTTATCGCAGACGGGCCTCTCACCCGTCTGCGATGACCTGTGTCATCACTGACCACCAATTTCGGATGGTCCGGCCAACCGTCTGCGATGCTTGTTTCAGCCTGTCTCGGATGGGCCGTTCTGTAGTAGTGCTACAGGGAAGGGGTATATATAGTTACAAGGTTGAAAGGGTATCTGTGTTACTGTCTGAGACACAGCTGACTCACACAGGCAGAACACTTAACATGCTCGCATCTGACTCAGGTGAGATAACCTACCTGTGTCAGCTACCTGAGACACAGGTGATGACCCACCTGTGACACAGGTGTCTGACTCAGGTGACTGACTCAGGTGGGTGACACCGCTGGCTGACACCGCTGGCTGACACCGGCAACGCAGAACGTCTTCTGCAAAGGGGTGACAGGAATTTGGAGCAAACTCCAACAAGAGTCTATGTCGAGCACAGAGAAAATTATGCCATTCAAGTTACTGTCAGGTGTGAACATGCAGCAGAGGGGTCGTTCTCTTGCATTTTGTTAAAATTTGATAATCACGTAACCATTGTTGTAGTTGCTCTCCTGTAGTCAGGAAAAGAAACTCATTACTCTCTAAAGGTATGCATTGACGATTTCCACGAAATCACCAAGTCAAGATCTTTCATATATATCTGTTAATTAGCACCGCAGGACGTAATTTTGACCTGCTCAACTTAAGAAGAGAGTGTATGGTTGCTGCTCATAATCTCTTACTTGACTAGCCAGCACTGTCCTTGGCCATGGCATTTCCCCTCATGATACTCACATTACTCTTGCTGCTGGCGAGGGTGCTCGCTGCTCCTAGCAATAACGACACTGACCTCGCCGCACCGCTCGCTTTCAAGGCGCAGCTCTCCGACCCTCTCGGCGTCCTCCGCAACAGCTGGGCTGCTAATATGTCCTTCTGCCGCTGGGTCGGCGTGTCATGTGGCCGGTGCCAACGCCACCGCGTCACTGCCCTGGAGTTGCCGGGCGTGCCTCTGCGTGGATCACTCACCCCTCACCTCGGAAACCTCTCCTTCCTCTCCGTGCTCAACCTCACCAACTCAAACCTCATCGGCTCCATATCCCCGCCGACCTCGGCCGGCTGCGTCGCCTTAGGTACCTCAATCTTGGACACAACAGCTTGTCTCACTCCATCCCATCTACCTTTGGGAACCTGACAGGTCTTCAACTTCTCGATGTGGGCAACAACATGCTGTCTGGTCAGATGCCGACGGACATGCAAGGACTGCGGAACCTTGCCTACATAGCTCTGCATACCAATCGCTTGAGTGGCCCGGTACCAGCTCATCTGTTCAACAACACACCTCTGCTAAGCTATGTCTCATTTGGGAACAACAGTCTGTCTGGACCGATACCTGACGGCGTTGGCTCCCTGCCCATGCTTGATTTCCTTGACCTGCAGCGAAACCAGCTCTCCGGACCAGTCCCCTTGGCCGTTTTTAACATGTCTACGCTTAGGATGCTGTATATGGCCAGTAACAATCTGACTGGCCCTATTCCTGGCAATAACAATGGCAGCTTCAGTCTCCCCATGTTGCAAGTGATATCCCTCTCTCTGAACTACTTCACGGGTCCGATTCCGTCAGGCCTTGCTTCGTGCAAGTATATCAGGATCATCTCTCTATCTCAGAATTTCTTTACGGGTCCCATGCCGGCATGGCTGGCCGAGCTGCCGTTCCTTACCGGCTTTTTATCTGGGGGAAATGAACTTGTCGGGCAAATCCCTCGTGTGCTCGGCAATCTCACCATGCTCACGAGGCTTGATCTCTCATTCTGCAAGCTTGATGGAGAGATCCCGGTAGAATTGGGGAAGTTGAGACAGCTCAACGTTTTGCAGCTTTCATCTAATGGACTCACAGGTGTCTTTCCTGCTTTTCTTGGCAATTTGACTACATTATCTGACATAGGATTGGCTCTCAATCTACTGACCGGATCAGTACCGGCAACACTTGGGAACATGAAATCAATCCAACATCTTGATGTTGGATTAAACCACCTCCATGGGGAGCTTGGCTTCCTGGATGCTCTCTCAAATTGCAGGGAGCTCCGTTTCCTAAATTTGCAGGCCAATGCTTCACTGGAAGCCTTCCTGACTATATTGGAAACCTCTCTAAGAAGCTTGTGATTTTTTATGCAACTGGCAACAAGTTTACAGGAGGAATTCCATCGTCAATATAAAATCTAAGTGGTCTCAGCTCGTTGATCCTTCTGAACAACCAACTAAGCCAGACGATCCCAGAATCCATCACGACTATGGAGAATCTTGAGAGGATTGACATCTCAGGGAATAGCTTTGTTGGTCCCATCCCGGCACAAATCGGTATGCTCAAGAGACTGGTACAATTGTTTCTCTACGACAATAAATTCTCTGGTCCTATACCAGATGGCCTTGGTAATCTCACTATGTTGGAATACATTTCCTTGTCTTTTAACAAGCTATCCTCACGTATACCAGCAAGCTTGTTTCTTCTTGATAACCTTGTTGAACTGAATCTATCCCATAACTCTCTGACTGGTGCATTACCTCTCGATCTCAGCCACATGAAACAAATTAATAAAATAGATCTCTCCACCAACAGCTTGGTTGGCAGCCTTCCAGATTCTTTTGGACAGCTCATGACGCTAACTTACCTAAGCTTGTCTCACAACTCGTTTCAAAATTCGATTCCATACACTTTTCGCAATTTAATTAGCTTAGCAACAGTGGACCTATCTTCCAACAACTTTTCCGGTACCATTCCAAAGTACTTGACAAACTTAACCTACCTCACCAGCCTGAACCTGTCCTTCAACGAGTTACAAGGTCCAATACCAGATGAAGGTGTTTTCAGAAACATCACCTTGCGATCTTTGATGGGGAACTTAGGGCTGTGCGGTGCTCTCCGCTTAGGATTTTTGCCATGCCTGGACAACTTCCACTCTGCTAATAAGGGACATTTACTAAAATTCCTACTCCCTTCTGTTGCTTTAGCATTGGGGGTTATAGCTATTTGCTTGTACCTGTTAATAAGGAGGAACAGTCTGAAGCAAGGAGAGGTAACAACTGCTGCTGATGGAGTTGATCCAATCAGCCATAAGTTAGTATCCTACCATGAGGTTGTTCGTGCCACTGAAAATTTCAGTGAGGACAAACTGTTGGGAGGAGGAAGTTTTGGCAAAGTTTTCAAGGGCCAACTAGATGATGGTTTGGTGGTTGCGGTAAAAGTGCTCAACATGCAAGTCAAGCAGGCTGTCAGGAGCTTTGATGCTGAATGTCAAGTGTTGCGGATGGCTAGGCATCGCAACTTGATAAGGATATTAAATACTTGTTCCAACTTGGATTTCAGAGCATTACTGTTCAGTATATGCCCAATGGTAGCTTGGAGGCACACTTGCACACTGAAGATAGGGAACCACTATGGTTCATCAAGAGATTGGACACTATGCTTGGCGTTTCGGAGGCAAATGGAGTATCTGCACCATCATCACCATGAAGTTGTCCTACACTGCAACTTGAAGCCTAGCAATGTGCTGTTCAATGAGGATATGATGGCGCATGTTGCTGACTTTGGCATTGCGAAGTTACTTCTAGGTGATGACAACTCCATGGTTTCAGCGAGTATGCCAGGGACAATTGGGTACATGGCACCAGGTACAAACTTTCTACAATCAACATGTTATTTGGCAAGACATCGACTATTGCTTTGATTAGTTAACTCTTTTGAAATTTTCTTGAACAGAGATGGCATTCATGGGGAAGGCATCACGAATGAGTGACGTGTTCAGCTTTGGGATCATGCTACTTGAAGTATTCACCGGGAAGAGGCCAACAAATCCCATGTTTGTCAGAGAATCCAGCCTTAGGCAATGCGTTTCCCAAGCATTTCCCGCAAGGCTCGCTGATGTTGTTGATGAGAAGCTGCTGCAAGGTGAAGACATAAGTAGTCATGGCTTTCATCACCAGATCAATACTACTTCATCGGCATCTCCTTCCACTGCCCGCAACGGCGACTTTCTTGTGTCGATATTCAAGCTGGGTCTGGAGTGTTCGAGCGATTCTCCTGACCAGAGGGCGAGCATGAGCGACGTGGTTGCGAGGCTGAAGAACATCAAAAAGGATTACTCTACTTCCATGGCAGCAATACAGAAGGCTCAGCGTTGATATGACACTGTGTTCGGTTATCCATAGCAGATTAAGCATGATGGTGTGGAGCTACTAGTTTAGTTATTATACCTAGTAGAGTTGTAACTTGATGATCATCTGCACCCTCCAATCTCGCCACCTATACCTACCATGTAATTTTTATAATGTTTTTTCAAAGCTGAGTGCAAATCCTTTGGCCGTATAGTCAGGTTTGGGGATGCATCAATGCATTGCATGATTTGTAACGAATTTAGCCGGTTCTAACATGACTCTGTTCCACACATATTTTGCACTAGAACTGTCTGTCAGGCGTAAACTCGGATGGTTACATTCTAATGAATGGAACTCACCATGTTTTCGTGGATTCTATTAAGCAGGGTAGGGGAATGTTGTGTAGAAAAAGCAGACGCATGCATGAGAGGTGATTTTGGTCCTGAATGAGTTCACAAATCAGACGAAAAATGTTCTTTTTCTTCTTCTTTTTGTTTGCTGCAATTAGAAGGTAAAAATGTTTGCACAAAAGGATTGACCGTTAGTTCTTCTTTTTACAATAAATTTCTTCGTTCTAGAATAAAGTTCTTACTTTTTGAAACTAATATGTTCTTGTTTTGGTTGGACGGTAGCCCGGGACTAGCATCACAGGACTTTGGGCCGAGTACTAACAGCGATCCTCCGGCGATCTCCTCTTCTCTCCCCTCGCCACCGCGCCGCTTCCCTCCTCGTTCCCCTCACCGTGCGGTTGCGGCGGAGTGACGGCGCGGGCGCGGTTCCCGGCGAGCGGCGGCCGTCGGGAGGACCAGGCTGAGCTCCCTGAAATCATGTGGTTTTTCCTTCGAAAAATCCTGCAATGGCTAAAGACAACTTGTTGATTCAACCTAATCGCTGCAGAAATTTTTTTACCCGTAGAGAGAGTACAACTGATGAGTGACTGCCCCTTGCCCGACGCTTGCATCCGCAAATTCACCAAGTAGAAATTACTCCAGCAACTGTAGGTCTGCTGTAAGTAGTAGTACATTACTAGCAACACACTGACTCAGATAATCAGATTGAGAACTTGGAGTTCCATGTGATGCACTTTCTGAATTTGATGGCTTATGTGGCAGGAGCAGGGTTTCGGGTACCGGTCGGTATTTTCCGGTAACCAACCGGTACCCGGTTTTACCGGACACCCCCGAAAAATGTTCATACCGGACACCCGGTTTGGACAAATTTTATGCAAATTCGATCAATTTCAACAAATTTTGTCAAACACCATTTGAAATTTGGAATATTTCGGGCGGCAAATGGCTGGTATTTTCCGGTAACCATGGTTATCGGAAATACCGGCCCTCCCCGGTATTTTTTCCCGGTACCGGTAACAAAAACCTTGGGGGCAAGAGTACCATTTTAGATGTCACAAGCAGGAACTAAAACTATGGCTTTTTTTTTGTTAATTTGGCCTGCGTAATAGAATGGAATAGAGGACAAGTTTAACGGGTCATTTGGGAGTTGGGACAATATGACTTGGAAATTGTGGCAAAGAACCGAACAGTTGTGGCACTTCAGACTAGGCATGACAATGCTAAGCATCGAACGGAACACCCTGGAACCTTCCTTATTGTTCCTATATCAGTGACTAAGCATCGACACAAACCTAGACCTCAGATTAGGCATCAGAAAGTTAAGCCACGGCCTCAAGCATCACTGTACCTCCACCTTCAGTATCGACACGAACCAAACACTTGTCACAATAAAAACTAGGCTTGACAATGTCGAGCATCGGACCAAACACCCTTGCATCCATCCTTGATGACCTACTCTACTTAAGAAGAGAGTGTGCTGCTCACAATCTCTTACTTGACTAGCCAGCACTGTCCATGGCCATGGCATTACTCTTGCTGCCGGCGAGCGTGCTTGCTGCTCCTAGCAATAATGACACTGACCTCGCCGCACTGCTCGCTCTCAAGGCGCAGCATCCTCTGCAACAGCTGGGCTGCTAATATGTCCTTCTGCCGTTGGGTCGGCGTGTCATGTGGCCGGCGCCAACGCCACCGCGTCACCGCCCTGGAGTTGCCGGGCGTGCTTTTGCATGGACCACTCGCCCCTCACCTCGAAAACCTCTCCTTCCTCTCCGTGCTCAACCTCACCAACGCCAGCCTCATCGGCTCCATATCCCCGCCGACCTCAGCCGGTTGCGTCGCCCACTACTACACAACTAGGTATCCTAGACCCCTCATCTCAGCCAGTTTCCTGAAAACCGACAGCAAGAACTAAAGCCTCAGCCGGTTGGGCTGAAAAAACCGGCTGAAATGACTGAACCGGCTGAGATAATAAGTAATCTCAGCCGGTTGAAAACTCACAGCCGGTTCAACACGAAAAACCGGCTGAGATAATACAATTATTACAGCCAGTTCCCTCTGTGCAGCCGGCTGAGATAACATCTCAGTCGGTTTTTTCGTGCAAACCGGCTCCGATCATACATCCATAAATAATGTCCGAATGTTGTCAGAGCCTTCAATTCAATGCAAGTGTCTATAATTGGTTGGGGTGTTGCCAAATTTTATGGTAATTTTCAATGAATTTTGTTGCACATTATATTTTGATGGTTCTTGCTCATTTCAAAGTTTTGTGTATTAATAAAATCTGCATGTTGTTGTAGATGGATCGACGGTGGATGTACACCGAGAATCGTGCTAGCGAAGAGTACATCGAAGGCATCTCGGCATTCTTACGGGTAGCCAAACAGTACAGTTTTAAAAGAGGGGACACGTGGATCAGCTGTCCATGTTGTCACTGTGAAAATTTGAAGAGCTTCACGAACCTTATCCAGATCCAAGCACATTTGATCAGGACGGGATTCATGAAGGGGTATGCATGCTGGACCAGCCACGGTGAAGATCAGATCATAGGGGAAGGTTCCGCAAACATGGATGAAGGCAACGACATGGCTGATACTATAAATAGCACACCTCTTGAGCAGACGCGTGATGATGTATGTGCGTCACAAGAGGACGCGTCGCAGGACGACACGTCATCGCATGACGACAGTGAGTTAGATCAGATGATCTGAGATGTTGAAGAAAACTGTGAGAATGATCGGGAGTACAGGAAATTTGTCTGCTTGTTGGAAGACTCGGAGAAACCAATGTACGCAGGCTGCAAGTTCACAAAATTGTCAGGCGTCCTAGAACTGCTGAAACTGAAGGCCAGTAGTGGTTGGAGCGATAAGAGCTTCTCGTCGCTCCTAACTTTGTTAGGGGACATGCTTCCAAAGGGAAATCACACATCGAAAACTACATACAGAGCTAAGAAGGTTCTTTGCCCTTTGGGAATGGAAGTAGAGAAGATACATGCATATAGGAATGACTGTATCCTATACCGTAAAGAGCATGTGAATTTGCGTGCATGCCCGGTGTGCAAAGCTTCTCGATACAAGCGTAAGAATGACGGTGATGATGTCGAGGCAAGCATGGAGGTGAGAAAGGGGACTCCTGTTAAGGTTGAATAGTACTTGCCTATAATTCCCCGTTTGAAGCGCTTATATGCGAACCCGAAGGAGGCCAAACTAATGCGTTGGTACGTAGATGAGCGTACAAATGATGGAATGTTGAGACACGCAGCAGATTCTCTACAGTGGAGAAATATTGACAGGAGGTATGCTATGTTCGGTGAAGAGGCGAGGAATGTAAGGTTCGCGCTGAGCACTGATGGAATGAACCCCTTCGGCAACATGAGTAGCTGACAGAGCACTTGGCCCGTGAATCTATGCATGTATAACCTTCCGCCTTGGTTGTGTATGACATGAAAGTACATCATGATGGCAATACTCATCCAAGGTCCGAAACAACCTGGCAACGACATTGATGTGAAATTTGCCCCATTGGTGGATGATTTGAAACTTCTTTGGGATGAAGGCGTAAAGGTATGGGATGCGTACCTAAAGGAAAACTTCACGTTACGCTGCATATTGTTCATTACCATCAATGATTATCCAGCCAACGGTAACTGTTCGGGCCAGACTATCAAAGGGAGCAATGCATGTGTTCAATGCCTAGTTGATACAGCAAGTAGATGGCTGAAACACTCTAAGAAAATGGTGTACATGCGTCATCGTAGGTTCCTTACAAGGGATCACCGGTACCGCAAGATGAGAGATGAATTCGATGGAACCGTTGAGAAAGGCTCAGCTCCACATATTTTTAGCAGCACTGAGATCCATGATCAGGTTAAAGACTTGAGAGTCGTGCTTGGAAAGGGCAAGTTTAAACGGAGAGGTACAGCGAAGAAAAAGAAGCCCGCTGAGAAGATCATCTGGAAGAAGATATCAATATTCTAGGACCTACCTTACTGGAAGCATCTAGAAGTGCGTCACAGCATCGACGTGATGCATGTAGAGAAGAATGTGTGCGATAGCGTAATGGGTCTCTTATTGAACATGCCTGACAAAACAAAGGATGGTTTGAACGCACGGCTAGACATGGAAGATATGGGAATCCGACCAGAGTTAAGAGCGCAGAAAAGAACAAACGGAAAGACGTTCCTTCCGCCTGCTTGTTACACCCTTTCCAAGCCGGAGAAGACTGAATTATGTGATTGCTTGCATGGTATCAAGGTTCCATCCGACTACTCGGCCAACATCAAGAGACTTGTTTTAATGGAAGATCTTAAATTAATTGGCATGAAGTCACATGTTGTCATGTGCTCATGACACAGATGCTCCCAGTTGTAATTAGGAATATTCTTCCACCAAATGTGTGGTGGACTCTCACGAAGCTGTGTGGTTTCCTTAACACGCTTTCTAAGAAGTTCATTAGCCTTGATGAACTAGATGGTCTACAAGATAGGCTGGTGAAGACTATCTGCGAGCTCGAGATGTTTTCCCCCCGTCGTTCTTTGATGACATGGTTCATCTCATAGTTCACCTAGTGCACGAAATAAGGATGTGCGGCCTGGTGTTTCTACGCAGCATGTACCTATTCGAGCGCTACATGCGAATTCTAAAGCACTATGTTCGGAATCGGTCTCGTCCTAAGGCTAGCATCATCAAAGGCTATGCAACAGAAGAGGTCATTGAGTTCTGTGTTAATTACATCTCCTATCTAGAACCGGTAGGGGTGCCGCGATCTCGCCATGAGGGTAGACTGCTCGATGTCGGGACCATTGGAAGGAAAGTAATCGAACCTGTTCAGACTGAGTATGGTCAAGCCCATTTAACTATTTTGCAGCACATGGCCATTGTGGCGCCATATGTGAACGAACACAAGGACATTCTATGTCAACAGAATCCGACACCCGCAAATGACTGGATTATAAAACATCACAATTCTGAGTTCAATGAATGGTTCAAAGAGCGATTCCATGAACTCCCTCCAAGTGGTGCGCTGACATATTTAGCAAGAGGCCCAACATGGTCGGTCATCACATGGAAAGGGTACCAAATCAATGGATACACATTTTACACAAAGGAAGAAGATATGAAAAGCACTGTGCAGAACAGCGGTGTGTGCATAGAAGCTCTCGAAACAGATGGCAAGAAACAACTGTACTACGGGTACATAGATGAGATTTGGGAGCTGGACTATGGCACAAATCTTAAAATCCCGTTGTCTCATTGCCGCTGGGTTAATAAGAAACAGGTGATACCTGATGAAAAGGCCATACTACTGTGGACCTTGAGCGCGTCGCCTACAAAAACGAACCTTTCGTCCTTGCTCAACTAGTTCATCAAGTCTTCTGCATTATTGATCCGTCCAACAAGAACCGGCACGTAGTAATGCCCTCGAAAAGGAGTATTGTTGGAGTTGAACATGTAGTGGACGAGGAAGATTGCAATAAAATCGATGAGTTCCCAGCTCCCAGTGAGGGAACAAGGGTCGAAGATGAAGTGCCGCATGAGCCGGCTCCGTACAAACGCAATGATCATCAAGAAGGAATTATTTTGCAACAAAAATATGTGATATTAAGTCTTTTATCTAAATTGTAATAATGATATATGGTAACACTACCAATGATTTGTAATAATAGTATATGTTTTATGACTTCAGTACGAAGAAAAGCACTTCAATATGCAGGACATAACATTAGTACAAAGATAATTACTTTAATAAATAGGAAAAAAAGTCTTATAGAAAGAAAATAAGATAAGATAAATATATAATAAGATAAATAGATAATAAGATGAATTGCTAATAAGATAACTACATAATAAGATAAGATACTTACTCACATATTAAATAGATAATAAGATAAATAGAAAATAAGATAAATAGATAATTGACGGTGGGATCTCCACCGGGTAGGCCCAAGACAGGGAGTCGGCCCAACAGGCCTAGCCGAGTCAGGGAGTCGGCCCAACAGGCCCAGGGTGGCTCATGCAGATCCACATCAGGAGGCCCACTCGGCGAAGCAGCCTCGTGAAGCCCACTCGGTTGTAACATCCGGGTGCCATCAAGACCAGGCGTTACGACGACATCAAAGCAGACGTTACCCGGGCGCAATAAGTAGAGTTATGGCACACATTAAGTGAGCCATAACCACGACCCAACCGACTGGCCAAGTCGGCACTTGTAAAGCCTAGCCTTGCCGGCCCTATATAAGGCAAGGCTAGGGCACCCACACGCGGGGGGAGAAAAAGGGACTTAGCTTCTTCTTCCTCTGAACAAGAACAGCAACCACCATTTCTGTAATTTTCCTCACACAAGACCAGTAATATTCTGCAGGAGTAGGGTATTACCTCTTCCATAGAGGGCCTGAACCTGGGTAAATTGCTTGTGTGAACCGCCCTTGGATTATCCTCTTGCGTCCCCAATCCTACATCAAAATGAGTATTACCGTGAAATCCCCGTGACAGTTGGCGTGCCAGGTAGGGGAGGCGCATGCTGGAGCTATGATCCGGGCGGGATCTCCTCTGGCCACCGGCGATAGGCTCGTGGCCGATGCCACGCCGCTGCACTCTGCATCTGCCGCGCTCCCTGAAGGCGCGAAGCTTTCCTTCGGGAGCCTGCACTTCATGGCCGATGCCTTCGGCCAGCTAAGCCTCCAGGATCTGGTTCCCCGTTCTGCGACAAAGTCGATGCCCAGACATTCTCTGGGATTTCCATCTGCCCCGTGCGACGGCGAGCTGTTTCCACAGCTTGTCGGCATGGTTGGCTCTGACTCCCTCCTGCCCGTCTTGGATTCCGAATCCGACGGGTACGAGAGCTCGCATAGCTGTGCCTCTACGGCCGAGGTATACATGGCTACACCCAGCACCATCGACGTCGCAGGCACGTCAGGCGCAACGGCCAGGGCGACGGACGAGCTCTTGCGCATGCCCATTGCTGGCCAGACGGAAGCCGAGAGAGCCCTGGAGGCATCTCGGCAGGCCATCCTGGCCGAGCGAGATCGTGTCGATCAAGGGAGGGCAGCTCTTGAGGCACGAGAACGTGAGTATGATGAGGCTATGGCTCATGGGTCCCGTTGGCGCTCATGCCGGCACACTTCGTCAGCCGTTCAGAGGAGCCGCATCGTCCGCGATTCCCTCTTGGGACGAGAGCAGGACGGCATTCAGGTTTACCAAACTCCAGCTCAAAACCTCCTCGCGGCTGCCGTGCTGGCCGACTCACTCCCGACCCCTGCGGATGGCCCTGTGGCAGAAACTTATCGCCGAGTCGTCACCCTGATGAAGACGGCGGTAGAGCAGCAGAACGAGGCCACTTTGGCACGCGACCGGCTGGCCTCTAGGTCAGCGCGAAGCCAGCCCTCAGCGGCTCCGAGTCGTCCTATTACTATAGGCTCATCGCAACCGAGTCGCTCCACCAACCGACGTCCCAATGCCCGCGAGGAGATCAACCGGATCCACGTGGAGTGGCGTCGAGCTGGCTCCCTCCCTGATCGGGCTGCAGCGCCCGCGACGCGCGGGACGACCTCGAGGGAATTCGTGTGGCCCCGGGCGCGGGCCGAGCGTCGTGGCACCGAGGTCAATTAGCCGAGTGGCTCGGCCTCCATCGGCCCACTGTGCTTTAGCCAGCAGATCCGCTCCGAGCCATTTCCGGACCGTTTCCGGATCACCAATGGCGTTGACAAGTACGACGGCACTGCCAAGCTGGAAACTTGGCTTGCCGACTACCTCGTCGCATGCAACATCGGTGGGGGCAATGAGCGTGTCGCCCTCCGCAGCCTCCCCCTGATGCTCGAAGGCTCGGCGCGGGCGTGGCTTAATAGCCTGCCCGAAGACAGCATCTACAACTAGAGGGACCTCCAGGAGTCTTTCGTCAAAAACTTTGAGGGCACGTACAAGCAGCCCGGGAACGCGCAAGACCTTTGGCTCTGCGTCTAGGAGAAAGAGGAGTCGGTCCGAGACTACATTCAGCGCTGGACTCGGCTCCGCAACTCCATCGAGGATGTCTCTGAGACACAGGCCATTCAGGCCTTCTCTCAGGGAGTCAAATATGAGCTCCTGAAGCATAAGTTGGCCAGGTCTAACATTCAGACCATGGGCCGACTCATGGAAGTTGCCAGGAAATATGCAACTGGCGAGGAGGCCATGCGTTATGAGGACAAGAGCAAGTCGAAAGCTGAGTCCTCAGGTCGCAAGGTCCACGCCGACTCGAGTCAAAAGCGCGGCGACAACCGCCTCAGAAGCGCAAAGCTGGCGGTGGAGATGGAGCTAGTGGGGCCGACTTGGTTGCGGTCGTTGAACGCGGCAACCAGCGTGGTGATGGTAACCGGAAGAAGGAATGCCCTTGGCAGCAACGCAAGGCGCCAAGGCTCATCTTCAAGGAAATCCTCGACATGCCCTGCTCTTTCCATAGCACCCCCGACTACCAAGTGGGTCACTTGACCAGGGAGTGCAGCTTCTTAGAGCGCCTCCGGGCTGCGGTGAGGGTGGCCCTGCTGCGGGCGGCGGCACTCCGCAATATCCCTCGCAGAAGGGCATCCTCATGATCTTCCAGGGATCTGATTCCAAAAGGAGTCCGAAGCTGCGGTACCGCGAAGTGAACATGACCGTGCTTGTAGTTTCCTAATGGCTGGACTGGTCCAAAGTGCCAGTCGGTTTCGACCGACTCGACCACCCGGACCGCGTCCCGCGTCTGGGCAAGCACCCTCTGGTGGTGGATCCGCAGGCCGGCGGTTTCCAGCTTCGCAAAGTCCTTATGGATGGCAGTAGTAGCATCAACATCATCTTCATGGACACCCTGAAGAAGATGCAGATCTCGGAGTCCCAGCTCCATCCCAGTAGCACTACCTTTCACGGGATAGTGCCAGGGAAGTGCGCCAAACCACTGGGCCAGGTTTCCCTGGAGGTTGTGTTCGCTGAGCCGAACAACTTCCGGGTCGAAACCCTGACCTTTGAAGTTGTCAACTTCAAGAGCGCCTACCACACCATCTTCGACCGCCCGGCTTACGCCAAATTCATGGCTAGGCCGTGCTACGTCTACCTCATGCTGAAGATGTCGGGTCCCAAGGGGGTCATCACCATCACTGGTGACTTCGAGCGCTCCAACGAGTGCGACATCGCCAGTGCAGACATAGTCGAGTCCCTGATCGCGGTTGAGAAGCTGGAAGGCATCAAGAGGACTGTCGACCTTGAGCAGGCTCCACCAAGCAAGAAGGTGGCAACCGAATCCGCTTTCCAGTCGGCCAAGGACACTAAGAGTATCCAGGTCCACCCTGATGACCCGTCCAAGACAGTCCAAATCGGGTCCGACCTCGAGGCCAAATAGGAAGGCGCGCTCATCGACTTTCTTCGTGAGAATTGGAATATCTTCACATGGAAGCCAGCTGACATGCCAGGTGTTCCAAGGAAGTTCGCCGGGCACTCCCTCAACGTCGCCAAAGACGCGAAGCCAGTCAAACAGTCTCTTCGTCGCTTCGCCGAAGACAGGCGTAAAGCCATCGGAGAAGAGATCGCCCAACTCCTTGCAGCCGGGTTCATCGAGGAGGTTCTTCACCCAGACTGGTTAGCAAACCCAGGCCTGGTTCTTAAGAAGAACAAGACTTGGCGCATGTGTGTGGACTACACGTCCCTGAACAAGGCTTGCCCCAAGGACCCGTTCGCGCTGCCTCGCATCGATCAGGTAGTCGACTCCACAGCCGGCTGTGAGTGTTTGTGTTTTCTGGATGCTTATTCAGGCTACCACCAGATTAAGATGAAAGAATCAAATCAAATAAAGACTTCTTTCATTACCCCGTTTGGGGCTTATTGTTATATCACTATGTCTTTTGGTTTGAAAAATGCTGGTGCTACATATCAGCGATGTATGCAGAAGTGTTTGCACGATCAGATAGGCAGGAATGTCCAAGCCTACATTGACGACATCGTAGTGAAGACAAAAAAGAGCACGGATCTCTTGACTGACTTGGCCAAAACCTTCAACAATCTCAGGAGATTCGACATGAAGCTCAACCCGGAGAAGTGCGTCTTCGGAGTTCCTTCGGGCAAACTGCTCGATTTCATCGTTTTCGAGCGAGGAATCGAGGTGAACCCGGACAAGCTTAACGCCATCCTCAAGATGGGCAAGCCGAAGGACCTAAAGACTGTCCAGCATCTAACCGAATGCGTGGCTGCACTAAGTCGGTTTATCTCCCGACTCAGAGAGAAGGCTTTGCCATTTTACCAACTTCTCAAGAAATCCGACTTCTTCGAGTGGACCAGCAAAGCCCAGAAAGCTTTCGACGACCTCAAGCGCCTATTGTCTACACCTCTAGTTCTCGTTGCATCGATGGAGGGAGAGCCCATGCTGCTGTACATCTCGGCCACCAACCAGGTGGTCAGCGTCATCCTAGTGGTGGAACACGCTGAAGAAGGCCGAGTGCAGAAGGTGCAGCGACCCGTCTATTATGTCAGCGAGGTCCTCTCCGAGTCAAAGCAGTGCTACCCGCACTACCAAAACTCGTCTACGGCGTGTTTATGGCAACGCGGAAGTTGATTCACTACTTCCAAGCCCACTTGGCTACCGTGGTCAGCCACGCCCCTTTGTCAGACATCATCAACAACAGGGATGCCACGGGCCGAGCCGCTAAGTGGGCGATCGAGCTCATGCCTTACGACATCAATTACGAACCCCGTAAGGCTATCAAGTCTCAGGCTCTCGCCGACTTTATCATGGAATGGACTGAAACCCAGTCCCTCCCACCCCAAGTGCACTCGAAGCACTAGGTCATATACTTCGACAGATCGAAGATGCTCGCGGGCACGGGGGCTGGAGTCGTCCTCATTTCCCCCAAAGGCGACAAGCTCAACTATGTGCTCCAGATCCACTTCACGGCATCCAACAATGTCACGAAGTATGAGGAGCTGCTGCATGGCCTGCACATAGCCGTTTCACTCGGCATCCGCCGACTCCTATGTCACGAAGACTCAAATCTGGTGGTACAGCAGGCGATGAAGACGTGGGACGCCAAGGATCCCGTCATGGCAGCATATTGCACCGCCGTGCATCGACTCGAAGGCCATTTCGAAGGCCTTGAGCTTCACCACCTTCACCAGACTGACAATGAAGTAGGTGACTCCCTCGCTAGGATTGGCTCCGCTCGTGAAAAGGTAGCACCCGGAGTCTTTCTTCAACAACTGCTTCAACCTTCCATCAAGATGGAGTCGGCAACCAAGTCATCTAAGGTCGAACCTCAAGACCTTGGACAGGCCCACCTGGCCCAGGAAGGCGTCTTGGCGGTCATCCTGCTCTGGACCCAGCCGCTCCTCGCTTACCTTTTGCGCAAGGAGCTCCCCGAGGATCCGACTGAGGCGTCACATTGTCCGCCGCGCTCAAGCCTACACCATCATCAACGGCGAGTTCTACAAGCGTAGCACCACTGGAGTTTTCCAGCGATGCTTCTCGCCGAAGGAAGGTAGAGCAGTACTCGAGGAAATCCACTCGGGAACCTGTGGCCACGACGCTTCGCCACGGGCACTTGTCGCCAAGGCCTTCTGCCATGGTTTCTTCTAGCTCACTGCTCATGCCGATGCGGATGAACTCGTTCGCACCTGCGACGGTTGTCAGAGGTACGCCCGTCAATCACACATGCCGGCTACCGCCCTCAAGACTATCCCCATCACATGGCCCTTTGCCGTGTGGGGACTCGACATGGTGGGTCCACTCAAGACAGCAAGAGGGGGATTCACCCACCTCTTGGTGGCGGTGGACAAATTCACCAAGTGGATTGAGGCCAAGCCCATCACGAAACTCGATGGTCCGACTACCATCAACTTCATGAAGGGGGTCATCTTCCGATTCGGCATCCCCCACAGTATCATCACCGACAATGGCAAGAACTTCACCGCTGCAGTCTTCCGCCAGTTCTGCCAGGACCACG
Organism: Stipa capillata; assembly: GCA_019208055.1. Taxonomy (NCBI): domain Eukaryota; kingdom Viridiplantae; phylum Streptophyta; class Magnoliopsida; order Poales; family Poaceae; genus Stipa; species Stipa capillata. The sequence goes on along the minus strand of JAGXJF010005094.1, from coordinate 7,259 downwards.
GCATCTGAATCGACTATGCTTCGGTGGCCCATCCGCAGTCCAATGGGCAAGTTGAGCGCTCCGATGCGCTCATTCTCCAAGGCATCAAGCCCCAGCTGCTGGTTCCTCTACAAAGGACCGCCGGTTGCTAGATCGACGAGCTCCCTTCTGTCCTCTGGAGTTTAAGTACTATTCCAAACTGGTCGACTGGCTACACGCCTTTCTTCATGGTCTACGGAGCTGAAGCTGTCCTGCCGACTGACATCCTCCATGACTCCCCGTGAGTCACAGCATATGTGGAAGCGGATGCCGAGTTGGCAAGACAGGACGACCTTGATCTCCTAGAGGAAGCGCGGGAACTCGTTCTTTCACGCTCGGCCATATACCAGCAAAACTTGCACCGCTATCACAGCCGCCAAGTCCGGGGCCGAGTCTTCAATAAAGGTGACTTGGTCCTCTGACTCATTCGGGACAAGGCAGGCATGCACAAGCTTTCCCCGCCTTGGGAGGGGCCGTTCATCATCAACCAAATGTTGCACAATGGCGTCTACCGACTGGAGGACCTGGCATCAGGAGCAGTCACCGAAAGGACCTGGAACATTGCTCAGCTGCGTCCTTTCTTCACTTAAGCCTTCTATTTTCCATCGCTTGCAATTTGATCATGAATAAAATTTGTCCCTCCTGAGCGGCACTCAGAAGCTCATGAATAAAAATTTTCCAAGTCGGAATTTCTTATTTATGATCCTGCTATTAAACTATGGTCGTTCTCCTTGGGCAACCCCCGGGGGCTACATTCAACAAACGAGTGGCTTGACTCTCCCGGGCAACCCCCGAGGGCTACCTCAACCCACTGGGTGTGTTGTCAATTAGTGCAAGTTATTTTGATCTTCTAACTTTGTTTCCCCGCAAACGTCTAAGTAAATGTGTACGGTACCTAAGGTCCACTCTTCGTCCCCAACTATAGTCGCAACCCGGCTGTCCGGTTGGCAAGAGCAAAAGCTAAAGGTCGGCCTGCACACGAAAGGACTCGACGTAGAAACAAGCTCAGACGAGCAAAATAACTTGTGCATAATAACCTGTGCATTCCCACTCGGCATACCGAGGTTTAATACAAAATAATTTTATTCTTCTAGTGCCGGTCCACACGCTCCTCTAGGTCGGTGAACCCGGCGATCCGGCTGGCGGCGCGGCGAACTCAGGGGAGCAGCTCGAGGAGATTGACAGGCTTGCCCTCTGCATTGAGTGGAGCTCTAGCAGAGATCTTGTCAATGTCCACATCAGGATGGTGTGCCAGCACCATCGCTAGCGCCATGCCGGCTCCCGAGCGTGCCGCCGACTCCTTCCACTTCTCCACCTCCGCCGAGCCTTGCGTAAGCTTGTCAGCGAGGGCGAAGATGCTGGAGGTCGCTTCCTCGTTGGGCCACAGCGTGGAGCAGAGGTCCTGCAAAGCCGACTTCATGCTTTGCACCAGGCTCTTCACTTGGAGGAGTCGGTCCTCCAAAGTGACGACGCAACTGGACATTGCTTCGGGTGTCTAGAACGCCTCGAGAGCCGCTTCAGCCGGGTTCGACAGCGCTCAGAGTCGGAGCACTGCTTGCCTCGCCTACTCCTCTAGTTCTGGGCAAGCGTCTGGGTGCGAATTATGGCAAGGAAACTGACAAGGAAATGTGCAAAAGAAGCTGGCAAGGGACTCTGAGACTTACCGAGTAGGGTCTTGTTGGCAGTCTTGAGGTGCCCCATGAGCTCCGCCTCGCGCTTCTCCCACTCGACGATGGCCGCTGCATGCCGCTTCTGGGACTTGGTCATCTTCGAGTAGAAGCTATCGACCTGCCCCTGCAGCTCGCGGTTCGTGGCTTTCAGTCCTTCGAACTGCTCCGCCATCTGCTGATGCTCCGATTACAGCAAGGCGGCGGTCTTCATGCTCTCGCGAGCTTGCTTGAGCTCATCATGGAGCTCGGCCTTGTGAGCGTCGATCATTTCCCTCACACTCGCTATCGAGATGGAGGCCTTCAATTTCTCCTGAAGGTGGGCATTTTTGGCCTCGATGTCTACCGATTCAAAAAGATTAAAACCAACAAAATCTCGAGGCAAATAACTACTGATTTGGATACTTACTCCCAGCAGCAGCAAGCTTCTCTTCAAGCTGCCGAGTCGTTCCTCTCCATCGGCCAGCGCCTTCTCAAGGGAGGTGTTCCTCTCCATGAGGGCCTGGCTATTTCCGCCGAGTCGGACCACCACCTGGGCAAAAGGGAGATTCGAGTCAGTAAGTCTCAAGCCGACTCAAACAGTCGACCAAAGACTCGGGGGCTACACCCACTGGGTGCACTGATCGTGCCCTCAGCGTCAAAGCAAAAAAGAAAAAGGGAGTAAAGCTCGGTTCTGAAGACTTACTCCGACGGAATGTTCCAAGATGCTAGCCGAGTTTGCCAGCGTGCTGGCCGCGTCCACAAATTCCCTCAGCTTGGTGCCAAGGGCAGCGACTCGCCGCGTGGCCTCCTGCACTGCCGCATACTCCTCCGCGCTGCGAGTCGGGGCATAAGCTGCGGGACGGGAGCGGCGCCGCTCGGCTGACCGAGCACAAGGCTCTGCTCCATCGACAAGGAGTCGGAGGCTGCGGCTCTCGCGACGTCCATGGTAGCACAGTTGGTAGAGGGCTGGCCCTTGGTCACGTCCGCCGGCTTAGAGGAGTCGTCAGCAGCCACGGTCGTCGGCGCCGTGTTCGACTCCAAGGACGGCCCACTGGTTGGAGTTGGCAGGGGCTGCGGGTCATTAGTCGGGGCCACGGCTGGCCCGGCTCCCGCGTCCGACTCTGGCGCCACGACCGACTCCAGTGCCTCCGCCATGGGTACAGCGGGCGGTTGCGCGGCTGGCCCGGCTCCTGCGTCCGACTCCGGCGCCATGACCGACTCCAGTGCCTCCGCCATGGGTGCAGCGGGTGGTTGCACGGTGGGTGCAACCACAATCGGAGCCAGGAGAACCGACTCCATCTGTTGAACGGGAGTCGGCCCCGTGGCTGCGCCGGGCTAGAGCCCTCCTTTGTTGGAGAGCTTCCTCTGGACGCTACGATGGCAAAGTCCCACACCGACTTCAGCATTACATTCAACCGGAAGGTGGAAGACAAAACCAAAAGGTGACATACCTGGTGGTCGTGGGAATCACTTTCACCACAGCTTTTTTCTTCGGTCTTCTCGGGGCGGACGGAACCACGGAGGAGTTAGAAGGCACCGAGTGGGCGGCAGCCGGCGTACGAGCACGGACATCGACCTGTGCCACGGGGCTGGCGGTTTTAGCCCACGCTCGTTTGGAAGCCGACTCCGCCTTCGCCGACTCCGCCGATGCCCGCGAGGCACCGGAGCCGGAAGCGTCGTCAACCTGCCTTCGCTTCGGACCCGGAGAGGTCGAGAGCTCAACCTCCTGGATCTTGTTGCCCGAGTCCACCAGGTCTCGGCCTCTCTCCAAGTCCCTGCCCTCGAGGGCATCTTCGTCGACCTCCACGTCGTCCAAGACTCCTGGAGCCGGATTTTGCTCGGGGAGGGGCGGCATGGAGTTCAAGCCCAGCAAGGTCTGCAACAAAAAGGACTCGGATTTAGAGGAGAACCCGAGACAAAAATATGAAGGGATGGACTCGGAAGGCAAAAGACTTACAGTGGGTGGAGGATTGGCGGCAGAAAAGGGCACCACACGCGGCGCCCTGTTGAGGCCCGAGCGCTCCTTGGTCAAATTCTTCAAGAGCTCTACGAAGAGTTGATCCGAGAGCCCTTCGGCCGATACCCTGGTCGAGTCAGAAGCACCCGAGTACTTCCACATCGGGTGCGCCCTAACTTGAAGCGGTTGAATCCGCCGACTCAACCAGGTGATGATGAGGTCGACGCTAGTGAGCCCCTTTTCCTGGAGCCTCTGGATCCTCCTCAGGAGTCGGTCGACCTTGGGCATCTCCGTGCTGGATGGCTTGGCGCTCCAGCGCTTTTGCCACACGGGGGGACCCTCAACATACTTGGGGAGCCCCTCCTGGGCAATCGGCATGCGCTTGTCGGGGCAGTAGAACCACCCGTCTTGCCACTTCCGCACGGTGTCTGGGAGTTGCAGCTTGAAATATTTAGCGCCAGTCTTCACTTGAATGCCGGCTCCCCCGCAGATGGATAGGCGCTCACCGGCCTTGATCGGCTGTGCCTTCACCATGAAAATCTTTTTCCACAGCCCCCAATGGGGCCAAGTCCCCAAAAAGTATTCACATAGCATGATGAAACACGCGAAGTCATGAGGGGGCAGCGAAGGGATTCAGGTGATGGAGTTGGAGGCCATAGAAGAAGAGTAGCATGCGCACGAAGTCATGAGGGGGCAGCGACAAGCCCCGCTCGATGAAGGGGATGAGCAGCACCCGTTCATGCTCATGCGGGGTGGGTTTCTCCTCCCGGTATAGCACCCTCTAGTTGCTGATCTCCCGAGGTGGGAGCATCCCCTCGCCGGCGAAGCCCGAGAGGATCCGGTCGGTGACCACCGACGGGACCCAGTCGCCCTTTTTCCACCCATCGGGAAGGGCCGCGGAGAGGCGGAGGAGGCGTCGCTCTTCTTACTTTTGCCGACGTGAGACATGGTCGACGCTGGTGAGAGCAAGCAGAAGATTTTGGAAGTGAAGAAGGAAACAATGCACGGCGGCAGGCTCTGGTGGATTGAGACGGCGTGCGCGAGGAGAACGAAGAGGCAGATGGGAACAGCTCCCCTCGGCGCCTGTTTTTATACGAGAGGAAGGCGAACCACCCCGTCGGGTAATGCGCTCCACGTGGCCACGAAACACTGCGGCAACGGCCGCCTCACGCACACCTCGTGCGGGACTCGAGGTGCAATCATCGCGACCCAGCACCCCAAGCGTCCTGTCCAGTCGACTGAGCGCATTTAATGCGAAAGTTGATGTGACAAAAAGCTTCCGCATGACGTTGCCTGCAGTCGCGACATTTCGTGTGACCACGAGCTGGCGTTGACTGGTTTCGGCAGGACCAAGCGACGATGCGCACGGTCGCTGGACCTGTTGGAGTCGGACTCAGCTTGCTGCGCCACAGCACAAAGGCTACGCCGACGCCACCAAGCAATCTCGAGGCGCAACGACCGCCACTCGAGAGTAGACCAGCTCTGTGAACGGGTGTCGATGACCGGCCCGACAGGGTTCGCAGGTCACTCGGCAGCACTCGAGCTAAGGACGGACTCAGCATCCCCAGCGGTACAAGTTGGATTCTGACTCAGAACCAAATGCCGAAGTCCGAAGACTCGGTTCTGAAGCTGAAGTTCGAAAGCGTTCCCCCCCCGGACACCAGCTGGCAACGATCAACTCGGATAAGCCCAGACGCTTTTCGAGGTCACTCGGAATTCATGATATGCCTCCTAGTGGGCCACAAGCCTTTCTCCCCAGCAGAGAAACGTGGGTATCACCGAGACTTTTTTCGTTATTAGCTCAAACCTAACCTTTTTCAGGTACTACGGGAGTCCATCAAGGTCTCTTTACAGACGACTCGAAGGCGCGTGCAGCTCACCCTCCAGACGGCGCCTGCATCAAGACCTGAAGCACTCGGGGGCTATTGACAGTGGGATCTCCATCGGGTAGGCCCAAGACAGGGAGTCGGCCCAACAGGCCTAGCCGAGTCAGGGAGTCGGCCCCACAGGCCCAGGGTGGCTCATGCAGATCCACATCAGGAGGCCCACTCGACGAAGCAGCCTCGCGAAGCCCATTCGGTTGTAACGTTCGGGTGCCATCAAGACCAAGCGTTACGACGACATCAAAGCAGACGTTACCCGGGTGCAATAAGTAGAGTTATGGCGCACATTAAGTGAGCCATAACCATGACCCAGTCGACTGGATGAGTTGGCACTTGTAAAGCCTAGCCTTGCCGGCCCTATATAAGGCAAGGCTAGGGCACCCACGCGTGGGGGGGAGAAAAAGGGACTTAGCTTCTTCTTCCTCTGAACAAGAACAACAACCACCATTTCTGTAATTTTCCTCACACAAGACCAGTAAAGATATTTTGCAGGAGTAGGGTATTACCTCTTCCATAGAGGGCCTGAACCTGGGTAAATTGCTTGTGTGAACCGCCCTTGGATTATCCTCTTGCATCCCCAATCCTACATCAAAATGAGTATTGCCGCGAAATCCCCGCGACAATAATAAGATAAGTATTAAAGATATTAAGATATCCAGGAAATAAGACTTTGCCAGCTCCGATGAGAAAGATAATTACTTTAATAAATAGGAAAAAAAGTCTTACAGAAAGAAAATAAGATAAGATAAATATATAATAATATAAATAGATAATAAGATGAATAGATAATAAGATAAGATATTACAGATATTAAGATATCCAGGAAATAAGACTTTGCCCACTGACCGAAAACTTATCTCAGTCGGTTTTCCAGCGAAAACTGACTGAGATGACATATTATCCCGAAGAACCGGCTGAGATAGCTTTTTTCTGATACCTAAAGCCACGAATTCTTTCTAAGTCTTTCTAGGTTTGGCCTTTTCGTCTCCCACTCAAACTGCTGTCACCCGAACGCCCGCCGCCGTCGCCCTCGCCGCCTCCGTCGACCTCGCCGGGATGGCTTCCCCGACCCGCAAGACTAGCCGCCGGGCCGCCGCCTCCTCCGTTGCCTGAGCTGGCACCTCCGTCGCCCGAGCCGCTGCCACCTCCTCCCTAGTGTTGGACGCGAGGTGAGTAGCCCTAGCACCCTAAGCACCGCCGTCGCCCAATTTTTGCTCAATTTTCTCATGAGAACCAATCTTGATTGAGTTTCCTATGAATTGTTAACTTCATTGTTCCTTCTGCAATGTTTAGAATATCAAACAATATTACTTGCTATTGGAGGTGGTTAGTTTGGTTGAGAATTGATGTTTAGGGTTAATGTTATTAGGCTGAGAATTGATGTTTAGGGTAATGTTATTAGGCTGAGAAACCCAAGAATTGTTTAGGGTTAATGTTTAGGGTTAATGTTGGAAATATGCCCTAGAGGCAATAATAAAGTTGTTATTATTCTATTTTCATTTTCATGATTAAGTTTATGTTCTATGCTAAAATTGCATTGGTTCTTGGATATGAGATTCAGAGGAAAACCTAATTGCATGTGTGGAATAATAAACACCATTCAGATCCCTAGTCAGGCCTCTGGACTAGCTCATGTATTGTTGATGGTCTTGTTTTCCTGATCATGGGCATTGTTAATGTAACAAGGATGCCGGCAATAATGGGAACACATTGTTAGGGTAACAATGGTGTTGGATAGACTCCCTTATGAGA
>JAGXJF010005093.1:0-124395 GCA_019208055.1 Stipa capillata | reverse complement strand
AACTCCGACCCTCCGGACGTCCACTGAACAAGACATCCGGACATTCCGGAAAACTTACCCCGGAATGTCCGGGCCCTACGGCCGGACATTCCGGACAAGTTACCCCGGGATGTCCGGGCGTACTGTCTGCACACAGTAACGGGCCGAGGCCCATGTAAGGACTTGGCTTAGCCCTCAAGGGTTACGGGGTGAGGGCTATAAATACCCGTACCCAAACCCTAATCAAGATTAGATTGATTGTTAAGACTAAAAGTGAGCTTTGCTCCTAATCTAGGGTTTCTTCCCTCTAGATTAGGGTTCCACCTTAGGCCTTTCTTTCCTTTTGGATTGAACGGATCGGCGTGTGCCTCCGAGTGGTAAACATGGCATTCAATCAAGAGCTTGGTTGATTTGGTTCCTAGTTCCCCAAAGGCTTTCTCGTTGGAGTTTGTTGTTGGGGTGGGTTTCCATCTAGGTCTAGCTAGTTATCCAATCCAAATCGTGAAGATCGGGAGCCCTCCGTATCAGTTTTTTTAGAGGAAATGTGAAGAAAAGACATGGTATGGTAATTTAGCAGTAGTCCCATTGATTCGTTCATCTGTTGCTATAGATATTTGTGGTGGTTATTCAAATAAGTTGATTGGTGTTTGCCGAAATTATTGACGAAAGATGAGATATGCACGTATTCTATAAAACCTAGTTTTTCCACAATTGAGTTTATGTAAGAGTTGATGCAGAAATGATGACATGTATGCTAGATGGAATGCATGACTTATATCGTGAGGTAGAAATGGGTTTTACAGTTAGAGATAGAGTCCCACAAAATCTAGACTCTGATTCAGATTGCTGAGATAGCCCTGACTTCAAACGTCTTTATCTCGGGCATACGGACTCCAATTTGGTGATCTTGGACTCTCTGGAAAGTTTATCTCGTGCTCTTTCTAACCTGTCCAACCCCATATCAAAATTCCTTATGAGCCGATCGCAACAGCCAAAACAATCCGAGACTGCCTCTGTAACAGATCACCTCTTGTCTTTATATACCCCCTAGGATTCTCTCTTTAGTTTTTAGGTTTCATTGAATTGTTTAGCTACTGCTACATTATCGCATCGACAAGTCATGTAGGACTACCGCCTTGTTTAGATCGGCAGTGGAATCCCAATACATTTTCTTCTATCTTGTGCCAATTTAATATTCGTAATTTCAGATTGCAATTTATCATATTTCTTGCTGGTTCTTTGGTTGCTTGCAGAAACTCAAACTTCGCTGTTCAGGTTGATCGCGCCTACGGAAGGGTCAACAACCATCGGAGGTTGGTTTAACGATGCTAAGGCGTACGTCGCGTACAATATAGTCAGATCGTCAAGGTCAAACTCTACCAAACCATTAGCTATCTTCGTCTCACCGAAAGATCGGGCCACCCGTCTCATCAGCGGGCAGGGTGGGAGAGATGATGTTGGCATGTCTAAGGTGATGTTTATGAGACGGTGGCACATGCACTAGTCTTGGGCTGCTTTGAGGTGGAGGAAGGAAAGGAGAGCCCGTGGTTAGGGTAAATAATGGGGAGAAGCTTAAAACTTTGACCACCAATGTCGTTTTAAATATTTAGTGTGAGTATTAAAAATTTTATGTATAGATTTGTGTTGAAAAAACCTTTCTTGATGTTATATTTTTATCAGATTATATATATATATATATTAGAAATTAGTGGTCAAGTTATATTTTGAAAACCGTGCTAATATTCAAAACGTTATTTTTTATAAACTGGAACGAGTAGTATGTTAAGATTATTTCTTTGGATGTGTGAGGCAAGAGAAACGAGCGTGATCTACTCGACGGTACGGTGCGAGAAACGAATAATGCATCGCTAACTCTCACTTATAATACAGTAAATAAATATATTTGATTTTGTAATTTTTTGAAAGTGTCAAAGAATAATCTGATATTTTATCTCTGGAACTGCCGTTGCCGTTTGAATTCTTCATGTGAAATGGGCGACAAGGAAGGTTCATAACACAAAACAGCTGGACCCAGTGACGTCACGCGATTGATCGGACGGCCCAGGTTCCTTCCTCCCTCACTCCCTCCCTCCCTCCCCGCGCATTCCCAAATTCCGCCCAGCCGCGAAAACCCACACCACTATCCAGATACCCCACCAGAAAACACGCACCATCGCGTCTCAACCATTATTCTCGCGCCACGTGTCCAGTTTAATGCCTACACGCCCACGCCTACTGACCCTTGGGTAGCATTTGCGGTGCACATAATTATCCCCCGAAAAGCAACGCTGTGTTGGACGAACTATCTGAAACGTGTACGACGGAACTGACGGATCAGATCTGCCTTTGCACGGTGCGGAGGAGGACCGAAGCGTAGAGCGCGACCAAGTTATTATATACCCGGTGCCATCCCCCACACCCGTCTCGCGGCCTCCGCTTCGCCTTCTTTTTCACTGATTCCCTCCAATCTCTCAAGGAGGGGAGGCGGGGAAGGAGGGGGAGAGGCGAAGGGGGCGGAGGCGAGAGGAGGGGTCCGAAGCTTCGAGCGAGTTCTCGAAGGTGAGTTCGAATCTGCTCGAGCTCCTATCCTTGGTTCCATGGCGTTTGGTTCGATCTGGTGTGGGGTTTTTGCGGGGTTTTGCGGCGCGTGGCATGTGGGGTTTTTGGGGGATTGGGTTCCGTGTAATGTCGGGGTGTTTCGGGGTTTCTTCTTTCTCGGATTCTTGGTGGCTTGGTTCGAGATGGTTGTGTGATCGATTCCAGAGCTCGTCTCGTTGGGTTCCATGGGTTTGGTTCGATTCGGCGGGAGTTTAGAATGTATGTGGGGTATTTGGGTTCTGCTCAGTGTGGGTCGAATTTTGGCATGGAGTTAAAAGCCTTTCTCCATTTGTGCGGTTTTTTCACCATGATCGATCGGTTAGATGTTTGGTTCGTATTTCGTATCGTACTGCTTGCTTGGGAGGTTTGGATGCAATAATCTCGTGCTCTACTGGTGCACGCGGGTTTCGATTATTTTGGGCGTGCAAGGGTACTACGCTTGTTTCATTGGCGAATAAATCTCCGCTTCCATACTTGCTACTTGCTTCTGCCTCGGTAGCACTCTTGACTTGGAATTGGTACTAGTTAATTGCCGCTTCATAGTTTGTTTGCATGGTTTGGGTTTGGGTTTGATTTGATTTCCCTGGCTTCCTGTTTCGGTGGACTGATTTCGCCTTTGGGTTTTGAAATCGCGGCGTTTATTCTGTTTCTTCCTGTTTGTGCTTCCTGATAGATGCTTCCTCGAAGTTGTTTCTGGTCTAGCGGACCCTTATTTTAGTTGCCCATTTACTTTCATTTGCAGTATTGAAGTTGCGAACAATATCTTGTCAGTAATTCTGTTATGATTTTTGTAACAGTAACACTGATCTTTCCTGGATGTACTTTTGTGGACTAGCGGACACTTTCAGATGCTTGTATGTATGCTTTTGGAACCTTTTTTCTTTGTCTCAATTCTGTCGTGCCTCTTGTAATTCAAGCTGCTGTAGGGCACGTTCTAATATTTACTGGGTGTTCCACCAAATGTCTCCGCAAATGGTCCCAAAGTGCAGATTATTACTTGGTCGGACTTGAGTTTATGTGTAAATGCTGTTATAGTCATTTGTATTCAAAGTTCAGTTGTACTCATTTGTATTTCCTTTTGGATGCTAATACTTGCGTGCAAATAGATCATTCATGTTTTGTTTATGGCAGATGGTGTATTCGAAAAATGGACCTGCCAGTGTGTGAAAAAAATACCTTAATGTTGGATTTGGTGTTACAGTAGAAGAACCATCGCACGCTATTACTAATATTAGCTGTTAGTGTATATCTTTTGGGTGGAATTCAGTAGATTTAGGTGCAAATATTTATAGATATCAACACCAAATATTCAAATGTCTATTTGTGTTGCTGCTTGCACAAACAATTCTGATTTTGGAGGGCTCATGCTTGGTAGAGCTCTTATAACAGTAATGATTTGCTTCACCTTTCAATTTTGTGAAGCTACTTCTAATCCTATTAAGAAACAACCTCCTTTGCAATATTGTTCTATTCTTAGAGGAACCTACTGCTGCAAGAGTATTCCCTTCAAAATCAAAAAACCTCCATGAGCAAGAAGCTGTTGTGCTTCTTGTCCTTGCATTTTTTTGTTTGTTTTTGTCTTATTTCTGGTCCACTTTCTTTTGCTAAAAGAATATTATTACTGCAAAGAGTGAAAGAGTAATGTAGCACTCGCTAACAAACTTTTTTTAATATGTGACTTCCTTTCCAGCAAGATTTATGAATGTTTCAACAAAATAAATATGTGTGCAGTTCTTTTCTGATGGCTATCTACTTTTTTTTCTCGTCTGGAACACAAGCATTTTACTTTCTCACATGCATTATTTGTGTGCGATGGCGGTAACTTCTCCTTGTCATAGTAATATTTTTTATGTTAGCTTTTTGTTTGCTTCACTGTCCTGTTTGTATGAGTTACATGATCAATATTGCTTTTTCCAAGAATACACTTGTTTATGGTTGTATATGTTACATCTATTTGCTGCAACACTTACCCTCATAAATTAACTTCATTCAGATGCCTGATAGTATGGCAGCTAAAATGGGTGGAGCGGTCCAAGTGCAGAAGGATGTCACTGTTAAACGCACACCAATCGCACGACCTAGCCATGGCCGTGAAGGAAAGCCCATTAGGTTGCTGTCAAACCACTTCGCTGTGAAGCTTAATGGAATTGATGTGGTTTTCTACCAATACAGTGTAATGGACAACTCTGAATTTCTGCCCTTGTTATTCTTTGCTCATGTATTTTATGGTTGATGCTCGAAGTTGTCTATTCTGAAATTATGTTTGATTACGCCGCAGGTCTGCATAAAATCTGATGATGATGATAAGGTGGTTGATGGCAAGGGTATTGGCCGAAAGGTCATTGATAAAATGTTGCAAACATACAGTTCTGAGCTTGCTGGGAAGGAATTTGCGTATGATGGTGAGAAATGTCTATTCACTGTGGGGCCTCTCCCACAGAACAACTTCGAGTTCACTGTTATCTTGGAGGAAACATCTTCGAGGTGTGTACGTATCTTCAATCATAGCAATTATGTCAATAGATGAATTGTTGAAAGTATTTGAATGATGACTCATTATTCTTTTAGTTTGTCCAATTTCCCGCCTTTCTGAACTGTTTTGGTCTAATTCGCACATTGCTGATTGGGCTGATCCTTTCTGTGTCTTTCATTTGGGGTGATGTGGTGGTTTTATTTTTTGAGGGGGGGGGGTGTGGTATATATGTATTGGCCTTAGCAATGAAAGAATACCTTTGGAGGCCTCATTTCTCAGATGCATACTTTCTTTATACTGCTACATGCTACTGTCATGTTTGAAAGTAAGCAGCCAACACCATTCTAGCTTGTTAATTTTGGAAATTGCCTACTGGTATTTCAGTTCGAACTTTTGGGAATTTGTGAAACCATTTGTAGCCAACTGCTTTCATACATTTAGGACTGGCTTTTTGTTGATGATGAAAACATACAATATTTGACCCAATATGCTATGTGAACTGGTTAACCCATGCAGGATTGCTGTGTTGAAGTTTTATTTTTGATCTTGGTTAAGCCACAGAGGATTTGTTATGTAGCTGGAAAGTTTTATGTGTGATCTTTGTTTTGGAATCATGCTCAGTAAGATCCAAAAGTTTTCAACAGCTACATGATTAATACATTTTGTTAATGCTCGATACATGTACATTATAGATAAAGAAATACCAATAGCAACTCAAAGGTCATCTGTTCTTCAGGGCTGTTGGTGGGAGTCCAGGACATGGATGCCCTGGTCAGAGCGACAAGAAACGGGCAAAGTGGTCACATCTTCCAAAAAGTTTGTAGTAGGTATAAGTTATGCAGCAAAGATTCCCCTCAGATCAGTTGCTTTGGCACTTCGAGGAAGTGACTCTGATCATGCTCAGGATGCTCTGAGAGTCCTTGACATTGTTTTAAGGCAACAGCAGGCTAAGCGGTATGAAGAATGTAGTTTTGTTACTTTGTTTACCCCTTCAGTGTCATTCTGATTGTAGTTGTTGTTTGTTATATCTAGAGGTTGCCTACTCGTCAGACAATCATTTTTCAGTGACGACCATAGAAACTTAGTTGATTTAACTGGTGGTGTTAGTGGATGTCGTGGACTCCACTCTAGTTTCTGTACTACTATGGGTGGTTTATCTTTAAACATGGGTATGTGTTCTACTGTTGACCTTTAAATTTTGATTCAAATTGCTAATCCTGATATAGTGACATATCACACTTATGTTAAACAGATGTTTCGACTACTATGATTGTGACTCCTGGACCAGTTATTGACTTTCTCCTTACAAATCAGAATGTCAGAGACATTAGAGATGTTGACTGGCCGAAGGTACATGATATTTTATCACTCCCTGAATTCCACCTTTTTTTTCTCAGACGAAGCATCTTTTTTAGCTTTTCTGTTTTCTCATGAAGCAATTTTTTTAGAACTTATTACTCACTTCTAGTAGTAAATTTTGCAGGCCAAGAAGATGTTGAAAAATCTAAGAGTTAAAGCTAAGCACAACAACATGGAATTCAAGATCATTGGTCTTAGCGATCAACCATGCTCCAGACAGACGTATGGTTCTAGTCCTGCATTATTATTTTTACTGTTTTTCTTAGAAATTGTTTCCTTTTCATTCCATATTTCTTTCAATTTTGTGTTATATTGTAATTGATCTCTCTTTGTCCCTGTTTCCATGTTGTGGTTTGTCCAATTTGCCTTGGCTGTTACTCCCTCCAGTCATAAGAACATGTTGCTGTAGGATGCACACGGTCAATTGTTTCTAACTTTCAGCAATAATGCCTTCGTAAGGAAATAGATTGAATTTATGATGTAAATAGACTTGTCACAATAAACAGCTGCACAATGTTACAAGTATATTTTTAAAGCTTCCACACATATATATTGTAATGCAAAAACTTATATTCAAAGTCACTTTTAGGAGACCATGAAAAGGCAACGCTTTTTTTTTCTGATCTGGAGACAGAAGTTTATTTGATAGTTACTACTTCAAGCTGATTTTTAATCTGTTCATTGGTGATGTTGAAACCTATACTGATGCACAGATTCCCAATGAAAGTTCGGAATGGAAGCAGTGAAGGTCAGACAGTTGATATTACTGTTCAGGAGTATTTTAAATCCAAGCATGTGGATTTAGCGATGACTTTTCTGCCATGTCTTGATGTGGGGAAACCGAAACGCCCAAATTATCTCCCAATTGAGGTTGCAGCCGTGTCCGCTTATTCATTTCATACTGTGTCTCAGTAATTTTAGTTTCTGACCGTACATGATGTCCAGGTTGTGATATAGGATTTTCCCCCCCTTTTGCAGTTGGCAAACATGGTATCACTTCAACGTTACACGAAGGCACTTTCTTCTCAGCAAAGAGCAACATTGGTTGAAAAATCACGACAGAAACCTCAGGATCGCATGCGAGTTGTTACTGATGTGGGTTTGCAGAATAATGTTGATATTATTATCACTTCCAGTTTATTTTCCTTAGGTACTGACAATGCATTTTACAGGCCGTAAAAAGTAATAGATATGATGATGATCCAATATTTTCTTCTTGTGGCATTACAATTGAGAAACAACTCACTTGTGTTGATGGTCGTGTTTTGCCTGCACCAGCGGTTAGACCTAATCTATTTTGGTTTTTCCTTTTCATATATGACTTGTGTTTTCAAATTGTTCTGATATGTTATTCCAGCTGGTTGTGGGAAATAGTGAAGATTGCATTCCGAACAGAGGCAGGTGGAACTACAATAACAAGGTTGCTACTTGGCTACTTGCAATGGAGCACACTTTTAGCAAAAGCATTTTGTGCTGAACTTACATTACATTTGGCCACTTCTGCAGAGGCTATTCGAGCCTGTCAAGATTGATCGATGGGCAATTGTTAATTTCTCTGCTCGCTGTGACATGAGTCGGATCTCAAGAGATCTGATAAACTGTGGACGAAGCAAAGGCATCGTAAGTTCTTGTGTGGCTTGCTTCTTTTGCTGTACAGCTTGACCATATGTAGCTTCTCTTGTAATGATGTGCTTTCACCATGTAATTTATCCTTTCCTGTCCTGCATAGTTTATTGAACGTCCTTTCAGCTTGGTGGATGAGGATAGTCAAGCTAGGAGATGTGCACCTGTTGTAAGGGTTGAAAGGATGTTCGAAAAAGTCAAAGCAAACCTTCCTGGTCCCCCTGAATTTCTGCTGTGTGTTTTACCTGAGAGGAAGAATTGTGATCTTTATGGTAATATGTTACACAATTAATATTTTTTCCCCTCAGGGATTAGTCACATAACTAACTTCCTTGACTGTCTTGAAGGGCCATGGAAGAAGAAAAATCTTCATGAGATGGGTATTGTCACTCAATGTGTTGTTCCTACTAATAAGATGAATGATCAATATTTCACCAATGTTCTTCTAAAGATCAATGCTAAGGTATGAATACTTATCTCTATATCTGATTTTGCATATAGGTTTAACCTAACTATCTTTCACACGCATGAGTTACTTATCTAATATGTTTATTCCTGTTTGTTAGCTTGGCGGAATGAACTCTAAACTGGCATTGGAGCACCGCCAGATGATTCCAATTGTCAATAAGATACCCACATTAATTTTGGGAATGGATGTTTCACATGGTTCTCCAGGCCGATCAGACATACCATCAATTGCTGCGGTGTGTGTTGTTTCCTCTGCATTACTTGCATCAAGCAAACAGTCTATGCACCGCTCCTCGAGGAATAAATACCAAATTCCATGAATTTTGAGGCTCTACTTTTGATAAAACTTTCTTTATTGGACAATTGTGGGATTGGTGTTTATCTTCAATGTGATGCTGGTAATAAAATCCACTTTTGCTATAGGTTGTTGGGTCCAGATGTTGGCCTCTGATATCACGGTACAGGGCGTCTGTCCGAACCCAGTCTCCAAAGGTAGAGATGATTGATTCTCTTTTTAAGCCACTGGATGATGGAAAGGATGATGGTATAATAAGGTGTTCTATACTAATCTTCTCCTCTGTATTATTTCTGTTTACACGTGATGCTTTTACTTGTACTGTAATTGCACCTTAGTTATTTACACCTCAGGAGGTGTTCTAAGCCTGTTACCCATTTTTACTTTAACTTTGCATTGCAGGGAACTTCTTCTGGACTTCTACCAAACCAGTCAACAAAGAAAGCCAACTCAGATAATCATTTTCAGGTCCCTATTGTTATTTATTTGTTAGTTTAGCATAACATCTGTTCCATGGATGCTTTGCAATTTGTTCATACATTTTGATAGTTATGTTGGTGCACTGAGTGTCTGTCTAGTTTTCTCCAAGAGTTATTTCATCGAATTATTGATATTTTGCTTTAGCATTTTGCAAAAGAAAATGTTGACAGTTTCTTCCTGTGCTAATTTACTACATTAATTTACAAAAAGAAACTATACTGGGGTAAAGGTGAGATGTGCGTTGTACAAGGCTTCACCAATCCTAGACTACATAGAAAATGCCAGACACCCTTAACTTAGCTAGGCACCCTTAACTTAGCTAGGCACAGAAAAAAGGGGTTTCAAGATTTACTACAAAACCATTTCCTCTTTCTGCCCTGTCCCCCACTTTTTTCGTAGAATCAAGAATTCAGTTGTCAAAACATACCAAAGTTCCATATTAAATGAAACTGCCCCCACCCCGCCCCCCCCATGAAACATATCAAATGAAATGATTTCATAAAACCTCCTGTAGAAGTTTAACCAGGGATATTATTTTCGTTATTTATCTCCGTTGTGTTAAAATGGATATATGCATCTTATTGAAGTTTGGACTCCTATATTTATGTTTTCCTTTTTCTAGAACTCCTATATTTATGTTACAACATGAAACACATTCACGATTGGCTATTGACTTACAGGGATTGCATTCTAAGGGTATGTTTGGTTTGCCCAAATCTACCTACCAATTTTTTGGCCATGTCCGCAAATTTGGCCTCTGTTTAGATGGTTGCCAATTATTTGTCATGTCATGCCCATGCTCCTTTGCCTACTTCCAATGCATTTTCTTGCCAATCTTGACCAAAACATGGCCAACCAATACCTTGGCTAGCCAAATCTTTGGCAGGGGGTTGGCTTGGGCACCAACCAAACACACCCTAAGTATTCATTTTCATGTTTTAACTTATATATGTATGTTACATTCAAGACACCATTATATATGTATGCAACTTCTTAGTTTAATAAACTCATGGGCCTCCATGCAATGAACAACTCAAGCCTCCACACAATGAACAACCCAACTCAACCCTTCAAGCAATGAACAACCCAAGTCTTGTCAAATTAATTATTTCCTCAATGTGCAAAACTCCAAGCTTAGTTTTCTGTTTGCATATGGAGGTGTTAACATAGTCTAATGCATTGCCATCATAAATAAGCATGTTGTCTTTGTTGTTTCCTGTGTTTCAGCTGCATGTTGTCTATGCAAAAAACTAACCCAATAGTCTGATGAATCTTCAATCATTTTTCTCATATGATCTAAATATGCAGGGATGGTGTGAGCGAGTCTCAATTTAGCCAAGTACTGAATGTCGAGCTTAATCAAATTATAAAGGTTGTGCTATGGCATTTATTTAGCCTGGTAAATTCTTGGTTTTCTGGATATCTTTTTTAACAGATATTTGACAGTGCAGGCTTACCAGAATATGGGTCAGGGGGAACTTCCAAAGATCACAGTGATAATTGCTCAAAAGAATCACCACACGAAACTCTTCCAAGCTGATGCACCAGATAATGTTCCACCTGGTATGCAATTGTTTCTGTTTAATACAGCTGAGAGTTCTTTCCCTCCCCCAAACAGCATAAGGAACTTGCACTCTGGATTTGTGAACAGGGACTGTTGTAGACTCTGGCATTGTTCATCCAAGACAGTATGATTTCTACATGTGTGCTCATGCTGGACCAATAGTAAGTCTTCTTGACCCAAGATTTTGGAAATTGTATCGGTTGAATTATACTGATTTCAACCAGCTGTACATGTTACCATCAATTGCTTAATTACCTGCATCAGGTTTTTCATGCTTTGTGTATATTTGGCATCCTAAGTATAGTAAAATGTGTGCCCTTATAGGGTACCTCAAGGCCCACCCATTACCATGTCTTGTTAGATGAGATTGGCTTCTCACCAGATGAGCTCCAGAAGCTAGTTCTTTCACTTTCATATGTGTAAGTTCATGGTTATTTCCAAATATGTACTTGAATATCCTAGAGTTTGGGAAAATAATAATAGTTTTGTGCTTGTTCAGGTATCAGAGGAGCACCACTGCAATATCTGTTGGTATGTTTGATATCTTTTATCACAATTTGCTTCCTTCTGTATTCAGAAATATTACCTGACGTTTGATCAATGCTGTTTTTTATTCCCCAGTGGCACCTATCTGTTATGCTCACCTCGCAGCAGCGCAGATGAGCCAGTTCATGAAATTCGAGGAGTTTGCTGACACTTCATCTGGGAGTGGTGTCCCTTCGGCATCGACAGCAACAGTGCCTGAGCTGCCGCGGTTGCATGCTGATGTCTGCAGTTCGATGTTCTTTTGTGAGGTGGTTTTAGTCGACCATCGTGCAGCAGGGCTGACCTTTTTCGTGTGAAGAAACCTGATACGATGTTAGGTACTGGTTTTGCAAACCGATAGCAGATGAAAGTAGGTTTGGGCCGGGAGCAGCTCTATTTTTTTGGACGGTGTAGTGCCCCAAATGATATAGCAACGTCAGTGTTTAGGGGTATCAGGATAGTAGTAACGATTAACACTTGTTCGAAGGCTTATGGATGTTAACTCCGGATGAAACTTTGCGCCATATATTTGTCAGCCAGTATCACTCGCATATGCCAATTTCGTTTTCGAAAAATGATTACAATGTCTTTTTAAATGGTGTCTCAGCATATGTACCCTATCGATTATTTGCTAGTCTTTACTATTGCCGTACGGGTCCGGATCATTAGAGCCACTTGAATAATCTTGCATTGAAACACTTGGCTATTTGTCAGGCATTGTAGTTGCTGGCTGCTTCAGGTGAGCCTTTCAATTAGATCCTTGTTGTGTTGTAATGTTGTATAGTTATCTCAAATATTGTAAGCAGGGCTGCAAACCGCGATGCCTTCTGTGTCGTATTGATATTTACAGTAGATGTACAGGAGGACGCTTTATGGACTGACTTGTGGCTGCTGCCAAGCGGAAGTGCCAGAAGACTGTTACCCAGTGAGGCCAGAGCATATATCTAAGGTGTCTGACCTTGCCCGTGTGTAGGAAATTGGGAGCGTGACTTGGTTCTGCAGATGCTCCGTGTGGAGGATGCAGAAGAGAACCTAGCTGCAACGATGCGATATCTACGGATGACTTTGTCGACTGGCATTTTGAGTTTCCGACACCAAAGGGTGCTTCTTTGCAAAGTACCATATGAGGTTCTCTTGGGGGCTTGTTTGGTGTAAATTTTCTAAGGCCTATGGGGTTTTCGTAAGTTTTGCTAGCAAAATTTTGGCGCTATTGTTGGTAGCGGACCAAACACTAAATTTAGTACTTACCCAACTTTGTCTTGCATTGGTCATAAATCAGAAGGTCGTTTTTTCTACCAAGTTTTTGTAGTGCCCAGGTTTAGCACCGCCAAATTGCGGCTTAACATTTTTGGCAACAAATCGAAGAAGCCTGAACTGTCCGAGGAAAACATGCAGCACAAGTAGGAAAATACAAATCTCGTCTACATATTAAATTAGGGACCAAACTCCACTGGGTGCAGATCCCCTAGAGTTGCTCTCAACTCCACGGAGTGGATTTCTGCTAATCTCAGCCATTGATTCTTATCAACGGGATAGATTAAGCCACGTACTTTGCGCTCTCTTTACCCAAGACACCTTCTTCTCTATCATGGCTATCACCCACGCAGTAACAAGGTCGCTCCTCCTCTTTTGCCCCTCAGAACAATGGTAGGTGTTGTGCCTTAAGAATAATCAAAGAAGTAGCGACATAGTTGCAGAAATGCTAAAGAATAAGACGACCCGAAGGATATGGCCTCAACAGAACGTCTTCCACCTAAGAACAAGAAGTAACAAACTAGATTCTTGCTGAGTAATAACTTTCAACGAGACATTTTCTTGTATCTAATTGAGGACTTGTTGGGGATTCCATCACTATTTGTCATGGTTCATCTCTTGGCCGGCTGCGAGTCGGACTGGATCAAGCTTAGCTTGGGGCTTGGGCTATCCCTGAACAGCCATTTCCACATGGCCCATCCTGTCTGTCTGCTTCCTGTCCGCCGGTGACAGCGACACCTCCCCCACGATGCTGCTGTGCACAAGCTCGTTGCCCACTCAGACGAAAGAAGCGGTGGCACCGGTAGGAGATGCAGAGCCAGTGATGCCTAGAGACCTGTTGTGTTGCCTGCTCATTATGTCGTTTCCGCCTTTCTGGAAGATGAAAGGGATTTTGGGCATAAAAAGAAAAACTGTCGTGGCTTGATCTAGACCTTTTAAGAGGAACTACTGGCTGAGATTAGCAGAAATTCACTCTTCTTATCAACAGGATAGATTAAGCCATGTACTTTGCACTCCTTTTACCCAAGACACCTTCCTTCTCTATCATGGTTATCTCCAGGGGATCTGCATCTGAACTACACTACGGCTGTGTCTGTTATTGCCTCACGGTGCGCTGGCTAATCAGATATTCTTTACTATCTATAAAATTAGAGTTGATGGTGTTGGTGATGGTAGGTCACTCTTCCGCAGACCGTTTGATCGCTCATCAACGGTCAAAATTTAGGCGGTGGCAATTTTGTAATATTAGATCGCATCCAATAACCAATCTCAGCTATAACCACCCGATCTTATCTATGCTCAACCTTATCTATCCATGCATGACAAACAATCACAGCTCAATCTTATCTTAAATAAAAACACTAACAAATATCTGTTAGATATAGCCACTCAATCTTATCAATCTTATCTTAAATAACAATACTAACAAATATCTATTAGGTGGAGTAACAGCACTAACAATAGCTATGATTGAAATAGAGAGATCATTTTATCAATATTTTTAGACATCTCTCTGTTGTCCCGTTGCAACGCACGGGTACCTTACTAGTAAGAGTAAAAAATGAGTGGAATAGCTAGTGTATGTGCATGCAACAACTCTCTTGATGCGGGCGACTAATCGGGTGTTACGGAGTAAAAAAAGAGCAAAATAGCTAGTGTATGTGCATGCAACAACTCTCTTTCCTATTTGTCCTCTCTAATTAAGGACACAGATGCACTCGAGGACATGCAGATCAGTCCAAAAAAGATGATGTAAACAAAATTTTCACAATTTTAAAATTTTAAAATCTTCAGTGTTCAAACCATTTGTCGGATTCAGGGTCGGTTTTTACCATTGTGTTCGTCGTGGTGAGGGCTTCAAAACTAAATCCCACTTGGATATATTTAGATAACTTTTTTGGTGCTAGTGATTATCAGGTTATACTATGATGGTTACCAAATTATTGTGAAATGGTTATTAGGTAACGATTTATGTGTTATCAGACCATTGTAAACCCAGTGACGGTGAAGCGTTGTTATCAGGTAGTAGTTGATGTGAGACAATCGACGCATTGTTATGCACGCCTGGTGATAGAGGGGAATGATGAACCTATTTGAAAAGTTGTGAAGCCCAACACCTCCCTGCTATCTATCTAAGCATGGTGGAGAATGGTGAACACATCCAAAAATAGTAGCAAATATCCTAAAGTCAAGATTCATAACATACTGACTACATCTAGATAGCTCATCACTAACAATGTGATAACTAATCCATTACAGTTTGGTAACTATTTGAGCAGAAGAAGTCGTTAAAATATAGTGATATTGGATCTAGTTTTGATGTCCTTTTTACAGAGACCACAATGGTAAAAATGGATCGTTAAACAGATTAACGGTTCGAGAGATAAATCATTTTCAAATTTCAGGCTTAGCACTTAATGATGTTGATGTTAGCAATGAGCTGTCTCAAGCTGGTCACGCATTGGAAGATACGCTGCAATCCATGTTCACCAGTCTCACATATATCTCACCCGTGACTCGCCATCTGAGGAGAGTAAAATGCGTTTCACCATAAGACAACTTTGGGCACGGGTGTAGATTATATTTTGGTTTAATTATTGTAATGAGGCATACTACGGTTCTATTTTTTAATGAATAAGGCGTTGGTGGCTGAGCAGTGCGGGGGAGAAGCTCGGGTGGGCCGGGAGGAGCGGTGCAGGGTGAAAACCGGTGGCGGTGGGGAAACCCTAGGACGAGAGAGCAAAGAGTGGGGTGAGGGTGGGGGCTATTGCGGGAGGGGAGAGAGCAAAAACTGTTCGGTGGCATACGTGGGTAATTAACACCCAACGTTGGGGGCAAACTCAGAATCCATCCCGCAAAAGCCAATAAGCACCATAAGAGGTGCTTTTGCTAGATACACTAATATGCAAAATGGCTTATTTGAAAGCAGGTTAGAAAATTTATTGTTGGTTGAGCTTTTGACTTATAAACATATAAAGCCATCTTATAAGCCCAACCAAACACCCATCAATCTCATCACTTTGGGCTAGAACATGCACCACCGTGGTACCACCAACCCCACCTCACCTCCTTCTCTCCCTATGTATTAGGACCCCAAATTCATAATCAACTCCAACTGCGATGCGAAGTTTGAATACCTGAGAAATCGTCCAGCACACCATACACTTACCAAATGTCGCATGCCTTCACTGCTGGATGATCCGACACCTGATCAACCCATCATATGATCACCACATGCCATATGCACTCACGGTTGGTCAAGCTGGGCAAAGACATACCCATCACAAGAATAGCTGAAAAAACAAAAGACATACCCATCACAAGAATAGCTAAAAAACAAATTCAAAGTCCGGTAAAGAATTAATGTAGCTCTCAAGCTCACTAAGCGAGGTAAAATTGTAGGAGCCCGACAAGCGTACCCTCACCTTAACCTAGCTCGAGGGCTAGTGGGTCGCTCGAAAGCTCGGTACAATTGCCCACACCCTGCCTAGCCGGGTACAGCATCTCAGCTAGCAGGTCACTCAACCAAGAAGACTTCACAAAATGAAACTTGGAAGTAGACAATACTTCTTTATGACCATTTCCATATACTTCAAACATTCACACATGGTATATGGAAAGGTTACATATTACAATTTGCATATCTCAATACAAACTCTAAAGAAAAGATTACAGGATACATAAGTTCATCTCTTGCCCGAGGGATATTATACATCACACAAACAACAACTCGAAGGTTGTTTACAAGTTTTCAAACTTCAAAAACAGCAACAAGGCAAAAGTAAAACCATGAGATGCAGCCCAACCATCTCCATAAGAAGGCAAATAACCCACAATTCTTGACTGATAAGGACAAAACTAAGCCTAGGAGTCGATATCAACATTTTCGGCATCGTAATACTCATTGACACTAGGATCACCTCAACAAGTCTAGAATGGAATTCCGTAAGTAATTTTGTACTTACAAGATACATTTATAGGCTCATCCCAAATAAATTTCAGCATAGTAATTGATAAGAATAAAATACTAAACGTGCATTTATCCATACAAGTTAAGCATGGCATGTACATAGATGATAAAGCAATATCAGTATAAATCTATCATGACCATATTCATCTTCAAATTTGAACATATTGAAACTCGAACAAGAAATCTATTGCAATCAAATCAGCTAGCACCCGAATTAGCCAAAATCTCAATGCTATTCAACACATCAAGTCAAGCAAGACCATAATTCAATTTATGGTTGAACCAAACAAAGTTCAACCGATTGTTTGAGCCAGTCAATTAAGACTTGGTCTCAATTTCTGACTAACCAAGCAAGGTATAGCCAAGTGTAGTCCAGCAAGGCAAGCAAGACTTGTCCAACGTGGAAATAAGTTGAAGTGGTGTATGTTCAGGGTTGGCTAACCATGACTTCCCACCATTCTCAAAACATTCCCACCGTGGGTGACTAGTAAAGCCCTACGACATCAGCATCAGCTGGACAACTGTGGTGCTTACGATCACCTCGCCCAACGATCTAGCTGTAGGTGACAGTACCCGGCTCTCACATCTTATCATTAAGGTTCCTTATTGAATTAGTCTGATTAAAAGATCTTCGCTGATCTTACATCACAAACGAACCTTAACCATGCTAGGGATTACACCATCACGAGACATGTCATCATCACATGATCACAAACAAGCATTTCATCTCAATCAATAACATAGCATGAAATAAATTTAAGGGAACCTTAGCGAGCTTTTGTATTCTTGACTTGCTGAGATTTATCTGGATCACAATAGTACTCAGCCTCAGTAAACTCCTCATTGCTCGGTTCTACCAAAATCGAGTGCCGAAATGCCGAAAGGAAGCAATAAAAGGAATTTAATTAAAACTAGCAAGTGCAGAGGTCCAAAAATGAATGCTATGCATTCTAACATGTAGAGGATGCTTATATGAAACTAACACAATTGGTTTCATCAAAATCAGAGGCCTAGGGTTCAAATATGCATTTCTGAAGTCCCGCATGTTAAAATTAGGGTTTTGTTTGTTCATATATAATTTTTATATATGGGAACGGCACATGGAGGAAATGATAAGACCAATGTACAATATATGTTTTGAGTTTTATGTTCGTATCAGTTATTACCTTTTTGAAGTTATTAATTATTTTCTAGAATTCATATTTCAATCCTAAGCTTAAAAGGATTTTATGGGCATTTCTAAATTTTTCCAGCAACGTAACATGAATAAAAATTATATCATAAAATTCTCCAGATTAAAATGAAACTAACAAAAAAAAATTTAAATTGGGTTCTTCTGCGATTTCTGTGGATTCCCAAAGTTTTGCCCATATATAAAATTTTCTGGTATTTGTATCAAAAGAAAAAGAGAATTTTTGTTACCCCAAGGTTAGCTAGCTCTAGAGGCTACCAAGTGGGACCATTAGGCGTTGCCGGTCAGACGGCGGATGGTCGACGGTGTCCGAGCGATGGGCATCGACAGTGAGCACGTGCACGTGCGCTAGGGTGCACTATATCGCTAGTTATTTCTTGCGTTGGGGAGGTGGCTGTAATGACCCTATCTCTTAAGAGACAAGATCACTAAAGATCATTGTGAATAAATCAGATTTCTTCTCATACATGCATGCATCTAGGTTATTTAATTTTGGCTCAACTCGAAAACCCTAGAAAACATGGCATAAAAGTGATCTGGAATAAAATTGTGAAATCAACTTCATCGAGATGTAACACTAGCAATTCTCCTAAGTTCTAGGGAAACCTCACAAAACTTGTCAAGTTAATTTAGGGTTGATTTGTGAATATTAACAAATACTCTTCTAAACTTCCTTCTTTTGGAACAAACGAAAATAAATCAATAAGAGGAATTTCCCTTCTCCAAATTATGTAAAATTCCATATCTAAGCTCCAGTTATATTGACAAGCTCAAATATGAACTTTGAAAAATATTTGGAATTACTTGTAGTTCAAGTTTCCTCCTTTTTACCATATTGCTTTAACGCCAAAATGGCAGGCAAGATGAGATGGTTTGAACTTACAAAAGTTCTTGGAGGTGAAATATGTCCTAGGAATCCATTACTAATTCTTTTACAAATTTTTGAATTAAAGGTTGAACCTATTCTTCCTCGAACCCCAAACTAATGAAACATAGAAAAAGCACAACAAAGAAATAAAAATAAGGAAGTTTCTCTCCTCATCGTAATGGGCCGAAGCCCAGTTTCTCACCCGCAGTCCGCCATCAGCTTGTCTCGCCCGCGCCGCTTTCTTCCTTCTGTTGCCTCGTCTTCTTCACCAGAAAGCGCCCCGCGCCCATTGCCGCTTCCTTCTCTACAGACCACGAGGACCGCCGGCAGCACTTCTCCCCCACATGGCCAAACACCTCATCTCCTTCTTCCCCAATTCTTTTCTTCTCCTATCGTTTCTTCCAAAGTCGCACGTCCCACACTCACTCCCACACCTGAGCTCACCGAGGTAGCCCCCCATCTCTCTCTTCCCCTCCTCCAAGCTCCCCCAATTGAGCACCTCCGTGGTGGTCTCGTCGCTCCGCAGACCACCCGACAAGCCCGCACCCGCAGCATGGAAGACCGGAGGCCCACGCCTCGGCCGCTTCTTCCCCAAGCCGCTGGACCTTCTCCTCCTCACCGTCTTCACCAACACCGCCGCCCGAAACCACACCGTCCCTGCCCATGGTACCGCCTCTCCGAGCGTCTCCTGGAGCTTCTTCAACACCGAGCTCCGTGCTAAGTCCCTCCACATCTCCGGCATCCTCGGCACCAGTGTCAACCTCGGCGTCCGCGACGACATCGCCACCAACACTAGCACCACCACCATAGGAGCTTCTCCGCCAATGCCTTCCCCGCCGGCTGCGTCCCCTTTTCCCAAGCACAGTAGGATCTCCGCCCGGGTCTTCCTCACCGTTGCCATCTGATCCCGCTTCTTCCCTGACCCGGAGCCCCTTCTCCAAACATCACGGCTTTGCTGCTGTCCCCTCCAAGCTTCCAAGACCAGCCTTCACGTCGCGTGGCCAAGGGAGCTTCCCCGGCACTAGAGTCAGCGACCAGGGCGCCTTCCTCAACGTCCCTACCCTACTTCAGCACCCGGCGAACCCCGCCGTCATGGTGAGCTACTCATCTCTACACTTGGAGGCATCGGTCGGTTAGATCGCTCCACGGGTCGGTCTAACCGCTGCAGCCTTTGTAGCCGATTAGAGCTGGGTCTAGTAAGCAGATGTTTAATTAGTGCATTTGTCTATTTTGTTTGATAAAAGCTTAATTTTTAGTTAGCACAGTAAATACACTATTTGTATTATTGATCGGTGCATAAGGTTAAAGATTGGATTCGGACACATCTGATAATCGGCACCTAAGGCTAATCCATTCGGTTAGTTAAGGACCAAGACAATGAGTTGCTTCCAACACATCTAATTCTAATGATCAATTAATTAATTGACTATAGTGATGACAGTTATGGTAGCCTTTGGGATTAATTGCTCTGATCAACCCCTGTCATGACACCTTGGTTGCACAAGGAATAGCTAATCCATTATTTAAGAATAGAAGTTAATCCCTAATCAGCCTTCAATCATGTGACAACCCTAATTTTTGCTAAAGGACAAAGAGGGGTTTAGGAGAAGTTGATTTCGCATCATTTCATATCATCCATGCTAAAAATAGGAGAAACTTAAAAAATTTGATTTAACAAATAAACTACCTACTTTTGTTAAAATTTTTGACATGATTTTGTTTAATTTCTCACTTTGGATATGCAAATTTAATATTACAATAGTAAAAGAGTTTCAACATATAATTACAAACATATTAATTAAAATAATGAATTTAAATTCAAAATTTTCATTTCGCATGATTAAAGTCAAGTATATCTGAAATAATATTACAATTCAAATATTTCAAAGTGTAAACTACAATTATAAAATAATTACAAGGATTTCAGAAAATACAAAGATAAGAAATTACAATAATATCATACAAAAATAATTACACAGTAGAATTTAAAAGAGTGTAAATCCTAACTATCTCAATTCTGTTTTTCTTCTCTTCTTCATCTTCATCTTGTTTTCTTCTAAACCTGCACACAAAGAATACTCCAAAAGAATTTTGGTTAAGGTTAAAATATTTGCACCTTCTGAGGAGGTGCAGTATTTGTTTTGGAGATTAGACTTAAGAGGCTAAAGAACTAGTTTTAACCTCGGTAAATATTTAAATTAACTTATAGAATCAAGCTTCTTTTAAAGGCAATAGTTAGACAATCATCTGTGAATAGGCAGCCAATCATAAGGCAACATTTTAGGCATCAAGATAAATGAGTTGACCAGATAAAGATCAAACCAAAACAACAAGCAACTGCACAGCAGCTAGATAGATAGGGATCATTCTTAATATACCATACAAGCACCTTATTCACCGAGGTGAATCAATAGTCAGCATATGACGTGTCAATATCACGCTGATAGTAATCGAAACCAAGTAGCTCCACAGTAGTTAACTTGCCATGTCATGCTTAAACTAGATAAGGATTAACCTTAGGCTGCCACGTAACCACCTTAGTCATCAAAATGAAGCCTTAGTCATCAATTATGTGTCAAGACCACACTGACAGTAATCCAAGCCAAGCAACTGCATGGCAGCTAACTTGCCACCTCGAGCTTACATATGGATGAGGATCAACCATAAGATGCCACACAAGCACCTTACTCATTAAGGTGAAACATGAGTCAACATATGAGGTGTCAAGCCATTAGTAATAGTGGAGAGCCTATAAATAGAGTTCCATATGAGTCTCATTCATCACCACCAAAACCCAAGTCTCTTGCAACCAAAGTAGAAGAAGAAGGCCAACTAGAGGAGAGCTTAGAATTAGGAATAAGAAGGCCATGGCAACGAGGAGGAGAAGACGACTCTCGAAGAAGCAGGAATCTAAAAAACTAGAAGAACAAGCTTCAGGGTTCTTGCTCAAGGTAGATAAGAGGAGTAGTTAAGAGTTTAGAAGATGCCCAATACTCTGTAGAAATATTTTGCATTTGGTTAAATCAAAATCCCTAAGATCAAATATAAGTCACATGTTCATATCAGCATCATAAACTGGATGTACTAGATAGAAGGGGAGAAGAAACCAGAGGCGATGTTTGAGGTGGCGGAGTAGAACAGCGGTGGCGACGATGGTTTTAGGAGAGACCAAGCGGAAGAAACAGTGAGAGGGAGATCGAGCTCAGGCGACAGTGTGAAAAGGGAGTGAGAGAGACAAAAGCCACCAATAAGGATTACCCTAGCCGGGTGGGCCGACCAGGCTGGAATGAGCCAGTTGGGCCAGGTGTCGGATCAGGCCAAATGGCAAGCTAGGCCTTTAGACCAGGATAAGAAATAGGCTGGCAATCCTGAAAATAATTATTTTTGCTCTAAATTTTTCTAAGGTAATTTTTGTATTTTGAATACTACAGTCTCTTTTAAATTCAAATATAATAACCTAAAAAATCTTATCAATCTTTACAAGCCAAATTGAACTAAAATTTCTAATATATTAAATTCCTACAAATTCAGAATTTAAAACTAAAAATCTAATACAACTTAAGTAACTTTATAAAAAATTTATTTATTACTTTTTAAACCATGATAATCTTAGTAATATTTTATAAAAATAATAAGATAATAATTTAGGAATTTATAAGTTCATAAAAATAATGTTTTTATAATAATTACTATAATACTTTGGAGGATGGATTGCAAAATCCACATAAAAACAAAAATATTTTTAGCAATAAGTTATTATTAACTCAAAAGATAGAGTAGATAAAAAATCAAGAAGATTATACTAAATAAATCATCTATTGCATTGTCTTTGATAAGGTAGTCCATATTGTCCCATAAAATATAACCAACTTTTCTTAAATCAACTTTCATATTGCATTTCTGGGATTAGTCCTTACTGGACTATTATTCAAACTTCAGATCCCGAGTTCTGCTGATTTCTCCCAAAGAAACCTCACACTACATTTCTTATCCATCTCAAGGCAAGTTCATTTCTTGTCCATATTTGTGAATTATTTCTACCAAAGTATATGCAAATTTCTTCTTCTTATCACCTGTCTTGTGATAATTAATAAACATACTATATTATGATTCATTGAATCATATATTGGTGGACAGTGAAACCCCGGTATGAAACTTGTTGGGGGTGGTCAGGGTTCCATTGCATATGGTATCACAATAAGGTTAATAACAACTGTCAGTTGACATTCTTATGTTGTATAGATAGCGCTAACCACAAGACCTGTTATGGGATAGGCGAGTTAAGTAACGCATTCTTACTGAAATATCTCCCAGGAACGTATGTATTGTAACGCCTGGAGAAGCGTTATGTCCCTTGCCCAGGGGAGCGTTAAACCCTAAATTTTCGCTTGGGGAGGTGTTATGTCCCCAAATCTTTAAAAAAGTACGCTATAATGACGAGGTGAGTAGTCGGTGTTGGACCGACTATGCAAGAGGAGATATGAAAGAGGAGAAGGGTGAATTGAGTCAGAACGTTAGACTTGGCCACACACCGATATGAAGGCTAAGTAGCACTTGTGGGTAAAGTAGCACACCTCTGCAGAGTATATTAAAGTGTGTCATTGTCACTCCCTGTTCTGAGTATGAACTACAACCGTGGCGGGAAAGGAACCATCAGATGTTCTAACAACCAGTGAAGCCTTCTGGACATAGAAAATTACTTAAAACTTGACTTTTGTTCCAGAAATGTTATTAGAAAAAATGCATATTCTCACTACCTCGTATAACCCCTACACTGATGGGCGCAAAAAAACCTCCACTGACAGGTTTCGTGCCCGTCAGTGAGCTCCTGTCAGTGGAAATAAAAAACCCACTGACGGACGCGGCGCCCGTCAGTGGAGATATACCCAGGAACTAAAAAAAAGGGCACCAGGCCCAGCCTGAGCCCGAGCCCCTCGAGCCCACACCCGCCGCTGCTGTGACCTGCCGCCGTGGGTGCCACTTCGGACGCCAGATCTGCCTCCATCCGCACGCCGCCGAAGCCCACCACCTCCGCCGCTACACGATGGGCACGACAGCTCAGCGACGACTCCAGCCTGGCGGGGTGCTCCACCTGCACACATCAAAACCACCTCGCACTCGGGCATCCTCGGACTCCACTACAAGAGATCGGACCTACTGTGACGAGCCAAAAAATGTCACAGAAAAGCCAAAAACGTCATAGAATACCTATTTGTGATGTTTTTTGGGCGTCACTAGCATCGTCACGGAATCCTCGTCACAGATTACTCCTAGTGACGGCGCGCGAAAAAAACGTCACTGAATATGGGACCTTCGATGACGTTTTTTGCATCGTCACTGATTTGGTGTTTCTGTGACGACCGATAAACGTCACATTTAAGGAGCAAATATGTCATAGTCTACCATATTCAGTGACGACGCAACGTCACTGATTTGATGCCATGTCAGCACCGGACAGACCGTCCCATTACAAGAAAACGTCACAATTTTTGTCATAAATAAAGATGACGCTGATTAAACAAGTGTCACTAGTTTCGTCACTGATTAAGATGACGTCATCAGGGAATATTTAATTTATTTCGAATTTAAATTACGATGAATTGTCAAATCAAATTTAATTCAAATGCATATCATAATATATATTCAATTCACATCACATCACATTATATAAATAATTTAGAGCCAAATCACATTGTACATTGAAATCAAAGACAATTAAATCATATTACAATTAAATTCAATGTCTCAGCCAAATCATCCTCAACATAGAAATGACACTAGAAGTACGACTGATTCACCAAGTTTGATATTCACCACAATAGATAAGTTACAAAGTAATATTTACATAACTAAAGACCACAAGATTGTTCTCCTAAAGACTGCAATACGATTCAGCAACAATACCACCATCACAAAAGGATGGCCTTCATTCACCATCAGGTTTGGACTGGGACTGCTGAGTTGCTTGAGCCCTTAAGAGATAACCAATCAGGTTATCCATTTCCTGTTGCTTCTTTTCCCAGGCTTCAATCTTGTCTTGCTGGCTCTTCTTCACAGCTTCCAATTCTTCTTGCTGCTTCCTCTTCATCTCTTCAAGTGCTCCCTCTTGTGCTTCAAGTCTCGCGGCTAACTCCTGCTGGTACCTATAAATCGACCATATAAATGATTTATCTTTGAAAAACAACACTATATTTCTCAAACATTCAATGTTGACAAAGTAAATGAATTATCAAGTTGCATTGCTCAATACAAAGGATGATGACAGTTCTGTCCAAAACAGGACAGATCTTTTAATCTTTTCATAGGAATTAATATATGACACGGAATCTAACAAACAATAGGTGTTTTAGAATCTACAAGACACCCTCCACAACTTTCATGTTGAACCCGTAATTTAATTCGAACTCTAACCGAGCCTAAAGTGGCACACAAAGTCATTGCACGCAGAAAGATGAACTTCTGGACAGTAGAACTAAACTGACCGCTGGACACAAACCGTCCAGCCAATATGTGCACACAAGTACTCTATAGAAAGCTTGAAATATATTCTACAATTTCTATTTGGAGACTTGCTCGAAATTATGGACATAACCAACCCAGATCTCTATTTGAAACTCACTGCACCAGGCTGCGAACAGAAACATTTACTAAGGTGTCTGAAACTGCTAGCGATACTGAACCTGAATTTGTAAACACCTAACCACTGAACATCATGCACACTACTGTTTTTCAATCATTAGTTCTGGACACGGCAAACAATAGTTAAAGAACATGCATAAACAAAAGCTAGATTTCATTCATCAAGCATATGTATCTGGTGATTAGTGTGAGCAGGCACACAAAAGCAGAAAAGAAGAAACGGCAAGAACACAAAGAGAAACAGTAGAAGTACCTATCATTTGCATCTCTTGCCTCTCTCTCCTTCTGCTCAATTCTTTCTTCTAGCTCTTGGATGCGTGCTGATGAAGCAGAGCTCCCAGACCTCCCAGATCTTGATGTGTACCCCATGCTGGAAAGGAAGGTGCTATGGGTACTTTTTTCCTTTAGAACTTCAGCCACAATAAGTGTATCAGACACTGGCTCCTCACCTTCTAATTGTGTTTCCCTTCTTCTCTCTTCCATAGCAGTCTGCACAAGAAAGAAAAGCATGGACGCTCAAGTAACACAAAGTTCATATGTCGGAGTACAATTGATCAATATGAGAATCTATTTCGAGTGAGCAACAGTAGAGGAAGAAATCTTACATAAGCTGACATTGCTGGCTCGCTCATGCAGCCAGTCTTCCTGCTGGTATGGGTGTCTTTGAAAAAATCAATGGGACTAGGGTCCTGATTGTTGTACTTGTCTTTTTTCTACAAGATAAATTGAATTGTAACATTAGTATTCCGTATATAATGACCAGATGTGATAGACAAAGGACTAGAAGTGAGGTATCTGGAATTCTTACAAGTTGGCTGAAATGGGAAACATAACATCTAGAGCCAGTTTTTTGGTGATGCCTGACAGCTTCTCGGTTCTTCTTGTTCTTTTCACATGTTTCCTATATGGAGCGGCTGAATATTAGTATTGGCATTTGGTACTAGTAGATGTGAATGCAAAAACTGTTGCTGGTCGCATATTATGTTACAAACCTGGTTTTTTTCATCAGACCATTTGTTGACAAGACTTGTCCAATTTTCTTCAGTAATGTTGGGTGGCTTACGGGATAACGCTTGCTCAACAGTACAACAGTTGAAGAAATCCCTCTTTAACCTGTAGCGTTGCTGTCGAACACCCTTTTGGATTATTTTTGTGCATACACCTTTTGCAACCTCATCATCCTCATCCATGTCAAAGTTATTCTAAAAATAACGAATGATAGGATACTTTACCAAATTGACAAGGCAACATGTGAACAAGTGAATGAAAATGAAGGAAACTGTCTTACCGCAACACCATGAATAGCAAGAGGAATAACATGCTCTAGTTCTTTTTTGCTGTAGTCGTTCCAGTGCGTTGCAACATGCATTATCTTGTTGCGGATGTGAATACCACACTCAGAAGAAAGCTTGGCTGCTTGGACTGGGTCTGTAGGCCTCACTTTCCCCACTGAAAAATCAATATGCATCTTCCTCCCTCCATTTCTGCTTGCGTAATCCTGAAGTCCATGCCCCATGGTTGGTCTACGTTGACGACCTCTCCTTGACGGTCGTCGATCAGTTGGATCAGTGGAGCATACTAATGCATCTACATTAGAAGGTATAGATTAATTGGAAAGTTACAATTGTAAGTGGACAGTACAGAGTGTCAAGAGATGATGCTGCATATACCTTGGCCTTCTACTGCAATCCTATTACCAAATTGGTCGGATGTGTTTGTCATGTCTTCAGAAACTTGCATCTCTGAATTGGCATCAGGTGAGTTGCTACCCTTAGAAGTTAGGTGAGGTGAGGTGTTTGTTGGATTAGGTGCTCTCTGTTCTGTCTCATCATCTCTAGCTTGTACTGTGTTTGTTGGATTTGGTGCAGACTGTTCTTGATGGTTTGTAGCTTCAACTGACTCAGCTGCTATGGTAGCTCTAGATCTTGTTGTTCTTGAGGCAGCAGGTGCATTGCTTGTGGATCTGTCACGCTTTTTCTGGTTTGGCTTCCTAGAAGCTTCAGCTGCCTGGTTCAAACAAGTAGAGAAAAGCAACGCAGTGAATCAACATTGACTTATACATTGTCAGCACTAGTTGAAATAGGAAGGCAGTGAATAGAGAAAGTATCATCTAGATTAATTAGTAGTAGAGTAAAATAGTGGATGGACAAAAAATGTGAATCAATCTTCAGGTGATTAGTCCATTATTTGTGATACTTAGAGTGCACAGTGATATACACATGATATGAGCAAGCTGGAATTAAAGTCATTACATCAACAATGATGTACACATTATATTACCATTGTTTTGGACATAGCAAGAGTGGCCTCCTCTTTATCTCTCGAAGCCTCTTCCGCTGCAGCGGCCTCCTCTTCAGCATTTGGCACATACTCGGAGTCACTGCGATCATCGGCAACTCGTTCATTGTTCGTCGATTGCGCATTAGAGGCACCAGGGTACACAAGGCTACGAGCTAATCTATGTATGTCCTGAAGAGGCCGCCTCTCCTCAGCCTTGCGTTTCGCAATGCAGTCGTTCCTTATCTTCAAATACGCTGCAGCCTTGCGTTTCCATTCCTCCTCAAGCGATGCCATCTTTTCCTTCTCATGCACCCGTCTTGGCGGCATGATTTTAGTACCTGAAGCTGAAAAAGATGACAGAGAGTTGAATGAAATGAATTGCTCAATGAATTCTGCTTCAAACTTAGAATGAAAATTCATGATGCACACTGATTTGTTGATTTAAGCAAGCAAATTCAGAACAGAAATTGAGGGAGGCAGTCCAACATGATCCCCATGGTTACCAGGAAATCTATGTGCTGTTCACAACACAATTTTCAGGATGACCAGTTATGGCAATATGATTTTGACTAACAAGATAACAACAAGACAAATCATGCAAAACTTGTAACAATTCTAGCGCTGAATGAAGAAAACAACCTGTGAAGCAAAGTTTGCGAAACATGGGCAGCCCTACCTAGAAAGGTGTTCAAACACCATGGTTCTCGGCCTTATTTCAGGAGGCAAAACAAATCCAACTACAAAAGAATATGAAGCAAAGTACATGCAGAAAGAGGCATGTGTTCAGTCTGATCCTAAACAAACCATCTTCTAAAAATACATGTCACCGCCTAACGTAAGAACCAGATTTCAAATTTATCTTTCAGTGTATTGGATGCACACAAAGTTTAAGTATAATAATGCACGAAAACAGGTGTTGGTAGCTTTTTTGCATGAATCTTTCGCTACGAGAAACTTGTTGGGAACTCCTTTCAAATAGAAAATTGTGAGAATAAACTTGGCTCGTTTTGCATATGTTCATTTCCATAATCATATGTGTCGGCTACAATGTTCTCCATGAGCAAACAAAATGTATCTCTTTCCAGCAATCATCTTAAGAATTATGACAGCAGCATAAAATTGCTGTAGACATAGTAAATCCTCAAGAACCATGTACAGACTAGATATTCTCAATGCCCAAACAATCACTCAAAACCCAACACAAACATTAACAAGAAGACACAAATATAACAGAAAAGGGGAAAGCGTAACGTAAGAACCATACTTTATTTACTTCATTCCAGTTAGATCAAAGCATGTTATAATACATGCAAATATACTGAATTACAAGAAAATAAATAAAGCAAGTTTTTCTCATACCGTTCAACAAGATAGAAGCATGATACTGGCTGTCCAATGAATTTGTGAAATGCCTCTTGAAATAATTAAAAAACATGAACTGTTAATTACATCTAATTCAGTACTACTAAGCAGAGGCTATTTACTTCACTCCGGGTGGGGAGCAAACCCTCCACATCCAAATCGAGCCAACAGGCAACATCAAATCAGGAGATTCAATTATTTTGCTGAGCAAAGGCATGAGAGAATAAAAATGGTTACAAGCCCTTCTCTTTCCCCCATTTGATCAGATTTATCTTCATTACAAACGATTAATTCTACTCAATGGAAAAAATATGAATTTCTGAAGTCTGTACCAGAACCAGAGAATGGAGATGTATTATTGTTGTATATGCACACATCTTTGCTTAAAAAGGGAAACAAATAAGGGGGGAAATTTGTGCGAAAACCAAAGTCACCTCAGATTAACTCGGTGTATACAAAAATCCAATGATAAAATTTCAGGTTGATGCCTTAACTTGCTGTTGGCTTTGAGGCTGTGATCTCCTCGCCCAGCTTACTTCTTTATTCTTCTTCCATTTGTAGCATGGAAACACAGTGGAGAGAAATGTAGCACGAACTTTTGCTTTGAGGACGAACGGAACAAAGCACAAGGATCAGACGGAAATGATAAATAGGCACTCGTAGCTGGGCATATAACTGTCTTGACGGTTGCTGCGTTGTGGTCGTCGGACACCACGATCGTGCGAGTGGGCTGATGTCACACCTCATTTCTCTGATACAGCCGCGGTCGGCTCAGGTTGACGATGTCGTCGACTCCATTGTGGTCCACTCGCCTCCGCCTCCCTGTCATCTTCCTCAAAGCAAATCGATGCGGCTGAGGGCGTCCTGGAGCTGATGGAGAGGCAGCGCGGATGGACGGGCGGGGCCTCTTCACGAGCGCGTGGCGCCTGGCTGAGGACGTCGGGGAGTGGACGGAGGGGCGGCGCGGCGGCGCGGCTCGCGCCTCCCGTCGTCGTCGTCGTTGTCCCCATCTTCCGCTGGTGGAGGGGCGGCGCGGATGGAGATGGAGGGGCACTGCGCTGCGCTGAGCGGGAGCTCTAGGGCCACACGGGGCTGCGCCTGCACACGCGGCGGCAGGGGCGCCGCTTTCTATGGTCGGCATGGGAGTGGCGGCGCGGCGGAGATGCAAGGGCGGCGGCTGTAGGCCGAGAGAAGGATGGTCCGGTTTAGACGCGGTTTAGTTCCGGTCCAGACAGTAATAGGTTTAGAGGCTGTTTGGTTGCCATTTTGCCAAACCAAATTTGTGATAATTATCACACTTGTGGCTTGCCACCCTTTTGGCAAAAAAAGATTGGTTGGTCACGTAAAAGCGCGCGTTGTCGCGCCCGTCCCTAAATATCGGCAGTGAAAGTATTTGAAAATATGTCCCAGAAACAAACATCAATTTTTTGAATCAGAGCACACACCGCCCTTCTTATTTGAGATGACGGGTAATATAACAAAAGAAAAGGAATAAACAGCGGTTCACTCTGATCCAGGGAGGAACAATACGGACAACCGAGTAAGAACCATTGGCAGAGCTGTCCATCGAGGCTCAAGTCACAAACCCTGCAGAGGAAGTTACGGAAGTACGGAGAATTAGGAAACTATGGGCTGGTAAGAAACACTGAATGATCTTAAAATAAATCAGCTGCAGAAGATGGTTCACGAATTATCTCAAGTACAAATGCATGTCTGAAACTATAATCCAATCCAGTCTTGTTTCTTTAGGGTTCATTGTGTTTGTACTAAAAGTGAACCTAATCTGCGCTAAGAAACTGCCAAACATATATGGCACTTCCTGTCATCTCATTCAAATCTTAAAGCATATGTGTCTTCGTCTCTTTTCTGTTTATCTGGGCACACGGTCGTGATCTGACGATAGCACTATGGCTCCCGCTACTCCGCCAACAAAAAAAGCGGACATGAACATGAGAGTGTAGCCATGATACATCTCAAACGTATGTACTCCCAGTGATAGTATATTCGAGTAGCAAGTCATTACGGGGAGAAGCGTTGGAGCGAGGTGAGATAGAGTTGGTGGCCACTCGCTCTATGTGTGATAATTAGCCTGAAATTCATTTAAATTGTAAAATTTAACCTTTTTTTCTTAAAAATAGTGAAAGTTCTACATGAACAATAAAATCAGTCTAGTCCTACATGAACAAGTTGAAAAAATAGGTCAACATTTTTCATAGCTTTCTTTTGGAAACTTAAATTTTTTTTTGAAACACATTTTTCATAGCTTAATACACCAGATACCTTTACTAGGTATTTGAAAAAGAAAAAAAATAATAAAGTGACCCTCTGTCACCCCGGGCCCGCATTGGAAGAGGAAAAGACCCCCGTTCTCCTCTCACCCGACCGCAACAGGTAGCTACACGGCGAGCTGTCTTATCCTTGCCTTGCCTTCCAGACATGTACAGATCATCTACCATATATGGAACATCACCTCCATTGTCTTCATCAAAGTCAACATCAACAGATTGATATGCATCACCCTCCGTATTATCACCTTCATCATCGTTCAACGCTTCACCGTGAAAGATCCACCTTGTATACGTGACGGACATACCATTGATTAGTATGTGCTCCATCACATCTAACTGGCTGCGGTGTTGCAGATTCAGGCAGTCCCTGCATGGGCATAATATGTCCTGATTTTCCCTGAAATTTTGGCGAACGAAGCCCATAAACTCATCAACACCTCTCAA
This sequence comes from Stipa capillata, assembly GCA_019208055.1. Lineage (NCBI taxonomy): Eukaryota > Viridiplantae > Streptophyta > Magnoliopsida > Poales > Poaceae > Stipa > Stipa capillata. The sequence continues at coordinate 92,734 of JAGXJF010005093.1, read as the reverse complement.
GTACGGTGGTGTGAAACGAGTTCCGTGTATCCAACTTCGATCCATTCCCCTACAACAAAAGAATTTACCCGTGAGCAAATTATGCTTACACAATATTAGCATTGAAGCAAAATGTAATACTACCACAACTAGTGAACTCACTAAGGGGAGGAGCTACATTCATCGAGGGTGGTGCACAGGGCCGTCTCCAGGAATTTAAGGCCCCGGTGCGAAAATCAAAATGGGGTCCTAATATTTGAAATTTTCATGTAACTAAAATATAATTTCACTTAATTATATAACTTACTGTTATTTCGTACAATATTTAGAAATATATTGAATATTCATGCTAAAATAGTAAATATAGTACTAAATCAGTACACCAACCTCATGTTCTATTAAAAAGCATAATCATAATTAATGAATATATCCAGTATTTCTTGAATATATCCATTACAACAGCTAGACAAGCTACAATACAGGATCAATTGATGAATAGTATCCAGTATCTTCCCTTTAATGGCCATTTGAGTGAATCACTGGAAAACTACTACATGGCTGTTAAAGTTTTCAGGCAGTTGCATAAGAGTACATGAGGTAAACAGAAACAGAACAGCCAATGCAAATCAAGATTATAAGTTCCTCGACTCATCGATTGCTTGAATGGATTAAAATTCAGAGCATGCTTTGTTCTCAAGATTTATTGCCTAAGCTACTGCAATCTTCCCTGATGGCCTGATGTATATCCAGTATCTTTCAATGGGCAAAGAATTCTGAAACCAAAATCAAGACCACGTCGCAGTTTATTTCTAGTGTGCTACGAACAATACAACTAATGCAAGTATTGATATGAGCACAGTAGGAAGTTACCTACGAAGGTGCTAGATTTATGGCGGCGAACGACGCGCAGATCGGCGAAGAAGTGCTGCACAGATCGACGAGCAGAGAGATGTATGTGTAGTACACGGTGTGATGCGGCGGCAGTGGAGCGCGAACGCGACGCGCGGGCGGACCGAGGAAGCGGCGATGCGGAGGACAGTGTTGAGGGAGAAGGGTTCCGCCGTTCCGGGTCAGGAAGGAGGCCGGAGAGGACGGCGACGGTGTAGCGGAAGTGGGCGGCGCGCCGGGGCGGAGGGAGGCGAGGTGGAAGAGGAGGTGCTTGGCGAGGAGCGGGTGAGAGGACGTGGCGCCCGCCACACGGAGCGCGCTACCGTGGAGTTGCTTGGCGGCGGCGAGAGAGGGACAGGCGAGGTGGAGGCGGAGGAGCGCGACGCGGTGGCGCAGCAGCGGGCGCGTAGGTGGATCCGAGTAGATCGTACCAATGAGTCAGACACGCCGGGATAAATTAACTAACCAGCTAGTCAAACATTATAACAAACCTTAGTCCCGTAATATCAGCACACAAGTGCTAGCCTATTGGTAATGCTGCCCGCACAGCTGTGAGAGGTCACGGGTTCGAACCCCTTGGTCCACATTTTTTCCAGCCAATTCTCAATTTTGATGCTTTATCTATAACAAAATAGTTCTAGCGCAAGACACATCAACAAACGAACATCTGCTTTATCTATAACAAAATAGTTCTAGCGCAAGACACATCAACAAACGAACATCAGCTCATTGGCAATACCGAATGCACAGCAAACAAGAGATCACGGGTTCGACTCCGTGATTAACCTTTTTTTTTACATATTTACGTGGGGTTCGGTCCACATTTTCACCACTAATATAGCAAGTCCCACTGCTACATGTGGCATGATGAAAATATGAGCGTCCACATTTTCACCACTAATATAGCAAGTCCCACTGCTACATGTGGCATGATGAAAATATGAGCGTCATTGATTTGTAAGATTCTGTGACTCTAATAGATTCGTCATGGTAATTACCGAATCGTCACAGAATTATTAATGTGTGACGGTGATTTCGTGATCGTCACCGATTTACGGGAATCAGTGACGCTAGGTATAAAACGTCATGTATTTGATATTTCTGTGACGTTGCCAACCATCGTCACGAGGATTTTCGTCATAGTATCTCAAATTTCTTGTAGTGCTCGGGCGCATGAAGGGGCACGGATCCGCGACGGGGGCCATCCTCGGACTCGGGCACGGCGGAGCGTCGGCGGCAGGCGGCAGCGCGGCGAGCTCGGAGACGCGATGCTGGTAGTCGGGCGGGGCTCGGGCTTCGAGGGGGCGACGCCGCCGAACGAGGGAGACGGCTGCTGTTGCTGCTGCTGGTTGTTGTCACCATCGCCGTCCGGCGCGGGGAGGAGGAGCATGGGGGACCTCAGGCGGCAGCGAGCCCCCGTGCAGCGGGACGGGTCCCAGTCGGCGAGCACGGGGGAGGGCGCGGAGGCGAGGACGAGGGCAGCCTTGAGCTTGGCGAGCGCGTAGAGGTCGCGTTGGGGGGATGCGGAGGAGGAGGAGCGGCGGCCGCTAGGGCGTTCACGAGAAAGGGAGGAGGAGCGGTGGCCGCTAGGGCGTTCGGGAGAAAGGAAGGAGTGCGTGTGGCGGTGTGGGGCGATTGGGGCGGTGGCTTAAGAGAGAGGAGGCCAGGGGGTCACCAGGAAAAGGGAGAACTATCACTGACGGGCACACAATGTCGTCCGTCAGTGAAGTAAACCCTAAACCCTAGAAGAAAAGGCAGAAAAAGAAAAGAACTATCACTGACGAGCACAAAATGGCGCCCATCAGTGAAGATCGGATCTTCACTGACGGGCACGAGAGGTGCGCCCGTCAGTGAAGGTTGTCCGTCAGTGGAGATGCCAAGTTGGGCCTCTCGTCCCACTTTTACTGATGGGCGGATATTGTGCCCGTCAGTAGAAGTTGGATGCCTCGCCTTGCACATTACTACTACTGACGGGCATGAGCTCGCCCGTCAGTGTTGCCTCTAATTAGCGACGGCTCTCCTCGTGCCCGTCAGTGATGATCATGTAGTAGAAGTATTTTCTGAGGTAGTGTCTATGAGGACTATTGTCCTGGTAGAAACAATACATTTTAAACACCTGTTGTTATTCATGAACTTGTTGAGTACCTTCTATACTTATCCCCTACATAAAACCTCATTTGTTAGGCTACGAGTCAGTAGAGCAGGTGGTCGAGTATCCGAAGAAGCCAGAGGAAGAGATGGAGGAGTAGACACTGGGCGAAGAAGAGGTGGAAGTCAATTACTACTTTGAATTCGGCGCGGCACACGATACCGAGCGGGTTTGAAGCAAGTTGTAGTATAGGAATGTTGGTTCTAGGTGTAAAAATCTCTATTTTGCTATTATTTTAGTCTTTTACTTTTTGCAATCTTGACACTTACGTCATATATGCAGTTTTATCTTATGTAAGTTGAAACTTTTATATTTCTGTTGAGATATAATATAAGTATGTATTGTATCATGAGCCACTACAATACTTCTATTGTACTACTCTGATGGATATATTGTTGCTGAAATAAAATTTCACTGATAATAAGCCAAAGATGGATGTACTACACTATGCAGTGGTGTGCAGAATCATCACAAATTAGTGTGCTAATCATCAGTACTAGTTCATGTTACATATTCGATCTATTGCTTGGCGACGAGACGATTGAAACATTTAATAATTATGTAATTATGTTAACAGCATTAATTAAAGAGTCATGCTTTAGTACATCTCTAGTTAACCCACTGCTCAACCATCGGCTAATCACCTTGAACTAATTACAGCACTTAGTGTTACACAACTTTCTGTCTGAGCATGCATTTATTTTCTGTCCGGACATGCTGTTAGTGAAGCTCTAGATTTAGCTAGCAATCAGCATAATTAATGTCAAGCTGTAAGACATGTCCTAATAATCATTCTTTAGCTTAGTCAATGCATAAGGACACTCAAGGAACACGGTAATGAAGCTAAGTTTCGTAAAAGTTAGTGTACGGTTGTATGTATGACTCTAGGACATAAGGAACCATGTCGTAAACTTTTATTCATATGGAGCAATTAACCTGTAGTGAGTATGACAAGAAGGAACCACATGTCATATTCACCAGCTATACTTCATCTGACAATAAAAATAGTTGAAGTATTTAATCTGATAAATTCTTTACTAAAACGAAGGCGGGAAATGCTAGATTTTGATTAAACTTCGAGAATTCGTAGAAAGCCCATATGACCTGCAAACAAAGTGATTCTTTTTGGTAAATTCCTATTTTTAATTATAGAATTTTATAATACCACTGTTTTTTATGATATTGAAGTTGCAAATTTTGGAAATGACCAAAATGCCCCTTTAAGCTTGATAGTAAATTTGAATACTAGAGAATCTAGCTTAACAGTTAAACTTAAAATGCTTGGTGTCATAATTCACCTAAGGACCAGTATATAATCATGTCATCATGCTCTCATATGCTACAACTATGAATAATTCTGAAAGTTACAAATCATCCTCAAGTTTAACCGTGAAAACCTTAAAATTGCTATAACTTGAACTCTAGAAATCCAAATCAACCGATTCAAATTGCGTTAGCTTCGTAATAATATTTACCATATATTAAGATGAATTTCATCCATAATTTCATATCTTTCTTGCCGGTATTGATTGAACATTTCTTTTGGTCGTTTCACTACTGCAGATTGACCCGCCCGTCAGTGGAGGGCGCCCCTCCACTGACATTCCCAGACTGACGAGCACCCGGGCCGTCAGTAGAGGGGATTTACTGCCCGTCAGTAAAGGCCCTTTCTGCAGTAGTATTTTCTTGCTTTTCGGTATTCTTATCAGTAGAACCGGGCAATGAGGAGTATCACGAAGATGAACCTCAATACAACCAAGGGTTCGGCCAGCAAGGCAGGCTCTGTAAAAGCTAGCTAAAATTCCTAACTGCTTAAGTTTTGGTTCTGAATGAGTGACATATTGGTTACTTACTATTTCCTACTACCATGAGTAGGGTGTTATGGTTTAGTTCTTGTGGTCGAGTCGAATTTGGAATGTTGGGATGGTGTGTCACAGATGAGTCGAGGGTGGAGGTAATATGCACCCCAATTGTCCTCTAGTCGATTCCTGCAGGGCCAAAGGCGAGGTGGCATATGTACCCTAGTCATTCCCCTAGTCGATTATGGGCGTTACACTACCTATGGTCATGGTTATGTCTTGGTTCAAAGGTCGAGGTAGAGGTCCTACCCAGTCACCCTCTAGTAGAATTAGACTATAGTTCTATCAATTGGCTAAGTCTCGCGGTTGACTAGCTAGATGTTGGCTTTAAGTCTCGTTGACTTGTGGTGATTATTATGGATGATATATGAATTATTTACTTATTCTTGCTGATCTGAAGAGTTACAGTTATTCTTTCTTTTACTAAGTGGGACAGGTATTGGTTGAGTGACCCACTGGCTGAGATGTTGTACCGGCTAGGCAGGGTGTGTGTGATGGTACCGGGCCTCCGGGTGACCCACTGACCTTAGGGTCAGGTTAGGGTGAGGGTATCATCGTCGAGCTCGTCCAATCTTGTTGTGCTCAATGGATTTGAGAATGACTTTAAATCTTCACAGGACTTTGGAATTGTATGTGGATTATGTAACTTTATTCGCTTCTGGCCGGCTTGACCAACAGTGAAGACATACGGCTCTGGTAATCGTGTGGTGCGTTGATCAGGTGTCGGACTACTCATTTCGGGTGCACATGGTGCAGGTACCGTGTCACCGGTTGGGTAGTTGCTCGGTCTTTGGCGACAAGTGTTTCCTTAATTCATATATAATCTCGGGGCCCTGACAATGGCGCTACCGCGGTCCCATTTTGGTGTTTGGTAGGGTTGATGGGTGGCTGGAGGGGTGACCGCGAGGTAGGACTTGACCCCTGGAAACAGTCACAAGCGATGTGGGGCCTTGGGCTTACCGTGGAAGATTAATTTGATGGCGGCGGAGGGCGGTTGGTCGTTGGGGAAGAAGAGGAGCATATCGGCTTTGCTGCAAAAGGTTCAAATTAAAGTCACCGGTGAGATCACAGGGTTGAGGCGGAGCTTATTGACAAGGTTACGAGCAAAGAGGAATTCACCGGATGCAAAAACGGGGATGATGTCGGCAGGCCTTGCTCAGCGGGACGGCAATATCGGACTTGTTCCGGTCATTTTGCACGGCTACGAGCTCGTCTGGGGTCTCGAGTGGAGTTGGCGGAGAGTGCGCAGGGGAGAATAGCACGGACGTTGGGGAAAATAGGAGAAGAGACCGAGGATGCCGGCGTTGTGCTTAAGGGAGGCAACGCCGAGAGTGTGTGCGGTAGGAGGTGGCCAACGCGTGGAGGAGGGAGAAGGTGATTTGGCCGGTGGGCCCGGTGTGTCAGTGACCAGGGGAGTTGGGCATAGCAGGTGGAGTAGTTGGGCTCGGGCCGGTAGGGAAAAGAGGAGAAGCGGGCCGCGAGTTGGCCCAAGTAGCTGTTAGGATTTTTGTTTTATCTTTTGTTTTTCTGATGTTTAATCCTTGGTTTGAATTTGAATTTACAGAGGCCCCGAAACGGCATTTCAAAAATTTATAAAATTGCTGAGAGTTCCTGGGAGGTATATTACCTAAAGAAATTTTGTGAAATCAAATAAAAATAGTTTCATTGCTCCTTTTAGTTGTAATATGAATGGAGCTCAATATAGGTTTTGACTATAACTATATAAAATATTGCCCAAGAATTTTGGGAGTTTAGGAAGATATTTGGAGTCCAAATTTAAATTTTTGTAAGATTTGGCCAAGAATTATTTCCTCAATTAGCATATTATTTCCCTGCACCATTTGGCTATTAGATAAATATCCTCCAATTCAAAAATAAATTTTTGCTCAAAATTCTTGGAACTTGCAGGGGATGCCTATAAGATATTTTGACTCAGGAGAATGTTGAGAAGGGTTTTAAGTTACCATTAGTTTCATGAGACCATTGAAATTAGTTCTAGGTCTTACAATTAAGGTTTTGGGTTCTATACAAATTTTTAGTTGACCTACATGACGGAATGCAATGTAAAAAATTTCAGTTTTACTTTTTATGGAACTCCAAAGGTTCTATTATATGGTTTACGGCATGGGGTCATTACGCTATGTCTCCAACTGCGTTCATGCACGTGGCGATGCCTTTCCACCGCGGAGCAGCTGCTCTGCCTAGTCGAGGGGGTTGCTCCGTGAGGCGTTTGTTGATGCTGCTGAATTCCTCAAATAGTACCTTATGAGTAATGAATTATGAGATGAAATGCTAGTTAGTAATTAAGGCCAAGCATAACTCGTATGGTGTCGAGAACTGAATATATCGGTGTTCTATTGTTTGTTCATGTCAGGATCTAATGTATTGCCACCTGATTGGCCGAGTACATTACATGAATACAAATCGCTTTTGTCCCTCAGATGTAATTGGTGCTGAGAGAAATCACTCCTCCGTAGTTGATAGCGGTCCTTCTTTCGCCAACGATGCATGCAAACTAGGCCCCTACCTTCTTTTTCTCTTTTCAGCTTTTCTCCACTTGGTGACCCGGCTCCTTCTTTCTCCCTTATCTCCATGCCTCCATAAAGTGAGATATCTCTCTCTTTCCCTTATCTCCAACCTGATTACATCATTGCTCTCTCTCGCTCGCTTTTCTTGTTGTCGTGGTCTTGATGCCTTAGAGTCGTACCCCCTGTTGCTACCAAGTCGCCTCCCATCGTGAGTCTTTGAAATCTCGGTCCGAGTTAGAATGTCAGAATCTCCGGGAATGTATCATGTCTATCATCTGTTGATGTCCTTTGAAATCTCGGATGCTCTGAATGCAATGTCGGAACCTCCGTGAATCGGTTATTTCTTCACCTCGTTGAGGTTCTTTAAATTCCCACTTATGTCTGTTGTGCTCCGAAAATTGAAACCTCCGAGTTCTTGTCGGAAGTTCCAAGAAGTCCCGCTTTTGCACTAATGGCTAGCTTTTTAGGGGTTGATTATATATACTCCTAAGCCTTTTTGTACACCAACTCTTTGCCCACCCATTCCTCTACTCTCCTGAGTGTTCTCCCACAGTTCCTCAAGCCAAAACTTCATCTTTATGAGGGAATCTTTGAGAGAGACAGAGAGAGAGATTGAGCCATAGTTGAGCACCCAGCAAGTTCGTCTCCAAACCAAATCAATTGCATCCCATTACTCTTGGAGATTGGTGTCTGCTAGACGGCTAGGAGTTGCTTGGGAGCCTTCATGGAGATTGTGAGGGTTTGGAGCTCAGCTATCTCAAGGTTAAGAGCTACCACAAGATAAGGGAAGCTTTGCATCTGTAAACTTCTTGAGGGAAGAGCACGATTATGTGCTGGCTTCGAGTGTAGGATCAAGCTTTCTCAACGGAGATGTAGAGTCTCACCAAAGGTCTAAACTTCGACAAAAAATATTATGTCTCCCATGTGGTCACTCATTGCACATCTTTATACTCATTTGTTCTTATACCCGCTACTAGTTTGCTTGGGGTTTTGCCTTCTAGCTCTCATACTTGTGTCTTAGTTTTGTTCTTAGCTTGTATTGATCACTAGCATGCTCGATTTTACTTAGGGTTGCTTAGTGTTAAATAGATACTTGTGTAGAAAGTAACTTTGAGATAAAATTTTGACAATCTCCTAGTCACCTGCCTTATCGATTCCCTAGATCCTTCCAGAAACACATACCTCGTAGTCCACATGCATGAATTGTGATTCTCAATACGTTGGTTACTTCTCATGCCTAAAAAATACTTGTCGCACAAAAATACAGCAGCCCACAGCCTCCTCTTTCTATGCATTCTGTTCAACCAACCCGGTTCCTATTGGTTTGGTACTCTTCAACAAACACATTCCACTTGTCCTCAAAGTCAATAAGTGAGTAAGCATAATTTACAAGGACCTAAATATGCTGAGGTATGAGCAGTTGGTGTTTCTTGATACCTTTCTCAATATGCCAAGAGCATACACTATCCATTATTATAGACTTTGGTTTCCACTAACACATTGCCTTCAAAAACATTCTAAGCAACCAGGTATATGAAGCAACACACTCATCAGATACAATACCACATACAAAGATTGTGGTTTGACAATGGTGGTTAAGTCCCACAAATGGAACAAAAGACATCATGTAATTGTTCATCCAATAAGTACTATGGAATATGACATCATCACTAAATGATTGATAATCCATCCGGGATTGCGCGTCACACAAAAATAGTTTTTTCAAACGAGCTTCGGTGTCAAGTTCGTACTAATAAATGAAATCTGGATCCTTGTCCTGCCTAGCTTTCATGATCCCTAGTGCAGCGTTTGCATCACCTTCCACAATTTTTGACCTCTTGTACCTAGATGAGAACTTGTAGATGCCTTCGTAACGAACCATACTTGTTGTACCCTCCATGCTTGCACTCCATAACATCCATTATGATGTGTTTCCGAATACCCATCGGTTCCATTAATACTATTTTTGATTTTTGATGATCCTTGATTTTCCTATTCGGTCAAAGAAATGGAGTTTCATTTAGAGATGTTAGATTGTGGTTATGCTCATCCACAAAAATGTCCACAAACTAGACTCTACTATCCTTATCAAGCCTAATGCTGAGTTCATCGTGACAGTATTCTCGAGTCTGAGCTCTTTCCCTCCTTTTCTGATCCTTGATGTTGCTCACCTCTAGATCCTGAATCCCTTCCTTAGAGCAAACATATCGCCTATTAAATGGCTACTACTTTTTTCACACGCCTCACGGTCTCCTTCCTAACACAGGACCCTTTCTTCATAGCATATGAATTGTAAAATCTATAGCAGTGGTCTTCATTTTAAAGGTCATCTGAATGATATTTCAGTACTCATCTAGAGCTTCATTTCTTTCTTCAACATTGTGAAACATACCTTGACTGCTTCCACAATCATGAGACTATAAAATTGCTATTGTCCTTACATCAATAAAAATACATTTCCCCGATCAGTCCATTGACAATGATATCACCCCGAGTACAGACATTCGTAACAACGGAAGTAGCTATATATAGTGATTTCAGAACATAGCAATATAACCTCCATATTGCTGTTGTTGGACGTAGTGCATCCAACTCTGGCAGAAAATTTCCTTTTCTTCACACCATGAAGTTCATCCATTCCATCTTCACTGCTCCCAATAAGCATGAAATAAAAAAAATAACTAATAAGACATAGGAAATAGCAAAAATCAATCATTATTTTTAGAAACAAATGGCTTTATACCGCTGTTCCAATTTCATCAAAATGAAATCAAAAGGCAGTGCAGGTTCAGGTTCAAGTGTAAGTGCAAAACTTATTACACCTCCATACAGATTGAACTATAAATTCATTTGACAACTGTGAATGGAGTCTACAGTAATCCTAATCTTTCTTGTCTCTGCCTCTTAAAAAACATTTAAACATAGAAACAGGGTACATTTTAGTCAATACTTTCTGCACCTTTTTTAAATGATGATCAATAATTTCATAAGTATATTAAGATCTAAATATCTAAGATCACTCTAGTTTCACATCAATAGACACCTTCCAGCCTACGTATGTATTTACCATCATTGAGCTTGTTTGGCAAGTGATGCCTACTGCTTACCCATGTTTTTCTTCTCAGTAAACGTAATTATAAAGGTTGATAGCATGTATAAGAACTAACCAGAACACCACTCTTACTTCTCAAACAAGTCAATCAAAAGCAAACAACTGAACATACACTGAGATACTTACTACGCAACGACAGCCTAGGCCACAAAATCACACAACAACGAACAGCTATTCAGGGATCACATAATAATAATTAAATTGAGGGGGAATCACAAATCAACACCGGAAGAAAGAAGCAGCTGGCCTTTCGACAATACTTTAGTTTGGACCACATATTATGTGACTGCAGTACCGACAAGGTGTATGACACAAACCATTTTTTAACAAATATGCAGAGGCAACTCTATGGACGTGCAACTAGCATTCACATTCGAACCCTGAACAAGGAGAGAGCTATTCAAGCTGCTGTAGATCTTCTTAGTGAACTCTTTGTTTTCCCAGCAAGTATTCTTGACCTCCATGCTCTGAATGGAGCTATTCATACAAGTTTATTAACAGTTTGCTCTCATACATAATGAAACAACTCGAGCCTGAGAATTCTAGAATTTGAAATACTTGATTTATGGTGTCAATGATTACAACTGATATGAATTCTACAATTTATAGGTCACTGGTGTTGCAATATCCGCTTTCTTTTCTCAAGCAAAATGTAGAGTGCTCTCTAACTTGTAATCTAATTGAACAACATTATAAATTCATCTTCCATGGACACGCAAAATCAATCAACAAATGCAAAGGGACTTGGAGACACCATTCTGAGGCCATATGGATGAGTGGAGTCGGGGGAGCAGAGCGGAGAGACAGGTTGCGGCGGGCAGGGCTAGTCGTTGCTGCAAGGCAGTCGAGTCGCCGTGTTGGCGCTGGAGGCTTGTGGCGGCCGTGGCGCGCTGGAGGCGGGTCGGGGCCTCAGCACCGAAGCCGATTCGCAGCAGTGGCGCTGGAGGCAGATCATGGTGGTGCGGCGCTCGTCACAGTGCGATCCGTGTGTGTGGTGGTGGGGGTGGCGACAGAAGGAAGGAGAGGCCTGCGTTGTGGGGGAGATCGTGAGGGTGAAAGGAGGACCAGATCAGGTAGGTTTAGATATGGGAGTGGACTCGATTCTGGACATGTGCTTCGGCTCCTAAAGAAAGTGTTAATGTGCCCTTGCACAATTACCTGGGAACGCTTTGGGATTCGTGCAAGAAAAATTAGAGGAGCATAGAAGCACTTGCTAAACTTATAGAGTTTCAAGTGAGACTAGACTTGTGTTTCTAACGCCGAACTGCCTCTAGGTCAAATGAATTGAGTCTTAATAAGTTAACAAGCAACCTCAAAAGTAGGAGGGCAAATGCTTTCTTTGTGACGGCTGATCCAATGCCTGGTTCGGACTTGTGCGAGGCTATGGATTCCGAATTGATCTAATGAACGAGAGGAGTAATTATTTGTAACAGATGCCACCACATCAGTTATATCTAAGAAAATTACATCTGCTGCCACCGCTTATAGGAGAACAAAATTGATGCATCACGAAAGGTACGTGTCCGGCTATGACAGCTCACGATCGATCTCCTCATCAATTGCCGCCACACCAGGTTTTGTCCCTCTCCTTTTCAACCCATGCCTCCCATGGATCCCCTGCCGTCTAGAATGACGCCATCGTCACCTCTACCGCCACCGTGGCTACCGCACTTGGGTCACCCTAGAAGTCGTGCTCCGTCTCCTCGAGCCGCTCTCCTATGACCGACTTGCCGATATTGTCATTGTTGTAGCACTTGCCTCCAGGTTTGCGCATTATCGCCGCGCTCGTGCTCACTCGATGTCGTGATGCACCTCCTTGAATCACTCTCCCATGACAGCTCGCCTACATCGCCTATGCCGCGACACTGCCTCCAGAGCGCCGTTATTGTCACTGACATGCCTATGCTGAAATTGGTGGCCAGGAGGAAGCAAGGCCACGGGCACATGGAAGTCGGTGGCACGGGTTGCTGCGATGTTGTGATTCTATGGATGGATATTTTTTACGATGCCATCCGATATTATTTTTTGTTACGGTCAGAGGTAGATGATGTTATAAATATATAGTGATTTCATTTACTAGGTCTTATTGCAATATTGTTTTGTTTATGTTTTGATAAGAGTTGTAAATTATTGTGTTTATTGGATGGATTTGTTTCAATGTTTGATGATTCTTGTTGCATTTTTGTAAGGTTTCTTTTTGCACCGTTGTACAAGTGCACATATGTTGTTCCTATCGTGAAAGAAATGCTGCAATCGTTAAGCAAAATTGTTGTATCTGTTTAAAAAATTGTTACATGAATAAAAATATTTCCATCGCATGAGAAAAATGATTATGTGAAATAGAAAAATGTTTACACAGCACAGGTAAAATGTTTCCATAACACGATAAAAGTACTTCTATCGCATGGGAAAATTGTTTCATCAGGACAAATGGCAATCGAATCTAATCCAATAAAATTAGTTAATTTGTTGCATTTGGAATAGAAAGATCGTAAGAATCACAATTTTTTTATCATGTAAGATGGTTTGCATGGTTGATCCATAATTTACGGATAGACAGAAACAACTTTCTTTCATATAAAAATACGGTGGAGTGCCATCCTGTTAATAAGTATCCAATGGCAATCCACTAGTTTGATGGAATGCTAGGAGAGGTAGTTTGATTCCTAATCCTCGTCTTGAGATAACGAGCCAAAAAAACACTCTTAAGTCAGTAATGATTGACCAGCGAGGCCGAGTCAGCTTAAGACTTCGAGTTTTTTTTCCCTTACGCAGCATATCTGTACCCAATCATGGACAGCCCAGCCCATTTTTCCCAGGCCAGGCTGGGCCAGTTTTCTGTTCAGGCCGCGCTCAGGCCTTGATTTGTAGCCCGAAACAAAATTGGCCGGGCTTGGGCTTCCAAATGCAGCCCGAAATAACCTGACCCGGCCCGGGCCAGCCCAAGTATCTAAACCTACTCAGCGAAGTCCCGCAATCCTGCCCCCGAAATTCTAACCTGGCCGCCACTACTTCCCATGCCCCCGCCGACATCCATTCCACCGTTGCGCCTCCCAGCCGGCGGCGGTGCTCCCCGTGACGCCGCGTTCATCCACTCCACCCTCCCGTTGCTCTGCCTCCCCCCTGGCAGCAGCGCTCCCTCGACGCGGCACTCCTCCTCCACCTTAAGCCCCGACGGCCAGCGTCGCGCCCCTCCTCCGCCATGCTCTCTGACGGCCAACGCGGCATCCTCCTCCAGCAGGTCTCCTCGATGGCCGTCGTCCTTCCCTGCATGGCTGCGTCGAGCTCATCACCGTCCTCCCGTGCGTAGCTGCGTCCAGGCCGCCGTCGTCTTCCAGCAAGCGGCTGCATCCTGATCGCCATCCTCCAGCGCGTGGCTGCATCCTGATCGCCATCCTCCCGCGCGTGGCTGCATCGAGGTCGCTATCGTCCTCCCGCGCGTGGCCGCGTCGAGGTTGCTGCGACCCTCCGTGCGTGGATGCATCGACGCAGCCACGACCCTCCCTTGCGTCGCTAAGTGGATCTGGATGTCTGGATGTGAATACAATTGAGTGGTTTGTTGGTTTTTATGTCTAGTTGTGAATGAGTCTGTGTTTATAGCAGATCGATTGTTTGTTCTTGATGTGTAGCTGCCGAATAGACCTCCTTCTCGAATGGATCTGTAAATCTCAGTAGCAGTTTGTAAGTTCAAGCACCGGATTTTCGGGCTTCGGGCTTTTGTCTCGGGCTGGGCTCGGGCTTGCCCATGGCTTTTGTCTCGGGCTTCGGGCCGGGTCGGGCTTGGCTGTTGCAAGTCGGGCTATTTCAAGCCCGGCCGGGGTACGATCAGGTTTAGCGTGGAAACGCGGATGGTGCGCGGTGCCGCCGTGGGCACCGGGCATAATTTCCCGGGCGCTGCCGTCAATGTGACTGCAGCTGTCGCTGAAAAAGCGCCCCGTTCCCACCTGGAAACTCCCCACCTCACAGACAACCAGACCTCTTCCCAGATGAACACACATCCGCCCAGCAGCCTTGCATTCTCTCCACTGACAGCACCACCCCACACGGACAGACCCCACCTGCCAGCCCTACACAGCCCACTTTTCCCTTGCCCCGGCAGCCCCACCCCGCGACCTCTGCCAGGCTACCTCCTTACAAACACCTGGTGACATACCCCATCCTTCACACTGACAGTGCTACCCAGAGAATAGTGAGCCATACTCTGTCAGTGTTAATAAAGCGGAGCTCGCGCGTGACACCCGACAGCTGCTACCACCTAGTCCCACACCTGCTTTACAGCTTTCCCTTCCCGCGGAAGCAAATCGTGTCCGTCCATTCCGCACCCCACCACTCCCATGTGATGTGCTCTTTCCTCGCTTTCCCCTCCTCGGCTCGGCTCCTCTCCCTCCTTCCCCGCCGCCGCCCATGACGCCGCCGCCGTCCTCCCTCCGCCGCCGGCCGCCGCGGACGCGCTCGCCCAGATCCTGCACGCGCTGCTCCCGCCGCTTCTCCTGGCCGCGCCGGAGGCCAAGGTGCTCCACTCCCGGTGGCGCGCGCTCCATGCTACGCTGCTCGCGCTCCAGTCCTCGCTCAACTCCGCGCCCGCCTCCGCTGCGGGCCACCGCTCTTCGCCGACCTGGTGGCGTCGCTCCTCCCGGCGCTCCGCTGCCTCCACGCGCTGTCCGCGCGCTGCCAGGACCCCGCACTCCCCGCGGACGCCTACGCCTCCAGAGCGACCTCGACATCGCTTCCTCCTCGCTCTCGCTCCTCCTCCATGACCTCGCGCTGCTCCTCCGCTCGGGGCTCCTCTCCGTCGATTCATCGGCATCCTCCCCAAACGCCATTGTGCTGCAGGTGCCCGCCGCGGCGGCATCGCGCGCGGACAAGTCGCTCTTCATCCGGGACGCCTTTGCGCGCTCTCCAGATCGGGGGTCTCGACCTCAAGCTCAAGGCGCTCGCCTCCACTGCTGGACCTGCTGGGTGATGACCCCCGCCGCCGAGGCCGCGCACATCGTTGCCACCGACGGGGATGTCGCCGCGCTGCTCCGCATGCTCGACGCATCGTCCCACTCGGCGCTGCGGGACCGTGCGGCAGCGGCTGTAGCACTCCTTGCCACCGCCTGTGCTGCATCCCGGAAGGTGGTGTTCGACGAAGGCGGCCTTGGCCCGCTGCTGCGCGTGCTCGACTCCGGCTCAGCACCGGCGACGAGGGAGCGCGCCGTGGTGGCCATTGAGGCCATCACTGCCGACACCGGTAGCGGCGTGGGCTGTGTCAGCGTATGGCGGGGTGCCCATCTTGATTAATGCGTGCCGGCCTGGCTCCGGGTCCCTGGCTGTGCAGGCACTCGCTGTAGCGGCACTCAAGAATGTGGTTTCCATTGATGATGTGCGCTCAGCATTGGTGGAGGAGGGTGGGTTGCCAGTTCTGGTTGATCTACTCACAAGCGGTGCCACTGACATGCAGAAGAGTGCTGCTCTATGCCTCTGGTCGATTGCATCCTTGGTGACCTTGAGACGCAGCAACAGATTGTCCAAGCTGGTGCATTGCCGCCACTATTGCAGGCTCTGCACATCGCCCTGACCTGGATCTTCAGGGTTCTGCTCTACGTGCTATCCATGCACTCGCAGCAGTCCCTCCTGCTGCCAAAACCCTATGCTCATCGCCCCTGTTCTTTGCGCAACTTACAGACCTCATGTGCCGTGGTGGTAGCATTCTGTTGCAGCAGATGGCTGCAGATATGGTTGCTGACCTTGCACCTGGCGTGAGTGATGACACCAAACGGTGTATGGCACCGTGCATTGGCACGCTGGTTAAGATGATGGAGGTGGCTAAGCCTGCATCAGTACAGGAGTCGGCTGGCCGTGCACTGCTTGCATTGATGACCTTGAAATCCAATCGGAAGGAATTGGTGAGGGATGAGAAGAATCTGACAAGGCTAGTGCAGATGCTTGATCCCCGGAATGAGGAGATTGACAAACAGTACCTGATCTCAATACTTCTAGCACTTGCCATGGGTGGCGGGAATGGAACACGGCGGCGGCTTGTAGATGCCGGTGCTTGCCAGCATCTACAGAAGCTGGCTGATGCCGAGGTGCCTTGTGCAAAGAAGGCTTTGCAGAGAATATCCGGCAATCGACTCAAAAGCTTACTTTCCAGAGGATGGAACAACTAGTCCATCTGCTGCGTTGGGGTAAGATTGATCTTTCCTTCATCTCTCCTTTTTGTTATGCTTCTACTCCTTTTATTATGCTTCTACTTTGTTGTCATGTATTGATTGAGTAAATATCAAAGCTACAATGAACATTAGGCCAACAATTTAGCTAATTCTATAGTTGGTTACATTTCGCAAATGCGAGTGTTCACAGGTGAAAGTTCTGTGTTATAATCTGGTATGTTACACCAATGCATTGTGATTGTCAGAGGTTGGTGGGATGGTCTAGGCCAGTGTGCGGGGGCATTGGGCTACAGTGCTTGCATTGTGTTGTTAAGCCAACACCTTTCTGCTGATATTATAATTGCTTACATTTTGGAAATGTAAATGCTCAGATGGTAAGATTGTCCTGTTATAATCTGGCATGTGGTGCCAATGCCCTGTCATTGTTGGATGTGGGTGGGTGACATGGCCAGTCCATGAGTGGTTGGGGCATAGTGCTCATACTCATAGTAGGACATGGTGCATTCACTGTAGCAGATAAGTGGCATCAGAGGTAGAGATTGGAAGGGAGTGAGGATGCATGCCTGTTATCAGCCTTTGTATAGTAGAAACGTCGAGAAGGTGGAGAGAAAAAGTACACTGAGGGAGGGAGGGAGGGAGGGAGGGAGGGAGGTTAGTGAGACGGAAGAGGAAAGTGAATAGAAAATGCAAAATACAACAAGTGCATGGCAGCCATTAAGGGAAATTTGGTTTATGCACCCAAGTATTTTGCCTCGCCTTAGTTATCATCACAGAAACGTTGATGTTGTAATGTCAACTTTTAGCCTCAAGTCAAAATTTAACTAAATCATGTCTATTGAAGCGTCAGATAGTGCAGTCATGCATGTGGGCCTTCGCCAAGTTCATCTGACCTAATGTGAAGTGTAGAACTTCTTCTTTAAAATAATTGCAGCAAACAAAAAAAAATCCATCGATGAGAAATGTTTTGAAAGCATGGAAAATTGAGGGTAAAGCAAAATGTTATTGTCTCACTCTCTTCCAATCTATCCACTGAAGGCATGATGAACAATTGTACCAGTGGGTCATAAATAGTGAAACGTACCCAAGAAGACCTTTTTGCAAATATAATGTACAATATTATGGACTATTATGTGTATAGCTGCATTTTTGTTGCCAGCATTTCTCCAGATCATTTTGATTGATCATTTGATTCTGATATACTAAAAAGGTTCATCAATAGTCTATTGCATGTTATATAAGGTGGTACATGCATGCATTGGAGCATACAAAACAACTGGTCTAAAAATAAGGCACAGAAAACATTACCAAATTGTTAAATGTTAGTATAGGCTGAACTTGGATTTTGTTGACAAATCGCACGGTTTTCCGTTATATCCCTTCCGTTCCTGTAATTTACTTGAGTGAACCAGTCCTTATGACTCATTTGTATGTTTTTGAATGTGTAGTTGAAGAGAGCCCAAATGTGGAGAGCTTCTAATTATAGAAGAAAGCTTAAGTATTTAATTAGGAGGATCATAGAAGAACACCGAGCAAGAGAGCAAGGAGTTCTCAGTTTCTCTGTGGCTAAAAGGTGGACAGTAGCTGCTATTTACTAGTATATTGACAAGATAGAAGCATGGATGCGGCATTTTAGGATGTATCCTTGAACTTCTATGTTTGCCCCTTTGTTATCCCCTTTATTTTTTGGTCCTTCTCTTTTTAACCTCATTTTGTTAATTTTTCCCTCACCTGAGTTCTGAAGTAATTGTTTTTGTTTTGATTTGGAATGAAGCATATCTTTGATCTACGGCACATCTCTTTTATTTCTTGAAATTCAGGACACATCTCTCAGAGGTATCCTTACCCACTATGGCATTGAGTAACTACGCTGCTGTTTCTGTGGGGAAGTAGGTTTTTTTTAAGGAAGATTTTATTGATCCTCTGGTCTTGAGGAAGTGGGAAATGTCAACACTCCTTGTGTAGGTCCTATTGGGTTTCTTGTATATTTTTCATACTGATGTTGGTAGTGACATCGCGGTTTCTTGTTGTCTGCTATTTGACTGATTCCTGTCGGTCTGCTGATCAATCATCGCCTTTCGTATACCAGAATGGCAATATAGTAAATAGAACAAGGTTTTGTCGTGTGACTAGAATGGCAATAATAGTAAAGTTTGGTGCGACATCTGCGTTCTTCCTTCTTGTGAGAGAGATGAAACTGTTAGCAACGTGGCGAATACTACAACAATGCACTCATGTTGTACTCTTAGGGCGTGTGAAATGTTGGTCAACACCAGGGGCCAAGGTAGCACAGACTCGAGTCTCAAACCTTCAATTACTAGGAGCTAAGCAAAAAAATTTAGACCCGGCTCAAGTCCAGGCACCGGTTCTAGTAAATAAAACATTAGTAGCTAACTCAACCGTTGGTCCCCTGGCAGTTGGTCCTTGTCAGTTGGGCATTCACTCTACACAATTTACTACTGCTAGCCGTTATATCCATACATGATGAGCTACATAAATTATAACATCCAGATTAAAGAACGCACATAACTCATACGTCCAAAACATGGATCCCTTTCCGCTCAACTCTGCAACAAGCATAGATCTAGAAAATTCAAATAGCCACCAATATTACCAGCAAATCCCACCATCCCAATTTGCCTTGAACCTCCTTGCATCCTCTCAATGTCATCCCAATCTGCGTCCTCATCATCCAAGCCTTCATCCCTTTGCTCATCACCCAAGCATACAACAGCTTCCATATACCCAAGAAAATTTACAAGGAGTCCCATGCCAAACCAATTCTAGGACACCAACACATATGCCCTATGGAGGAGCTCAAGCCGCCCTTTCATCATCGCCGGTTGAATCCGGTACCTTCTTCGGAGCTTACAGTGCCGTAGGATCATGTGGTGATGAATTCGGCTCTCCAATATTTGCTATAAAAAAGAATAAACAACATGAAGTGGAGAATGAAGAAAGCAATGGTAGCAGTCCAGATGAAGAAAGAAGAAGAGGCCACAGTAATTGGACAAGAGAGGAGAATGAGCGACTAATTAATTCTTGGTTGCATAATTCCTTGATTTTATTGATGGCAATGCAAAGAAGTCAGAGTATTATTGAAAGCAAATTGTAGAGGAGTACAACAGGAACAACCCTCAAAATCAAAGAAGATAACCTGCCCAATACGAGGGACACTGGAACAAGACTACCCCATCTGTTTCGCTCTTCCATGCAAGCTATATGAAGGCAAAAAACATATATGCTAGGTGGTCAATTAGATGACGGGCTCATGAATAAAGCATGTTGATTGTACTTAAAAGCTGCAAAAGTGAAAGACCATTTGCATTGGAGTACTGGTGGAATGTAGTGAAGGAACAACCCAAATGGCGTGCTATCTACACGGAAGGCGACATGAATAGCAAGAGACAGAAGTTGGATGCATTGCGAGGTCATATATCATCTTCAAATCAGGACAGTGAAGGAACAAATGCAGCTCATGAACCATGGACCCAAGGGCAGAATAGTGTGAAGGAGGCACGGAAAGAGAAAGGGAAACAAAAAGGAAAAGGCACTACAACTTTTCTGCCAATTTAGCTATCAGAGGAGACTTTAGAGTTGTTGCATGCAGGGCATTATTACAAAGCGATTGCACTTGAAAAATGGGCTGAAGCAACAACAGCTAAGGTTGTGGCAGACAAAGAGCTGGCTGAAGCAAGAAAAGGAAGGGCAAAGTTGATAAATTCAGCACTTAGATGGAGTAATGAAGGTTGATACTTCAGGACTCAATGATATATAACTGCAGCAACATGAAAATATGGTGGAGTCTTTGTGTAAGGAGTTTAGTTAAATTCTTGTGGATGCAATCATGTTCAAGAAAATAGTTGGTCATGTATTACCTACTATGTATGTTCAGTTAGTCAATGTTGCTGTAATATTATGTAATTTTAGTTTTTAACTACTATGTAATGTGTATCTTCAATTGGTCACTGCTTCCCTGTTATGCTTTGCCAATTGAGCTCCAACCACATATGACAACACAAATGTTTGTTCCTACAAATGTAATTGAAAATTCTCTTTTATAAAAAGGAGTATGCTCTTTTAGAAGTAAAGACAACTGCAATTTCAGAAATAAAGACTATTGCAGTTTCAGAAAAAAAAGTACTAGTTGTTGAAAGATAACATTTAAAGAATTAGACTAGTCATTAGAAGATAACATTTAAATACTAAACTAGCCATTGGAATTGGCATGCATATTTGGAGAACTCTGCTATCCTTTAGGTGCTGCGCATGATGGCCTATGGGTGCCTTGCCGACAGTTTAGATGAAAAACGCAAACGGCTCTGTGCATGCTGGCCTATGGGTGTCATGCCGATAGTTTAGATGAAAATCTGAGAATTGGTGTAAGCACAACCATTGAGTGCTTGACCAAATTCGTGAAAGGTGTGAGAAAGAACTTTTGTAAAGAATATCTAAGAAGACCCACTAGTGAAGACATTCAACACTTACTTCATGTAGGGGAGGCCTGAGGTTTTCCTGGCATGTTAGGAAGTCTAGATTGTATGCATTGGGAATATGATAATTGTCCAACTGCTTGAAAGGGGCAATTTACTCATGGTGATTATGGAGTGTCCAACATCATGCTTGAATCTGTTGTATCATTTGTTCATATATAAGGTTTATCTAATCAATATGTCATTTTCGCATTATATAGAAAGAATTGATCCATGCAACAACATGTAACATCCCTAGAATCTTAATCATATTTTTGTGCATCATGGCATGGAATTCATGAGTCAAATTTGAGTATGATTTTAAATTTTATTTTGATGCTCAGGAAACCCCAACTTCTTCATAAAGGTTTAAAGTTAATTTTTAACTTTGACCTAAATATCCTTGAACAACATGATTTGAAATTATTTCAAATGATGCAATCCATTTTAGAAGTGTATAGAATTTTTTTTGGAGGAATCAAAAGTGCAATTTGAATTATTTTGGAGGGAAAAGAAAATAAAAACAGAAAACTAAAACTAAAAAGGAAAAAAAATAAATCCTAATCTAACCCCCCGGATGGGCCCCTCTTGGGGCCCATTTCTTTTTCCCCGACTGGGCCGGGCAGCCCAGTCCGCTCCCCATCTCTCCCGCTGGCCCGCCCCGCCTCTCTCCCTCTCGCCTAGGCCAAGTGGCCCAGCTTTCCTCCCCACGCGGCCTGCCTCTCCCCCACCTGGGCCTCCCCTTCTCGGCCCGCTTTCTCCTGGCCTGGCCCGCTTCCCTTTCTCCCTTATCCCCTCCACCGTCCCCGTCGCCGCTCGCCTCGGACCTCACCGCCTCGCCGCTTTTCGCAAAACTCCGCCACCTCACCCCGTCACTCCGCCGCACCCCGGTAAGCCCGCGCCACCGCTTGCCCCGCGTCGCGTCCCCACACCCCGACCTCATCGCCGCCAGCACCGTGCTGGGCGAACCACCGGTCGGACTGAGCCACGCGGCCGAGTCCCGACCATTATTGCCCTTAATTATATCTTAGTAGTTCATTGCCCATTTAGACACATTAATGGCAGTCTTTAATGCAAATTGTAATTAATGGTTATAATTAATGCTAATCCGACACATTAATGACTATAATTAATGCACTAACTAGATTTAAAATTTGGTACTGTGTATGACATGCGGGATCCACCCGACAGATTATAAATAAAAAGAATAAAGAAAATAGAAATATATGACAAGTGGGCCCCACTTGTCATTGACTCGGTCAACTTTGACCATAGTTGACCATGGGGGCCCACATGTCATTCTCTGAGGCTAAGACAGAGATGGGTAATAAAAATATTTATTATTATTTTTATTTACTGAGAAAATACAAAAGAGTATTTAAATTGATTAAATCTTTGAAAATTCATAGAAAATCTATTTTTAATTAGAAAAATGCAAATAATATATCAAAATGTTCAGAAAAATGAGATCTATCTAAATATGTCATTTTCATATATGTTTGTATGCTAGAAAAAATGTAAATGGCTAAAAACTCAAACTAGGGTTTTTCGATTTGCCAGAGGTCGTCGGATCGCAATATCTCGAGCATCCGGACTTCGATTAAATTGATTCCACTTGCATTAGCCTTTATTTGAGTCTTCTATGCCATGACATGCATTTTATATCATGCTAATGTTCATCATTGTGATATTTATTATTACGTCCCCTTTTTTTCGTTGTTTTCGTTCTTCCCGATAGAGCCGGAGAATTCCGAAGCGTATAATCCTGAGCAGGAACAAGACTTAATAGCCAAACCGCAAGGCAAGAAATCCTTTGAACATTTTACGATCATCCTACTATTTACAAATTATTAATTGATTCCAAAACCCTATCGCATGTGTTCAAATTATACTTTATGTTAAGTGCTAGCTTTATTCCTTGCAAAATTTACTTTGTCGCTCAATCAACCCTACCACACCCCAACCTAATTAGAGTAGTATACTTGTTGCTTCTAAGTTACTTATATTGATAACGATGCTTAGACATGCTTAGACATGTAGAAGTCATAATTCCTTAGATGGCAAACAAAACACAACACTCTGGGTGGGTTAAGTGGTAGGTGGGTGTTCACCGGGAAGTAACTAATGAATTTGATTAATAATGATCGGGTGTAGACGAGAGGCCATGGCTGGGAGCATGGTGGGTTGTCTCGTTTTTCCCACAAGGACCGGTTACCGGTGTCCGTTTAAACCAAGATTTGCGTACTTCTACACAGATGGTATAATGGACCACCCACGATTGAATAATTTGTCTAGACTTGAGTTATGAGCTGCATAGTTTACCATTTTCATTTGCTGGGTGAGTGAAAAAGGATGTGATGTGGTGCCTCAATATAGGTGTAAGGGTTACACACGATCCAGGACCGGGGATGTATCACCTACTACAACTTTTGGGACCGTGTCAGGGTACCGGTCGGACTGGTGTACACGGATTAGCCCATTAGGGCGGCTCATTGAAAGAGCATCTAGGCCCCTAAATGGTTTTCATGATTAATGGCAACCCAAACTGGAATCTAATATTTACAAGGAGTGTAAGTAGGATGATTAGGTTCCAGGAAGAAGGGTCATCCAGGAAAGGACCACTCAAAAGTACAAAGATGGTTTCCCAGGATAAGAAGATAGCGGCGCTGGGCAGCTGTGCCACAGCTGTGAAGAAGCCGGTGCTGTGCAAGGAGTTGCAAGCAAGGTGAAGGTTGCTTGATACGTCAAGAGCCGTGACTACAGTTGGTGGAAGCTGAAGTCTAGGTTTTGCTAGTTTTCTTGAGTCTTTAGGAAACACCTGTACTATCAAGAGGGATGAAGTAGCAATGATTTTTGGAGGTTCTTTTGCTCAATGCTCAGAGTTTTGGACAGTGGCACTGATGCCTTGAAGTCAGTGGCCCTGTAACAACAGTTTTGCACAAGTGTGAAACTGGGTTGTGCTAGCACACTGCTATGCTAGCTTCCTAAAACCTAGAGCCAAAGTTACCTGTGTGGCACAGCTGTGTCATAGGTGAACAACCGCTCTATGACTCATGCACATCTCTGTGCCAGGGGAGAGCTTGAAAATGCTAAGGGAACTGCACTGCAATAGTTTGTCTACCGAGTCAAAAGATTGTTGGAGGTTCTCTCCTGAGTAGGCATCAGAGTTAGTGGTGTGCGCTGAGGGCATGTAATGTGCCAAGACCGGGCTGAGTAGTGAGGCTACGTTAGTTAGGGTTTCACCTGTGTCAGTCTCTTGTGACACAGGTGTCGATCTGCCTGAGCCGATTACCGTTGTGCATTGTGATTAGCTGTGTCACCGGTGCCTGTCACCGGTGACCCACTTAATCCTACATGGCACGAGAGGTGAGGTGCCTATGGACCCTATATATAGGGGACCAGGGAAGGCCTTGGATCTCAACCTTTGCTCAACCTTTGTAATCTTTGCCAACCCTTGTGAATCACTTTCGACCGTTGCAAACCTCTCTTCTCTTGAACAGAAGCCAATCTTCCTAATTCTTAGTTCAAGAGGGAGTTAGAGTTTTGAGTAAAGAGCACTGGTTCCTCCAAGAGCTTGTGTTGCAGATTCTTTCTTGGAGTGTCTACTCCTAGACGGGTGTAGGAGTTATTGGTGACCTCCCAAGCTTGTGTGGGTTGGCCTAGTAGTACCTCTCTGAAAAGAGTGGGAACTTCAGTGAAAAATCCCTTGTCTCTCTGAGTATTTTTCATTCTGCATTTACTTGCTCATCTGGTTGCATGCTTGTATGATTCACTGATATGCATAATCTAGTTGTGACCTTTACTCTTTGCCTGTGTTAGTTTAGCTGTGTCACAGTTGTCTTATTGCTTATCACATATCTGTGCAAGTTATCTGTTACACAGCTATTTGTCTTTTACATTTGCTTAGGGTTGTTAGTTCACCTGTGTTAGGCACCTGTGTGATAGCTATGCGTTAATTTATATATCAAATACTGCCTGAGTATCTGATCTGTCACACAGCTGGCTAAACCCTTCAACCTGTTAAGCCTTAGTCTTGATAAATTGAAGTAATTGTTTAAAATTGGTTAGCCTCCTATTCACCCCCCTCTAGTCGGCACCTACGATCCTTTCAATTGGTATCAGAGCAGGTTGCTCTTTAAATTGGCCTAATAGCCAGAGTTTAAAAGATGTTGGGCTATGAGGGTAAAATGCCTATCTTTGATGGAACTAACTATGCATTCTGGAAAAGAAAGATGCAAATGCATCTTATCGCCATAGATCCAGATGTTTGAGAAGTTGTGAATACAGGTTACAGGTTGAAAGACACCATAATACCAAGCATCAATGACAAGAGAAATATCCAGAATAATGCAAGGGCTACCACAGCTATATTCATGGATCTCCAAGAACATGATTTCAACAGAGTCAGCACAATGGACTCTGCCAGGGAAATCTGGGATACCTTGGAGCAGATCTATGAGGGCAGCAACACTCTGAAGAAGTCTAAGAGAAGCTTGCTGGAATCAAAGCTTGAGAGGTTTGAGTATGAACATGGTGAAGACATCAACTCCTTGTTCTCAAGATTCATCATCATCACCAATCAGCTGAGGGCTCTTGGATCAAACCATGTAGATGATGAAGATGTGATCAAGAAGTTTCCATCAGTGCTGCCAAAACCCTACAGGACTCTTGTGCTGATGTTGAAAGAGAAGGATGGTTTTGATCAGATGAAGCCCACTGAAGTGTTAGGAAGGATACTAACACATGAGATGGAGATCAAGCAGGAAAGCAAGCACAGTCTACCCTCCTCACTCAAGAAGAACATTGCTTTGAAGACCACTGCCTCAGCTTCACAACCAGATAGTGAGAGCAGTGAAGACCTTGATGAGGAGATCACAAGTGGAGAAGAAAATGAACTGAACCTCCTTACAAGGAACTTCAGAAAGTTTCTACAGAAAGAAGAAGTAGTTTGGCTCAAGTGACAGATTCAAGGGAAAGAGGCTGGTCAAGGACAACAAGTGTTTTGAGTGTGGGAAAGAGGGTCATTTTGCTGCTGATTGTCCAACTAAGAAGAAGGACAACAGCCAGTACAAGAAGAAGAAAGACTTCCATGGAAAGAAGAAGATCTTCAACAACAAGCATCCAACCTATGCCAAGAACAAAGCTACTGCAAGAGCTTATGTTGGACAAGCTTGGGTATCAGATGATTCAGGATTAGAGAAAGAATCTGAAGAGGAAGATGAAGTTTCTGGGATTGCTATCAGCATAACTGATGTGTCCAGCTGTGACACAGCCAAGTCACACAGCTCCAACATCAACGCCAAGGCTGATCAGTTGTCATCCATCTCTGCTCCTTTGTGCCTCATGGCCAAAGAATCAAAGGTACTTACTGAGGATGACTTTCCTGATTATGCTGAACTAATGGGTATCTTGGAAAGAACAGATAAGGCCTATGGCAAGGAGAGGAAGGAGAACATATCCCTAAGGGATAAACTCAGAGAGCTCAGAGAAACCTGCGATGAGGTTATGGATGACAGGGAGAACCTCAGGCTAGATCAGGAGAACTTGGAGATTGCTCATGACAAGCTTAAGCTAGCTCATGAGCTTCTTCTCAAGGAGCATGAGGAGCTGAAGGCAAAGCATGCCAAATGCATTGATGATACTAACTCTCCTGTTGCTTCTGATATTATATCTTTGCCTGCTCCTGCAACTGTTGAAACATGCTTAAATTGTGCTACTCGCATAAATGTTCTAACATCCACAGGTGTTGTAACTGATAACTCCAATGAGGCTTCAACCTCTATTGCAACTAACTCTGTGGATGCAGCTGAGCATAACAAGCTCAAGGAGGAGCTTGAAGAGATTAAGAGGCTAATGAGGAAAGGTCTTTGCACTGCCAACATTGGCATGCAAAACTATCAGATGATTAGAGCTAAAATGCTCAGGAAAAATAATGGCCAGAAGGGCCTTGGTTACATTCCTATCTTGAATAAAGATAAACTGCCTGCTGTCACTAATCCTGTGTCTAAGAAAAATCTTGCAGCTAAATTTGTGAGATAGGCAGGTACAAATGACAACAACTATGTTGGTCATAAGCAGAAGAACAGGAATGTTGTGAACATTCCATCTAACCCATCCTATGTTCTGCAGAAGGATAGGAGAGGCAAGACAGTGGCCAAATATGTTGGTCGCAAGCATCTGAGAAAATGGTCACCTGCCATCTGGGTACCTAAGGCTATTGTTGCCTGTGTCACTGGTACCTCACACAGCTGTGGGAATACAAGTGTCACAGGTGGCTTGCACAGTTCACTAACTCTTATGCCTAAGGTTGCAGGTGATAGTCAGCCAAAGAGGATTCATGTTATATCATCCATAGCTAAGGCTGTGAACTCTAGAAACAAACTTTGCTAATCCTATTACTGCTGTCTCTGCTTATGGTAAAGCTACTGAGGGAACCAAACAAGTTTGGGTCCCTAAGTTTCATAACTAATCTTGCAGGACACTGTCTCTAGTGGAACTGATTGGGTTGTGGACAGTGGATGTACACAACATATGACTGGAGGCAGGGAGGAGTTTGTAGAGATCACCAATGAGAATCTGCCAAGCAAATATGTGATCTATGCAGACAACTCTAAGGGAAAGGTAAATGGCATTGGTAAAGTTGCCATATCTGAACATCACTCTTTATCAAATGTTATGCTTGTGGATCAGATAGGCTATAGTCTAATATCTGTGTCACAGCTGTGTGACACAGGTATGAAAGTCACTTTCTATCCTGATGAGGTTATAGCCTCTAAACTATCTGATGATTCACAAGTGTTCAAAGGATGCAGGTCTGAAAAATTGTATATTGTGAATTTCAATGAATAGCCTGCTGCAGCTCCATGGTGTCTCATGGCCAAGACCAGTGTTGGCTGGCTGTGGCACAGGCGGCTAGGACATGTAGGGATGAAGCTTCTCAACAAGCTGAGCAAACATGACTATGTCATAGGCTTGGAGAAGGTGAAGTTCGAGAAGGACAAGCCCTGCAGTTCATGTCAAGCCGGTAAGCAAGTTGGAGCTGCCCATCGTCCCAAGACCATCATGACCACCACCACTCCTTTTGAGCTCATACACATTGACCTTTTTGGTCCTACAACATATGAGAGCTTGGGAGGTAACAAGTATGACTTTGTCATTGTAGATGATTTTTCTCGCTATACTTGGGTGTTCTTTTTGAAGGAGAAGACACAGGTCTACAAGAAATTCAAGCATCTCATAGTTAGAGTGCAAAATGAGTGGAAGGTGAATCTAGTCAAAGTCAGAAGTGACAATGGGACTGAATTCAAAAATTCCAAGGTGGAGGCATTTTGGACAAGCATGGAATCAAGCATGAGTTCTCAAGTCCATATGCCCCACAGCAGAATGGTGTAGTGGAAAGGAAGAACAGAACATTGATAGAGATGGCAAGGACACTACTCAATGAGTACAAGACTTCACCAAGATTTTGGGCTGAAGCTGTCAACACTGCCTGCCACTCAATCAACAGACTCTATCTACATCCACTGCTCAAGAAGACTCCATATGAGCTGCTCACCAACAACAAGCCAACTTTGTCATACTTCAGAGTATTCGGTTGTAAGTGCTACATTCTTAGAAAAGGCAAACGCCTCTCTAAGTTTGAAGCTAAATCTGATGTTGGTATCTTCCTTGGTTATGCTACTAACTCCCACGCCTATAGGGTTTTTAACACCTCTACAAAGGTTGTTGAAGAATCTATAGATGTGGACTTTGATGAATCTTATGGCTCTCAAGGAGAGCAAGTTGCTAATGATGTAGGGAGCAAGGACATTCTCAAGAAATCCACTGGTGAGATCAGACCTACTGTCAAGGAGGAATCCGCCTCACCAAGTGATCATGAACCACCTGCTCACCACTATGTGAAGACACTGGAGAGCAAGACATCGAGTTCGAGTACAACCCAGCCAATGATCAACTGGATGCAGAGGACCTGACTCAGCCAGCTGTGTCGCAGGAAGAACCAGCTGTGTCACAGCAACACCAACAGCTGTGACACAGGTGGTTGACCCAGAACCCCTTGTGATCAGTAGGCTGCAGAAGGATCACCCTGTAGATCAAATCATTGGTGTCATTCATAGGAGAGTGACTACTCGTTCTCGTATTGCAAATTTCTGTGAACATTACTCTTTTGTCTCCAGTGTTGAACCCAGGAACGTCAATGAAGCTCTCAAGGATGCTGATTGGATAAATGCCATGCATGAAGAGCTGAATCAGTTTGAAAGAAATCAAGTCTGGTCCCTGGTGGAAAGACCCCATGACCACAATGTCATTGGAACAAAATGGGTCTTCAGGAACAAGCAAGATACAAATGGACTGGTGGTGAGGAACAAGGCCAGATTAGTTGCTCAAGGTTTCACTCAAGTGGAAGGTCTGGACTTTGGTGAAACTTTTGCACCAGTGGCAAGACTAGAAGCAATCAGAATTCTACTTGCTTATGCTGCACATCATAACATCAAGCTATATCAGATGGATGTGAAGTCTGCCTTCTTAAATGGTAAACTTTCTGAATTAGTCTATGTTGAGCAACCACCTAGTTTTGAAGATGCTAAGAAACCACAACATGTTTTCAAATTGCACAAAGCTCTTTATGGGCTCAAACAAGCACCTAGAGCATGGTATGATACACTGAAAGATTTTCTAATTCAAAATGGTTTTCAAAATGGGCTTAGTAGACACAACTCTTTTTACTAAGAGGAATGGAAAGGACTTATTTGTGTGCCAAATTTATGTCGATGACATAATATTTGGTAGTACTAACCGTTCAATGAGTGATGAGTTTAGCAAGATGATGACCAAGAGGTTTGAGATGTCCATGGATGGAGAGCTCAAGTACTTCCTAGGACTCCAGATCAAGCAACTCAAGAAGGGACTTTTATCTCACAAGAAAAGTTCACCAAGGACATCATCACCAAGTTTGGCATGAAGGATGCAAAGCCTATTCACACTCCCATGCAAACTAATGGTCATCTAGACTTAAACATTGAAGGTAAATCTATTGATCAGAAAGAGTTTAGGTCCATGATAGGTTCTTTGCTATACTTGTGTGCATCTAGGCCAGATATCATGTTAAGTGTATGCATGTGTGCTAGATTCCAAGCTAACTCTAAGGACTGTCACAGAGTGGCAGTACGCAGGATTCTGAGATATTTGATTCAATCTTCAGGGTTTGGTTTGTGGTACCCCAAAGGTGCAAATTTTGAGCTAGTTGGCTATTCTGATAGTGACTATGCAGGGTGTAAGGTTGACCGAAAAAAGCACCTCAGGTACTTGTCAATTCCTAGGGCACTCCTTGGTGTCCTGGTCATCCAAGAAACAGAACTCAGTAGCACTTTCCACTGCAGAGGCTGAGTATATAGCTGCTGGTAGTTGTTGTGCTCAGTTATTATGGATGAGGCAGACCTTGAAAGATTTCAGCATATCTTTTAATCAAGTACCCCTCTTCTGTGATAATGAAAGTGCAATTAAGTTAGCCAACAACCCAGTACACCACCAAAGATCCAAACACATAGAAGTGAGGCACCACTTCCTTAGAGACCATGT
Organism: Stipa capillata; assembly: GCA_019208055.1. Lineage (NCBI taxonomy): Eukaryota > Viridiplantae > Streptophyta > Magnoliopsida > Poales > Poaceae > Stipa > Stipa capillata. Next base: position 62,016 of record JAGXJF010005093.1, on the reverse strand, counting down.
TGAGAAAGGAGACATACAGCTGTGCCATGTAAGGACTGAAAAACAATTAGCTGATATATTCACCAAGCCCTTAGATGAGACTAGATTCTGTGCTCTGAGGAGTGAATTGAATATCATTGATGTCTCTAACTTGCAATAAAAGGTTTGGCTTGGTGTCTAGCTCATATGTTCATGCTGTTTATGCTGTTTGTGTTTTCATCTGCGTTACCCACCTGTGTCACAGGTGTGTTCTATGCTTTGAGTTGAGAGTTTTCACTGAGCTATTTGTGCACATCTTTTGTGTGCATGTTTTCCTATCTTAACTGGGTTTTCTAAATCAACTCTTGTCAGTTTTAGCTTTGCTTGTTTGATTTTCTGGCAAACTGACATTGGGAAGATTTCATAAGGACCCTCTGATAGTGCTCAAGTGCTTTCTCTCTTACCAAAATTCTCTCTATCTTGGTGTTCCTGATGAAAAACTTGTCACCTGAGTCATCCACCTGTGTCTCAGGTGAATTCTTTTGAACTCCGTAGGTCATAGGGACTCTTCTTCACTCACCTGTGTCACAGGTCATCCACTCGGCTGTGACACAGCCACTTTATAACCCTTCGGTCTATATAAAGGAACTCGCGTTTCCCATGAAACCCTGTTCGACCGCAGAAACCCCAAACTTCCGCTGAGCGCTAAACTTTCGAGTTTTCGTTGAAATCGCGAAATTCCGCCCTTCGAAAAAATTTCAACTCGTCAGAGAAGCTTTCCGAGGCGCTCCAGCATCGTTTCATCCGTGCCTTGCCAAGTTTTCGATCAAAGTAAGCTCCAGCCAACCCTTCTTTGCGCTCAACCTAAATTTATGTCAATGCAATCGCTCGAGAACTTAATCCAGTAGCGCATTGTCCTTGATTAGGGTTGGTTTAGTCTTTGTTTAGCTTTCTGGAAACATCTAGCTCGAAACCTAGCGGCAAATCTTTGTTAAACCCTAGTTTTCGGGAATCTGCCTTCCACCTCTGTGCGTAGCTGTGTCACCGCTAAGGTCTCTCCTGTCACACAGGCATGCCTATTCAACGGGCAGAGACTCTAGTTTGGTTCTAAGTCCTCACCTGTGTCACCTTGACCTCACACAGGTGGTCAACACAGCTACTATCTTCTGCATTTAGGAACACCTCTTTCCTTCACTCTTTCTTATCTATCTCATTTCTACAGATGTCTTCAGGGTCAGACAGAGAGGACAGTGGTCTCAAATGGTCAGATCCCGAAGAGTCAAGCAGAGAGATCATTATCTCTGACTCTGATCAAGAAAGGGAGAGGTTGAGACAGAAAGAGGAAGCTGTTCAGAGAAAAAGGGCACAACAGAGAGCATACAGGCAGAAGAAAGCTGCTGAAAAGAAAGCTGCTGCTGCAGCAGCTAAGGCTGGACAGTCTAGTTCATCTCAGCTTATTCCTTCCAAGAGGACAAGATCAACAGTGGATGTCCAGCACACATCTTTGGGCAAAGTAGCTGCTAAGAAGCCAAGGCAAGCAATTAGGAAGGTCAAGAAGACCTCAGTTGCAGATGTAGTGCTGCCAAGGGGCACACTAACAATCCAAGAGCCTCAGGCTGAGGAAGCTGATCCATCCAGTCAAGAAGCAATCATTGAAAATGACAAGTTCATTTTAGAGGAGATGGACAAACTCGCAAATCAGATTAGTGCAACAACAGATGAGAAAGTGAAGAAGCAACTTCTTATGATATACACTGCCAAGAATCTTGAGCTCTCAGTGCAGGCCAGGCCAATCTCAATCGCTTTTCAAGAGCCTACAGCTGCAGATAAAGCCCTTCTATGTGAAATAGCAGATTTGCATCTACAATTACAGGCAGCCACCTCAGAGTCTGCCAAGAAAGATTTAAGACAGAAAATCCTTGAGAAGCAGAAGGCATTCTCATCTAGCTCTCAATCAGCTTCAGCATCAAAACCCATTGCGATTCCATGTTCAGATGTCAGAGATCGTAACCTTCTGCAATAGATTAATGAGCTGTTTGCCAGAATGAAGAACACTCCAAGAGGTCTTGCTAGGCAAGCTTTGCTAGCAGAGATCAAAATCAAGCAAAAGTTGCTCTCTCCTGATCTCAGACAAGAAGCTGCAGCCGTGCCTGTACCAAGCTTCAAGAGGAAGAGATCTGAAACTGTAGTAATCTCTGATGAGCCTCAAACCAAGAAGCAGTCAGATGCAGAGGTCGCAATCATCTCTGAGACCTCACAGAGCTCCAAACCATCTTTGAAAGAACAGCTGGTTCAACAACAGGAGGCTCTGAAGGAGTTAAAGAAGGAGATGTCACCACCTGTGGCACAGGTGGCTGGTGCAGCTAAAGCAAGCATGCACACTTATCAGAGAAGAAGGAAGAAGAGTTCCAGCTCAATCAGTACTGAGACTCTCTCATCCCTGGATGTGCATAGACCTATATCCCCTTCACAGTTCCTTGTGTCTGAGACAGAGGAACAAGCTGCAGAAGTAGCCCAAGCGCCTACATCATCACCAAAGGCTGGGACAGATAAGCCTTCTAGGATCTGTTCAGATCACAAGTCCACAGCTGTCTCAACCAGCTGTGTCCCAGGCAGCAGATGCCCCAGTGCAAGCACCTCAGCTGCCTTTGTCACCAGTGTCACAGCCAGTTGACACAGAAGTCACTTCACCTGCTGCTCATTCCCAGCATCCCCGCCTGTGGCACAGGCAAGTGACTCAGCGAAGAAGAAGAAAGCTCTGAGAGCATATCTGATGATGGCAGGGGTGTCTCAGTGACCCCTCCAAGAGCTAGAGAGCCTCAATCTGATTCTGATAAAGAATATGAGCTGAAGACTCTTCCTCCAGCTCAGAATCAGATCAAGAAGCAGAAGAAGAGGCAGAACAAGAGGACAGTTCTCCAGGAAATTCTGATGATGAGGAGGATTTGGAATCCAAGTACAGTTATATATTCTCCTCTGCTCTCAGGACTGAACAAGGACAGATGGAGTTCCTGCCCAGATCTGCTTGGAAGAAGCTACCCAAGAGTGACCCCAAGAAGTCCAAGAGCAAGTTGCATCTCTAAGCTCCAGTGCTTATATTAAGATGAGATCAACCTGTCCATACTTCACAGATGACAAGGAATACATTGAGCCAGCTTGCTCTGACCCCAGGTTTCACAATGACAATCAAAAGGGGTCTATCATGAAATCTTGTCATCAAAGGGTTTGTAGATTGCAAAGCTATTGATGGGATGCTCTCACAGACTCTAGGCTGCGTGCTCTTCCATCTTTGATTCAAGCAGCAGGCCTTGAGTTCCTATGCAATCTTCAACAAGGCTATGATCTGAAGTGATCAAGGAGTTCTATGCCACTGTGTGGGTAGAACAAGAAAATCAAGATGTCATGCTCTGGAGAACTAGGGGACAATTGCTATCCATTACAGCTCCAGAGTTCAATAGCCTGTTTAATGCACCTGTGGAGCCTGGAATGCCTAATCTATTCAAATTAGAGCCAGTCTCCAATGCTGAAAGAGGAAAGTTCTATGCAAGAAACTTCACATTCCCTGCCAATGCCCCTTCAGATCATGTGTACTTCAAGGGCATCACCATCACTGCCAAACACTTGGTAAAGATTCTCAATGTCACCCTTCAGCCAAAGGGAGGCAACACAGATGCAGTGTACAATCCAGTGTGGCAGGTGTTAGTGCATATTGCTAAGAATCAGCATTTTGATGTGGCACGTTACATCTTTCATGAAATTGATGCTTTGTTCAGAAAGATAAGAAGGCTAAGCTGAGGTATGGGTCATACATCATGTATATGATCCTTCAGAGAACAGGTCTTCCAGAATCAACTTTTGATATCTCAGTGAAGACAGCCAAAACCCAGCTCAGACCTCAAGCTGATGATCACCCTGATGAGATGGCTGTGCCAGCACTCTTTAGTGAGCCAAGTGTTTCACCTGTGCCACCCCCCGGTGACACAGCTGGTCCAGCAGCCTCTCAAGATCCAGCTTCACAGCCCCATGGCTCTCCTCTCCTTGTGCCAACCGGTGTCACAGCTGGTGATCCTGCAGCTGACCCAGCTGAGCTTGTATCTGTGACACAGGTAGCAGAAGATGGCACCCTCTCTTCCTTGCTGATGTCCCAAGCAGCTGCCAGAGCTTACCAGAACAAGATCATGCATGTTCAATTTGCAGCTCTGCACAAAGAGAATCTCCAGCTCCGAGAAGAAATGACCAGTCTGCACACAAAGGTTGATCAAATGCAGACTCAACTCTCAGAGGTTCTTCAGCTCTTGAGATCCAAGTCAACCTGAAGTTTCTTTTCCCTAACCCTTTTCTGGTGTTTAGTGTCAAAGGGGGAGAGAAGCAAGGGGGGAGAAGGGAGAAAAGCTTTAGGGGCTTTAGGGGGAGAAAACCATATATGGGGGAGATATATATAAGGGGAGTGGAGAGTTTTGCTGTGTATCAAGACTTGTTCTTCTTATTTCGATTCCTTATGTCTTGATCACATTAAGTCATTTCTTTACACTCTGATGCAGTTTACTTTATGTTCTGAGCTATGCTATTCTGTCATGATCATGTGCTGGTATGTGTGAATGGTTTTTGCTCTGATCTGATTTATGCTCTGATTCTTCACACATATTCTGTTCTGAGCTATGCTATTCTGTCATGATCATGTGCTGGTATGTGTGAATGGTTTTTGCTCTGATCTGATTTATGCTCTGATTCTTCACACATATTCTGCTTCATATATATGTTTGCTCTGATCATAACACATGTTAATGAATGCTCAGAATATGCTTTAAAAAAAACTCTAAAAACTGCATCATTATCAGTTCAGTTCAGTATATTACTCATGATTCATTTAACGCTCTGAACCGATGAAATGCAAGTTGTGAGAAAATACTACTCATGGTTACAATTCAAATCTGTGCATTTGCATTCCAAAAGTAAATCTTTTATGCACAGCTTCGGGGGGAGTATATTCTAACAACCTGCACATGTACTACTCATTCATATCTTTATTTGATAATATTGAATGGGTTGCCACTAACCACCAAAAAGGGGGAGATTGAAAGAGCATCTAGACCCCTAAATGGTTTTGATGGTTAATGGCAACCCAAACTGGAATCTAATATTTACGATAAGTGTAAGCAGGATGATTAGGTATGACCACCTAAAAGTACAAAGGTGGTTTCCCAGGATAAGAAGATAGCGGCGCTGGGCAGCTGTGCCACAGCTATGAAGAAGCCGGTGATGTGCAAGGAGTTACAAGTAAGGTGAAGGTTGCTTGATGCGTCAAGAGCTGTGACTACAGTTGGTGGAAGCTGAAGCCTAGGTTTGCTAGTTTTCTTGAGTCTTTAGAAAACACCTGTACTATCAAGAGGGATGAAGTAGCAATGATTTTTGAAGGTCCTTTTGCTCAATGCTCAGAGTGTTGGACAGTGGCACTGATGCCTTGAGGTCAGTGGCCCTGTAACAACAGTTTTGCACAAGTGTGAAACTGGGTTGTGCTAGCACACTGCTGTGCTAGCTTCCTAAAACCCTAGAGCCAAAGTTACCTGTGTGGCACAGCTGTGTCATAGGTGAACAACCGCTCTATGACTTAGGTACATCTCGTGCCAGGGGAGAGCTTGAAAATGCTAAGAGAACTGCACTGCAATAGTTTGTCTGCCGAGTCAAAAGACTGTTGGAGGTTCTCTCCTGAGTAGGCATCAGAGTTAGTTGTGTGTGCTGAGGGCATGTAATGTGCTAAGACCGGGCTGAGTAGTGAGACTACGTCAGTTAGGGTTTCACCTGTGTCAGCCTCCGGTGACACAGGTGTCGGTCTGCCTGAGCCGGTTACCGTTGTGCGTTGTGATTAGCTGTGTCACCGGTGCCTGTCACCGGTGACCCATTTAATCCTACGTGGCATGAGTGTAACAGTCAGGTGCCTATGGACCCTGTATGTAGGGAGACCAGGGGAGGTCTTGGATCTTAACCTTTGCTCAACCTTTGCAATCTTTGCCAACTCTTGTGAATCACTTTCGACTCTTGCAAACCTCTCTTCTCCTGAACAGAAGCCAATCTTCCTAAGTCTTAGTTCAAGAGAGAGTTAGAGCTTTGAGCAAAGAGGACTGGTTCCTCTAAGGGTTTGCATTGCAGATTCTTTCTTGGAGTGTCTACTCCTAGACGGGTGTAGGAGTTGCTGGTGACCTCCCAAGCTTGTGTGGGTTGGCCCAGTAGTTTGTGAAGGTGATCTGAAGTCTACCTGCTGCAAGGCGAAAAGACTTCCACAAGCTAAGGCGAGAGACCTGAAAGCTCAGGTACTCGGAGAACAAGCACGATTCAATGCTGGCTATCTCTTCGAAGTAGTCTCTCTAACAGAGACGTACCTCTCTGAAAAGAGTGGGAAGTTCGATGAAAAATCCCTTGTCTCTCTGAGTATTTTTCATTCTGCATTTACTTGCTCATCTGGTTGCATGCTTGTATGATTCATTGATATACATAATCTAGCTGTGACCTTTACTCTTTGCCTGTGTTAGTTTAACTGTGTCACAGTTGTCTTATTGCTTATCCCATATCTGTGCAAGTTATCTGTTACACAGCTAGCTATCTTCCACATTTGCTTAGGGTTGTTAGTTCACCTGTGTTAGGCATCTGTGTGACAGCTGTGTATTAATTTACATATCAAATACTGCCTGAGTATCTGACCTGTCACACAGCTAGCTTATCCCTTCAACCTGTTAAGTCTTAATATTGATAAATTGAAATAATTGTTTAAAATTGGTTAGCCTACTATTCACCCCCCTCTAGTCGGCACCTACGATCCTTTCACTCATACTTAAATTGAAAACATTTTAAAGGTCGTGTTCAATCACACTTTGCTAACACACATCGGGAAGTGTGTCTTTGGCCTAGTATTAGGAGTCGATTGATACGTGTAGGTAAAGATGTACACCCCTACAGGGTTTGAACTATTCGAATAGCCGTATCCGTGGTTATGGACAACTTGGTAAGAATCTGCATCGAATTAGACAACTACAACAATACTTTAAAACATGCTAACTCTAAGGATTGAGGTGTTAGCGATAGCTTCCTCCCTGATGGTTGAGGAAGAATCGAGAGTTAAGTGTGCGGTAGTCTGCAATAGATTTTATTATGAAGCTTTGGCTCATCCCCTTTAAAAGTAATCTAGTAGTCGAAGTTCATCCTACTGAAAGAATATTGTTGAAAGAATAATCAGCTTTTCGCAAAATAGTCCTCAAATACCCCTTATTGAAACCTGTTGCATCTATTACTAATTTCCCTTGTAAGTCTTGCGGAGTACAAGTTTTGTACTCACCTTGTAGTCATTGATAACTTTGTGCAGATGAAATCATCCCCTCAACGGATGGTTTCTATGTAAAGATCGACTCCCACGATGACTAGTCGCTGGGAATCCCAGGCAATAGTCCTACCCAGGGTTCGGCAGCTTGGTTTGTTTTGCTGCCATCTTTTGGCCTTACCTTTTTAGCTTCTTAGCTATGTTCAATCTTCTGCTATGTAATCAACTCTTTGTGTGAATTATGTTGTTAAGTTCTAAAGAACAACTAGTATTATTACAGTTTCAGTCGTAGAGTTGCTGTTGTGATACTTGTTTGTTCTTACCTGCCTCATGTGCCTTGTGTGTATGTTATTGAAGCACATGGTGTGGGTAGGGTTTCAGAGTTTATATCATAGAATTGTTAGTTTAATCACCCCTGAGAAGTGACTCTTCCACTGGGAGTTTGGGAACTATATCATCCTACTCCAGCCGAACATTCATTTGCCGGGACGAGTTTGTGATTGATGTTCCGGCTCTAAGAAAAGAGTGAGGAGACCATATCACCTTACTTAATCTGTGCATTAGTTTGTCGGGGTAAGTTTGGGGTTGACATCTCAGACTATTCGAAGTCATATCACTCCACTCCTCTTGGAATTGATACCCAAGGGTTGAGGTCGAGATTGACGTTTTGACTTAGCGGGTGATTTCACTTAAGATTCTCCGTTATGAATTTTGGATCCCGACACAACACCACTGCAAACATATAACCAACCGAGCCAAATAAAATTGATCTATATACATAACACTATGAATACAAGTGTGTAGTACTATGCCTAGAATTTCATTAAAAAAATTTATGCATACCACACCAAGGGCTTAAACACTACAAAAAGAATTGATCCCATATACAATAGAATAATCTAATTTACCACCAGATGGATGCCAACCATGAGCAAAATATATATGCATACCACAGCTACACCAAGGTCCCGTTCACGTACCCCATGATGACGAGCTTGACTCCCGTGTAGCGAACGTCGCCAAGCTCGAGGACGCAGTCAGGCAGCCACTCCTATCTGTTTGGCAGCCACGCTAGCCTCTCCTCCCTGCACGACTGATGTGCCTCATCTTATCTCCGTCATGTGCTGCGCCTCATCTCCTCTCTGTTTGTCAGTCGCACCACCTCTCTTCCCCGTCTAACAGCTCCGCCATCTCTCCTCCCCGTCCTGCAATCCTCCACAATCAAGCTCCATCGCCCCATCCTCTCCCAAGCTGTGATCAGAGTCCCTACTCCATCAATTTGGGCCGTCATGCCGGAATTTGGGGGGAGGAGGCACCGGTGGAAGGCTAGTGAATTGGGGATCTCGCGCGAAGGGACATGGGCTCAGGGTAGGAAAAGTGGAGTTGAGGATAACTTTTTGACTGGCGGGTCCCACAAGTAGAGGCTAAGAAAATGTTACCATTGCACTGATATTTTATTTTTTAGCCTCTATACGTGGCATATTTTTAGCCTCACCACATTGCTCATGCCCTGATAACGTAAGATCTGGCAGGAACTGACAACCTGGCATTGGACATGAACGAAGCTTGCCCAGCCCAGTTTAGCCAATCGAAGCCTAAGGAACCAAAATGAATGTGTTAGCATCCCAGAAACTTGCTGGCGCTCCAAATTTTCGCCAACATTATTTAAAAATTGGCACTACAAAGAAAATGCCGAAAATGCCAAAAATTGCATAAATCCAATTGACAAACTGATTGAGATAGACCAGCAATAAGGTTTTCCTTGCCAGCTTAAGTTTTATTTTATATACATAACATAATTACAGACTTCAGAATGCCGACAAACAGATAATGATACTGCTAAACGCAACAACAGTGAGAACACAACTCATGATGCCTATCTACCCTACATGCCTATGCGCCGAAAAATGGGAAGGATAGCGGTAGTAACAAGCTCAAAAGTAGTATTAACAATTCTTATACATGCTAGCCATGGTATTAGGATACACAGGACTCAAGTCTCCAAGGGAAAGAAATGCCAATCTTGGCAAATCCACAGGCTTGCCTGCCGATGTATGTTTCTTTCTCAACACGAGAAAGACGCTGGTAAATGCTTGAAGCTTGAGGTGTCAAATAGCTCCATAAACCTCAGGTCAGACACTCTTGCTTTGGCAGCAGCAAAACGCTGGTATTCGTCGAATATTGAGGTTAGACACCAGCGCTGCAGTTTCCTCAAGCATCCAACCACACAGCCAGTTCGGTGCTGCACATTTTTGTGTTCACAATACAAAACTCAGATTTTATAGGAATTTTGAGAGGCCAAACAGTAAGGCAGATTAGTTCAAGCTAATTTACCTTTCCACGCTTGCAGTGAATAAGCACTGGGTGATTTCTTACATCTGCATTAGAATTTGATATCCAGTCAGGGGAAGAAACAAACAGAACAGGAAATGAGTCAGTAGGACATTCTAGTACCTAGAACAACTTTTAGAGCCTCGCGGACTGTATCTTCGGGAATGTTCACAAAGGGCTCCTGCAAGCAACATCTATTTTCAGTACCAAAACCTAGCCCTTGAACATGAAAATGTCACTTTATGGAAATCATCTTAGGAAACAAGAGAAAAACGAAGTAAACTGACAGAATTGCTGCAATAAAAGAATGATCAACACATATACCAGATTACTACAACTTCAAACTGCTTTCTTATACTTGCCATCCTAGCGCAAAATGATTAGCCTTTAATCCAAAACGACAAAGTTCAAAAGCTGAACTCCGCCTAGACTTTTCTTTGATTCTTGATAGTCCAACTAAATTTATTGACTGATTTCAAACAATACTAACAGCAGTTACCGCATAACAAAGTGCAACAGCTGAAATCTGCCCAAACTATTCTTTATTGTTGATATTCCATCTAAATTCTTGGACTGAACACTATTTTAAACAATACTAGCAGGTAACAGCAGTTACTGCTACAAGTAGTTGGTTGATCTCTCATGCTACACACAATCGGTTCGAGGCCTTGAAATAACATCCTTGAAGCTCGGAATTAACACCATGCAGATAGCACAATCAACTGTAGCACGTACTGACATCTAAGGTTGCTGCTTGCCAGCTTATGATAATACAAAGTAATTTCAATTTTAGCAGTTGGATTTCAGTTCACTTTTCTGGCCAAAGTTATCAGCAAAAAAATAGTTTGTATTTCATTCATATAAGGGTCCATTTGGATAGCAATAGAATTGCATACTAGAACTAGTACTAAGGGGGTGTTTGGTTGTGCTTTTTAGCAACTTTTCACTGGAAAAAGCTACAGCCCAACTAAACGGTCAGCTTTTGAGTAGCTTTTGCTAACGGTAGCTGTGAATTTTACAGTGCAAATTCAGCTGTTTTGCAATGTACTGAAGCTTCTGTGCTCATTTTTTAAAATGTTATAGATGGTTTGGATCAACTAAAAATCATATGTTCACTTTCCTATATCCACAGCAGCTTTTCCAGACAGCCAGCCAACAACAGTTTTGTCAACAGCCACAGCCCAACCAGCAGGCCCTAAAGTCATTCCAAATTATATTTGGTTAACACTTTCAAGAATTACGACATATACAAATACACTCATTTACTTGCATATGTATTGTTATATATATAACATATAATAAAATACAAGTGGTATACATATGAATAATATAATACATCATAGTATAATATAAATACATATACCATATATTTTATATATTTATATGTTACTAAAATAATTACTATTGATGTTCTAGTAATATATTTTTTATTTTTTATATTACATAATTTATACAAATGGTTTTTAATATTCATTTGTTTTTATTATATGTCTATATATTTGTACTTTGGTATGTAGTATTATTTCTATTTACTATATTAAAATTATTTATTTGTATATATAGTTATTATACGCATACTTATCTAATATTGTTTATTATATATTTGTGTAATACATTAAATATTTTCATATTGTGTACCAAATATATGCAAATACATGATATATTACAGTAGTTAGTTTATAATATTATATATATATTTTATTACCTATAATGTAATTTTTATTTATTTATAGTATAATGTAATAATATAATGTTTATGTATATATATCCATGTGTATATTTATTTGAAGAGAGGTGATGAGCCCATTTCCATCCAATTCCTCTCTGAATTGAGATGGACTTAATTTAGTTATCTACCAATTTACTTGGAATTAGGCTACAAGTCTAATTTCAGTTCTGTGTGCAACCAAACTGCAAATACTCACTCAATTCAATTTCAATTCCTCAATTCTGTGTTCAATTCTGCAATCCAATAAGGGGTAAAGCAAATTGCAAAATGCTAGTCCTCCGAAGTTTCTCCTCTAGTCAATCACATATTACTTTTCCAGCTGCATTACCAAAATACTAAATAAACAACCTAATCCAGATAAGAGAATCTAGTTCCATTTTTATTAGGCACATGTTCAGCTTTTTTTGGCCTTAGTCCACTTTACAAAATTGCAAAATGATATACTTGGACGCTAATATTTTTCATTGATATGGAGTATAGGCCTCATGGACTCAACAATATAAAGTTCTCCAAAATATTCCCTCAAATTTTTAGGCTCCACTGCATCAAGCAACCAAAAAATACAGCCATCATTCCCTCACTATTAAATATGAACCATTTCCTTGTGTATGTGTGTTTATGTGCTTTCTATTTGTGCATACCAAACAAAATCATTATGAGAATAAAAATTCAAGTAGATAGAAAGGTCTTTTACCAGTCTATTCATTCAAATTGGAAAAAGAAATACCTTGTTGTACCTTAAAGATGATTTGCTGACATATGTAAGGTCATTTGGTTCATTTAGAAAAAATTTACTGGCTTTTCAACAAGTGTTATGCTTGAATCTCACGCATAAATGGATAACATATGTAGAACCAAAAATAAAACAAAAATGAAAAGCACAACAAAGTACACCACATGCCCAAGGACTAAGGCAACATAACAGATGAAGTTTCAAATAGTTCCCATCAACAGGTGAAAATGAGCCACATCGAGTTAGATACAAGATCATATTTCATAATCATAACTTGAGCATTTCAGTGATACAAAATTACATTAGAATCGAAAGGGTTTAGACTTAATAGAACCAAAACTGAGTATATGAGGTGCAATTTTAGTGGTGTTAGATGTGAGGAGGGAGAAGTTAGTTTAGAAGGAAAAATAGTGCCTAAAAAGACATTTTTCGATACTTGAGATCAATTCTACAGAGTAGTGGTGGTATCGATGAGGATGTTACCCACAGAATCAAAGCAGGGTGGATGAAATTGTGGCAAGTATCTGGCATCTTGCTATAAGGTAAGTTCTATAGGACGACGATCAGACCTGTGATATTGTATGGAGCAGAATGTTGGTCTACTAAACGACAACACATCCAGCAGATAAATGTCACAGAGATGCGTATGCTACGGTGGATCTGTGGTCATACAAGAAATGATCAAATTTAGAACGAGGATATATGTGATAGGGTAGGGATGATACCGATTGAAGAGAAACTTGCCCAACACCGACTAAGATGGTTTGGACATATCCAACGAAGGCCTTCAGAAGCACCAGTGCGGTATTCTAAGATGTATATAGGAGAGGCAGGGGGCAACCAAAGTTGATATGGGAGGAGGCAGTAAAAAAGACTTGAAAGACTGGAATGTATCCAAAGATTTGACTCTGAATAGGACCACGTGGAAATTAGTGATCCACATGCCCGAGCCATAATATATTTTTCAAGCCTTTTTTCCTTCACCTTTTGGCCATGCAACTTCTACTGGGTTTCATCTCTAACCTACCCAACTTGCTTAGGATAAAAGGCTTCGCTGTTATTGTTGTTGAAAATGACACCAAACAAACATGATACAACTTCTCAGATATACTATTTCTAGACTCTTGTAGCACTAGTAGTTTTTTCTACAGGACCTATTAATATGTTATTTTCTTGTGTGGAATGCCCAATCATCTCAGGCTTTCAAATTAAATTTTGTGTCTTGTTTATGACATGCTAATACATACCAGGGGATAAAGAGCACAGTTCTTAGCACACACACAAGTATAAAATAAAAAAGAGCATACTAATTAAATCTCCCAAAAATCCGACCTTTGTTAAGCCGACAAAGTACTGGACAACAGACAGTTAAACCACGTATTCGACTACCAATTACCCAAGCATAAGCCTCCAAGTTCACAGTGCAACTTTCTCCTGCAAAAACAAGGTGCTGGCAAACAGCACAACTGAATGCTTTGAATTGGACAGCGTAAAAATACTTTTTACTCTTCAGAGCGTGTGCTATCATTTCGTTTTGAGCCACCTAGAAAATTATGAAGAAACTCAGATGTAATGTATGCTATAATATGTGAACCTGGAAATTTCATACAAAAATATGACCATATGTGTCCTGCACAAAAACAACAAAAACTTCAAGGTCATATTGCATGAAGTTTTTGTCTCTTTTGCACAGGCCACAAATAGACATATTTTGGATAAAATTTTATAGGTTCATATGTTATAGTACACACTACATACTTGGATTTATAATTTTTTTATAACTTCTAGGTGACTGGAAACAAAATGAGAGCACGCGCTCTTAAGATCAAAAACCATTTTGATTGAACAGCTGGGCTTTAAGTGACTGCAGAAATTGCAGCCCTGCCTATGCTTTGCGTGAAGGCATCTGTATGGTTAGTGCGATCTAGCATCGCCTAATCACAATAAACGTTGAAGACTTATGCGATTTGCAATTTGGTGGACGATGCTTTCAGCTAAAAGCGCCTATAGAGAAGCTCAACTTGGATCAGGCACCTCTATTTTATAATTTCACGGAAGGCGTAGTACGTGTCCGTACACAAGTACAACGAAGAAGATTTGAGAAGACAGAGCCACTGTAGCCAATCACTACCATGTTGACAAATATTAACAAAGAATATGTGACTAGTGAAGTTCTTTTATTTGCTAACTAATTAGCTAGTAATAGAGATGATTTTTTCTCTTTCTTGTTTACCATTTCGTAATTTACTTATTCGGAACAACCACCGCAATCCTTGAAACGGAAGGCAAAGGAACAAGAAAGACCCTAGGATAAATGAATTTTCAAAGAAATTTAACCAAGAATCTCCGCAAGGAGTTCGAATTTCAATTTGATCTCTTCACCTTAGAGCCGTCGATTCCGAACTGGAACAGCCTGATCCCGTGGGAGCGGAGAAACTCTTGGTTCGCCTCCGGGTACGGCTCCGGGCAGAGGCACCTGGGGGAAACGGACCCAAGAACCGAATCAAAATCACGACACCACCATGCACCTCAAAGAAGAAGGTAGATAGCTAAGGAGTACTAACAGGACGGAGCAGAGGCGGAGAGACTCGAGGAACGGTAGGTTGGAGACGTCGGGGTACCCGGAGCGATACACGCCGTGGTCCACCATGGCGAAGTTGAGCGGCGGAACCAGCAGCAGCTCCTCACCTTCCCCGGGTCGCGCCGCCGCCTCGCCCTCCCGGCGCATCAGGATCGTGCAGGACGACGGGGGCATGGCGTCCTCCTCCTCAGGCGGTGGCGGAGGGCGGTGGTGCTGGTCCTTGCGACGGTGGGTTACCACTAGGCTGGTGGCCTCGTCTCTCATAACTCGATGGGCGGATGGAGGGGGGCGTGGGGATATGCGATTGCGCAGCGCCCTTTTTGGGGTTGATTTGGTTGGGGTTGGGATTCTTGGCTTCTGTGGATATGAGTGGGAGGGAGACGAGGATCTTGCTGGGTTTCCGGTGGAAAAGGAGAAGCTGGGGGCAGAGAATAGGTGTAACGAAAGGGCGACAGGCCCTGTGTGCCTGCAATGCATATTCGGTGCATATTCCGAGAGCTGTAGCTGTTTTGTACCCGTGCAGTTCTGATTAGTAGATTCCGTGGGTAGGAAAGCATTCTGTAGGCTAGCATCCATAAACCGTCACAAATTTATTACTATATTTTATATTTGAGTTGATGGTTATAAATGATGTCATATTTTCTATAGTAGTATCACACTTTTATCTACCTGTTCCATCCTTTTCGTTTTCTTCTGTTATCTCAATTTCTCTAGAAACTTCATCATTTTCATTTTTTTGTTATCTTAATTTCTCAACAAACTTCCTCCTTTGATGCATTGGAGAGCTGCAATTTATTATAGATAAAAAAACTCTCTATTTGGAGCAAGAAATTTGTGCTTCATTCATGACAGCCTGGTCCCTAGAAAGTCGTCATCAGTAGAGAAGACGTGGCACACATATAGAGTAGAGTGGACAAGGAGATGCATGACGGGTGGAGTTAGATAAGAACATGACATAGTAATGTCGGAGTGGGGGCGGGTGTTGTATTTATCTTACATTTATGGGGTTAAGGAAATAGAGTTTTGAAACTTTATAGAAATAAATTGCAGAAAGATATTAAGATGAATTATACTTACTTTGAATTAATTTTTCTATTAAAATTATTAAAATATACATTTCTCAAAATAATTACATGAACCTTACACAATATTTGAGGTGTAACGAGGGCAGAAAACTGCGGCGAAGTCGAGAATGTGGTGTAGACCTGACCTAGCTAACGTAGTTTCACTTATTGAGTAATGTACATAATGAATTAATGCCTTTGCACAAACCCTTTATAGTTTGGAACAACTACTTGCAACATAGAATGGTCTGTTAAGACACTATAACTTTGTAGCAAAGCTCGGTCGTGCAAAACGAAGGCAGATGTCGAACAGTATGGGGTAGGCGAAGCCAAGGGTTGGAGAGTCGTACCTTCACCACTATCGGTGAATACAAAGAGATGAATATTGCCATTATTGCATGTCCCTCTTCATTATCCATCTTAAGGTGAGGCGCGGGTCGCACCTTCACCACCATCGTCCATCGATGAATGCCAAGAGATGAATGTAGTTATTAGCGTAAGTCCCATTTATTATCCATAATACTAAAGCGAGGCACCTAATACATCGTCATCCAACGCTAGAGGCAATTGGAGCCACAAGATTCATCATAGTTAAAGTAGGTGCACACACAATGGTGGAGCGACATGAAGTGGAACAAGGTGATATCGTAGTGAAGCGATGGCAGAGCCAAAAACAGAACTTAGGAGCGAACGAAGAGAGAAAAATGGAGAGGGAAGACATCACCTTGTCTTGTTGCAAAGCGTGGGTGAAGATAGAGATATGTGGCAGAAGAAAGAGATACAGAGTGGTACATGATGGTCGCTGAAATGGGAGGAATCAAGAGAAAGACGACGACATTTGTCGTGATATGGTCGGAAACTGCATGCGCTTCACGCTCGACACAGGTGTTTGTGATAGAATCACCTACTAATCAATGTTATATACAGTACCATAGTAGCGCACGGATACCCTACTAGTTTATAATAAATTTCAGTTGATGATTGTGGTAGTGTCACACTTTTATAGTAGTGTCACATCCTTCTCTCAAATAAACAAATCAACAAACATACTCCTTATCTTTATCGTTAATAATTATCTTTATCCTTAATAATAGATTTGTTTATTTCTTGAGATACCAAGAAAATTAAGCATAAGGATTATATTTGTTTATTTGTTTATTTGAGGGATGATGTGACCAGATAAAACGAAGCTGAGTTACGTCGGCCCTCCACGCCTCTCATCAAAACAACTATGACTATGTTGACTTCGTCGGCCTCATCGCCTACCTCAATGGCGTCAACACAATTGTTGGAAATATGCCCTAGAGTCAATAATAAAGTTATTATTATTCTATTTTCACGATCATGATTAAGTTTATGTTCTATGCTAGAATTGCGTTGGTTCCTGAATATGAGATTCGGAGGGAAACCCAATTGCATGTGTGGAATAATAAAACACCAAACAGATCCCTAGTCAGGCCTCTAGACTAGCTCATGTATTGTTGATGGTCTTGTTTTCCTGATCATGGGCATTGTTAATGTAACAAGGATGCCGGCAATAATGGAAGCACATTGTCAGGATGTTGGATAGATCCCCTTATGAGATACTGCGAGATCACGTTGTCAATATATTATCGGTATCTTCTCATAATGTGTTAACGTTTACTTGCGTCCTTAGACCATGAGAATATTGTAAACCCGGATACCGGATGGTTGCATTGGGGTCATCAAATGTTACTCCGTAACTGGGTAATTATAAAGATGACTTTCGGGTACACCGGAAAGTATGCCGTGGTTCCAGATATGTCAAGACTGGGATTTGCCCCTCCGGCGATGGAGAGATACACTCTAGGCCCACTCGGTATTACGGTGTCCAGCATCGCCTGGCCAGGTATTGTGACTAAAGGGTTAATCATGGGGATACCGAAATACGGAAACGAGAAAAGAGTACAAACCGGTAACGAGGATAATTAGGTATGGTGATCAAGGAGTTGATCACAGGGATACCGTCAAAGTCTCGCCTCGGGTTGTGTAACGTATCGTGAGGTAAAAGAAATTGTATGTGACAATACAAGGTTCACTCGATAAAGATCTTTGATGATATGTGGGAGTTGTTATGGGTGACCAGATCCCGCTGACGATTATTGGCCGGAAGGTGTTCCGGACATGTCCACATATGCTCGAACCTATAGGGTCACACGCTTAACGTTCAGTGACATTTAGGAATGCTACAATTTCATGGAGAACAAGAGAAAAGGGTTCCGAAAGTGTTTCGGAGGATCTCGGAAGTGTTCCGGGAGGTCCCGGAGTGTTCCGGTGATGTCCGGAAGTAGTTCGGAAGGTTCGAAAGGTTCTGGAAGGTTTTAGAAGGTTCGAAAGGTTCCGGAAGGTTCTAGAAGGTTCGGAAGCTTCCGAAAGGTTCAGAAGGTTCTAGAGTTTTCCAGAACATTCCAGAAGACCCCTGCTGGTGAAGTTGGACTCCATCAGGGAGTCCCTAGTGGAGTTGGATTCCATCAGGGAGTCCCTAGCGGAGTCGAACTCCTCCTTCCCAGCCTAGCTGCCCCATCCCCTTTAAATAGAGGGGCAGGGCGCACCAGGGAGGCATCCCAAGCAGCCCTAGCCGCACCTCCCTGGCCGGCGCCTTCCCCCCTCTATTTGGCTACGGCCTCCCCTTCCTCTCTCCTCTAGATTAGATCTAGTACAGCAGTCGGCGCGTTGCTGCTATTCCATCTCGTGGATTTCCGTTGCTCCTAGTGTGCTGGTCCACACGTTGCCACGGTGTTGCTGATACGGTACGCGTGGATACCTTGGAGACGTCATACACTTCGGCGTTCGATCGGACGAATCTTCGCAAGGAGAACGCTCTCGCGGCTGGGAGGTATAACCTAGCTGCGGGAGTCGGAGGACTTCATCGACATCATCAACTTCTCTACTGCGTTGATGTGATCGTCGAGGGTATGATATCGTTACCTACACCTCGATGGTGTTTCTTGGTTTGGTTCGTGCGCGTTAAAAATTTTGTTTTGCGTAGCACGTTCCCCAACAGTGGTATCAGAGCAGTGCTATGCGTAGTTGTAGGTACGACTAGAGCATATGTGATATGCGGCATTGCACATATGATGTGCGGGGTGTTAGATGAAATCTACCACCGGATTTTCTTGTTGTTTCCCTCTCATTGTATAATTTTGATCTCGGCGGCATCGTGAAATTTTCAGAGGTTCGGCGAACATTACGATCTTCGGATCGAGACATGCTAAGGATGACTTTGGTTTCACTTTAGTTGAGAAAGATAAATTTGCAATGAGCGGGCTTGTAGATGTGATCTACACGGGGGTCATGTGTATGACGAAGTTTACTATGGGGTTCGAGATTTTCGAGTCTCCAATTCCATACACCCCGACAGTTAAATAACTGCAAGAGTAATCGTGCTCATGGCAACGTAAGTAGCAAACGGTTTGCAACGCAGCCATAGAGCCACGTAATGTAGCAAAAACGTTAGAGGCGTCTAACTTGTTTTTGCAGGGTGTGCATGTGATGTGGTATAGTCTATGTAATGCAATGTGATTGTATGAGATGCAATGTTTTTGTAATTGTTAATTTTGTCATGACCTGTGTGTCGTGAGTATGGCAATCGGCAGGAGCCAATATGATTGTCATTATTTATTGTATTGACCTGAGCGTCAACTAGAAAGCCATGTAATGCATTTATTTTATTAGCTATGTGATAGCAATAGTTGTAATTGCGAGGACATGGTGGTGACAATCATGCATCGATGGACCTCGACGCTACGCCGTACGCGAAGGAGTTCTTCGCCAAAAGATGTTGAAGAAAAGTTATGCCACAGCAGGATTTCGTGAAGATTATTTTTCGACGACGATCCAGACTTATTCAACAGAAGGAGCTATACCATATCACAATAATTAGATTGCATGTGATGTTAATCCCTTTTATACACGTTGTTTGATGCGTGGTAGACGTTGTTAAATAGGGTGATCCCTCACACAAATATCAAATAGTTAGTGTTCTTCCAAGTGTAGCACCGTCTGGAATATTTGCCATTCTGAGGTGCGCCATGTCACATGGGTACGATAGGTTTGACATATATGAGGCGGGTGCGAACCGTTCGCGCAGCAGGACACTCGGTTGTCTTGACGAGCTTTGCAAGATCGTCTTGGGCTCGGAACACACCTATCGAAAGATGAACAAGAGTCATATGGGGATATGATTGGCGCGTTGACCTACCGGTCTCATTATTCCGTCATCAGTGATGTCACATCAATGGCGGAGTAAATGAGTCGTGGATCTTGAATCACTAATAATCAATTATGAGGGATATTGGTTTTAGTGGGAGCTTACTCTAATTAAGTGTTAATTTGAGTTGCTTTAATCATGAACAATGTCTAAAGTGTATTTATTTTTAGTTGTAGATCTATGGCACCCGTAACCACTTTTTCACTATGCGCATTGCTTGAGAAAGAAAAACTGAATTCATCTAGTAACAACTTTATGGACTGGTATCGTAATGTGAGGATTGTCCTCAAGAGTGCCAAGAAGGACTATGTCCTATCGTAAACTCTCAGTGAACTCCCTGCTAATGCTACGGATGATGAGACTCGTATCTATCAATCTAAGAGCGATGATTCCATTACAGTACAGTGTGTCATGCTTGGCTCCATGGAACCTGATCTTCAAAAGCGTTTTAAGAATTGGGCTGCTTATGAGTTAATCCAGGAGCTGAAAGCTTTGTTTCAGAAGCAAGCAAGGACTGAAAGATATGAGATATTTAAAGCCTTGTTTGAATGCAAGATGACTGAGGGCAGCTCAGTGAGTCAGCACGTACTCAGATTGTCTGGGTACGTGCAAAGGTTGGATGCGTTAGGTTTTCCAATCTCCCAAAAGTTGGGCACTGATCTTGTTCTCGCTTCCCTCCCTCCGAGCTACAATAGCTTCATCATGAACTACAACATGAATGGGATGGAAAAGAGTATGGGTGAATTGTTCACTATGCTTAAAACTGCTGAGAGTGGAATCCAGAAGGACGCCAATCATGTGATGATGGTGAATAAAACAACCAACTTCAAGAAGAAGGGCAAGTCTAAGAAAAAGGGCAAGTCTAAGGGTGCTAGTGTGACTGACACGCCTAAGAAGTCGAAGGCTGGCGCCACTTCTGATGTTGAGTGCTTCTTCTGTAAAGAGAAGGGACACTGGAAGAGGAACTGCAAGAAATATCTGGCAGAAAAGAAGAAGTCTGGAAAGTCCAGCTCAGGTATGAGTGTCATACATGTTATTGATGTATTCCTTGCTGGTCCACAATGTAATTCTTGGGTATTGGATACCGGATCGGTTGCTCACATTTGCAACTCGATGCAGGAACTACAGAGGCCTAAGAGACTGGCAAAGGATGAGGTGATGATGCGCGTCGGGAACGGAGTAAAAGTTGCTGTGCTCGCCGTCGGCGTCCTACCTCTACATTTATCTTCAGGATTTATTTTAGAGCTTAGTAATTGTTACTATGTTCTGGCCTTGAGCAAAAACATTATTTCTGGATCATGTTTGTTGCAAGACGGTTATTCGTTTAAGTCTGAGAACAATGGTTGTTTGATTTATATGGATAATATGTTTTATGGCCATGCTCCCATTGTGAATCAATTATTTATTATGAATCTTGATGGTAATACACACATCCATAACCCTGGCGCTAAACGTCACAAGACAAACGATTTGAACTCCACTTATTTGTGGCACTGCCGTTTGGGTCATATTGGAAAGAAGCGCATGAAGAAACTCCATTGTGATGGACTTTGGAAGTCATTTGATTATGAATCATTTGACACTTGCGAGCCTTGTCTAATGGGTAAAATGACTAAAACACCGTTCACAGGCCACGTAGAACGGGCGACTGACTTATTGGAGATCATACATACGGATGTATGTGGTCCAATGAGTATAGCTGCGCGCGGTGGATTCCTCTACTACATTACCTTCACGGATGATTTGAGTAGGTATGGATATATCTATTTGATGAGAGACATAAGTCTGAAACCTTTGAAATGTTTAAAGAATTTCAGCATGAAGTAGAAATCATCGTAACAAGAAAATCAAGTTTCTGCGATCGGATCGCGGAGGGGAGTATTTGAGTTACGAGTTTAGCGAACATCTGAAGAGTTGCGAAATTGTTCCACAGTTTACGCCTCCCGGAACGCCACAGAGGAATGGAATGTCCGAGAGGCGTAATCGAACCTTGTTAGACATGGTAAGATCAATGATGTCATTAACTGAACTGCCATTATCTTTTTGGGGTTATGCTTTAGAGATTGCCGCTTTTACACTGAATCGAGCGCCATCTAAATCTGTTGAAACGACACCATATGAGATATGTCATCGGAAGAAATCCAACTTGTCTTTTCTTAAAATTTGGGGATGCGATGCATATGTAAAGCGTTTACAACCAAATAAGCTCGATCCCAAATCGGATAAATGCTTCTTTGTTGGTTATCCCAAAGGAACTGTTGGGTATTCCTTCTATCACCGTACCGAAGGCAAAGTGTTTGTCGCAAAGAACGGTGTGTTTCTCGAGAAAGAGTTTCTTGCGAAAGGGGTGAGTGGGAGGATAGTGCAACTCGATGAGATTGGTGAATCTTCGTCATTAGGTCAAAGTGATGAAACGCCGGAAGTGGTTTCAGAGTTTCCCACAATGACTGATACGGAAGCCCCTACATGTGATGTAGAGACTTCGGTCGAGCCAGCAGCTGAACCATGAAGGTCTAGCAGGATTCGCACGAAACCACAGTGATTTTCGGACGAGGTATTGTTATTAGACAACGATGAGCCTGCGACCTATACGGAAGCAATGATGGGCCCTGACTCCGTTAAATGGCTAGACGCCATGAAATCCAAGATTGAATCCATGTACGAGAACCAAGTTTGGAACTTAGTGGACCCTCCTGAAGGCGTGAAGCCTATCGAATGTAAATGGATCTATAAAAAGAAAACAGACGCGGATGGGAATGTATACATCTATAAAGCTCGACTTGTCACAAAGGGTTTCCGACAAGTTCAAGGAGTTGACTACGACGAGACGTTCTCTCCCGTAGCAATGCTTAAGTCTGTTCGAATTCTTCTAACGATTGCTGCATATTTCGATTACGAGATATGGCAAATGGACGTCAAAACAGCGTTCCTGAATGGGAAGCTAACCGAGGATGTGTATATGATATAGCCCGAGGGTTTTGTCAATCCAAAGGATGCTGGAAAGGTATGCAAACTTCAGAGATTCATCTATGGACTGAAGCAAGCATCACGGAGTTGGAATCTTCACTTTGATGAAGTGGTCAAAGGGTTTGGTTTCATCAGGAA
Organism: Stipa capillata; assembly: GCA_019208055.1. Lineage (NCBI taxonomy): Eukaryota > Viridiplantae > Streptophyta > Magnoliopsida > Poales > Poaceae > Stipa > Stipa capillata. The sequence goes on along the minus strand of JAGXJF010005093.1, from coordinate 38,975 downwards.
CTGCGAAGAGGCTTGTGTTTACAAGAAAGTAAGTGGGAGTGCAATAGCATTTCTAATACTTTGTGTGGATGACATATTGTTGATTGGGAATGATATTCTTTTCTTGACACGATTAAGACTTCGTTGAAAAATAGTTTTTCAATGAAAGACTTTGGCGAGGCAGCATACATATTAGGCATTAAGATCTATAGAGATAGATCGAAGCGCCTAATAGGGCTAAGCTAGAGTACATATATAGACAAAGTACTGAAGAGGTTCAATATGGAAAACGCCAAGAAGGGGTTCTTGCCGATGTCGCATGGGAAAGGTTTGAGCAAGATTCAGTGTCCTTCGACAACTGATAAGCGAGAACGCATGAGTAAGATTCCATTCACATCCGCGATTGGATCAATCATGTACGCCATGATATGTACATGACCTGATGTGTCCTATGCTCTAAGTGTTACGAGCAGATACCAGAGTGATCCAGGTCATGATCATTGGACAGCAGTGAAAAATATCCTTAAGTACCTAAAGAGGACTAAGGACATGTTTCTCGTATACGGTGGTGACGAAGAGCTAGCTTGTTGTAAAGGGTACACCGACGCTAGCTTTGTCACAGATCCGGATGATTTTCGATCCCAGTCAGGCTTTGTCTATATACTAAACGGTGGCACAGTGAGCTGGAAGAGTTCTAAGCAGAACACTGTGGCGGATTCTACAACGGAGGCTGAGTATATCGCCGCTTCGGAAGCGGCTAAGGAGGGCATTTGGATCAAGAAGTTCATCACCGAGTTTGGTGTGGTTCCGAGTGTGCTGGATCTTATGGAGCTCTATTGTGACAATAGTGGCGCCATAGCTCAGGCCAAGGAGCCAAGGTCCCACCAAAAGTCCAAACATATACAACGCCGATTCCACATCATTTGTGAATTGGTGGAGCGTGGAGACGTAAAGATATGCAAAATACACACGGACCTGAATGTGTCAGATCCGTTGACGATTCCTCTACCACAAGCAAAGCATGACCAACACCGGAATGCCATAGGTGTTAGATGCTTAAGCATTGACTAGATTATTGACTCTAGTGCAAGTGAGAGACTATTAGAAATATGCCCTAGAGTCAATAATAAAGTTTTTATTATTCTATTTTCACGATCATGATTAAGTTTATGTTCTATGCTAGAATTGCGTTGGTTCCTGAATATGAGATTTGGAGGGAAACCAATTGCATGTGTGGAATAATAAAACACAAAACAGATCCCTAGTCAGGCCTCTAGACTAGCTCATGTATTGTTGATGGTCTTGTTTTCCTGATCATGGGCATTGTTAATGTAACAAGGATGCCGACAATAATGGAAGCACATTGTCAGGATGTTGGATAGACCCCCTTATGAGATACTGCGAGATCACGTTGTCAATATATTATCGGTATCTTCTCATAATGTGTTAACGTTTACTTGCGTCCTTAGACCATGAGAATATCATAAACCCGGATACCGGATGGTTGCATTGGGGTCATCAAATGTTACTCCGTAACTGGGTAATTATAAAGATGACTTTCGGGTACACCGGAAAGTATGCCGTGGTTCCAGATATGTCAAGACTGGGATTTGCCCCTCCGGCGATGGAGAGATACAATCTAGGCCCACTCGGTATTACGGTGTCCAGCATCGCCTGGCCAGGTATTGTGACTAAAGGGTTAGTCACGGGGATACCGAAATATGAAAACGAGGATAACTAGGTATGGTGATCAAGGAGTTGATCACAGGGATACCGTCAAAGTCTTGCCTCGGGTTGTGTAACGTATCGTGAGGCAAAAGGAATTGTATGCGACAATACAAGGTTCGCTCGATAAAGATCTTCGATGATATGTGGGAGTCGTTATGGTGACCAGATCCCGCTGACGATTATTGGCCGGAAGGTGTTCCGGACATGTCCACATATGCTCGAACCTATAGGGTCACACGCTTAACGTTTAGTGACATTTAGGAATGCTACGATTTCATGGAGAACGAGAGAGAAGGGTTCCGAAAGTGTTTCGGAGGATCTCAGAAGTGTTCCGGGAGGTCCTGGAGTGTTCCGATGATGTCCAGAAGTAGTTCGGAAGGTTCTAGAAGGTTTGGAAGCTTCCGGAAGGTTCAGAAGGTTCCAGAGTTTTCTGGAACATTCCAGAAGACCCCTGCTGGTGGAGTTGGACCTCCCTAGCCGCACCTCCTTGGCCGGCGCCTCCCCCCTCTATTTGGCTGCGGCCTCCCCTTCCTCTCTCTCCTCTAGATTGGATCTAGTACAGCTGCCGGCGCGCTGCTGCTATTCCATCTCGTGGATTCCCGCTGCTCCTAGTGTGCTAGTCCACACGTTGCCACGGTGTTGCTGATACGGTATGCGTAGATACCTTGGAGATGTCGTACACTTCAGCGTTCGATCGGGCGAATCTTCGCGAGGAGAACGCTCTCGCGGCTCGGAGGTATAACCTAGCTGCGGGAGTCGGAGGACTTCACCGACATCATAAACTTCTCCGCTGCATTGACGTGATCGTCGAGGGTATGATATCGTTACCTACACCTCGATGGTGTTTCTTGGTTTGGTTCGTGCGCGGTAAAAATTTTGTTTTGCGTAGTACATTCCCCAACAGCGATCGCCGCCCGCATGCGCGCCACATGCGCCAAGCTTAAGGACAAGGTCGCTGGGTTCTGCTCCAACTTCATTGCTCTTCATGCCCCTCATCAACTGCGACTACGTTGGCTTCATTGGCTTTGTCGGCCTCAGCACCCGTCTCAAGGGCGTCGATGCAACCGCTGCCCGCATGCACGCCCCGCTCACCGAGCTCAGGGACAAGGTCATCGGGTTCCACGCTACTACAGACGCTGTGCTAGCCGTACTGCGCACGGGGCTCGAGTAGCCACAGCCGTGATTGCTGTCCTTGAGCTCCTAGAGCGGTAGCCACGACTACTGTTCGTGAGCTCCTAGAGCGGTCGCCGTGCTTCGTGCGAGCCTAGAGTAGCATGCAGCGGCGACTATCGTCCATGAGCTCCTATAGCTATTGCTACGATAGCCGTGTAGAGCTCAAGTAGCCCGTAGCCGCCACAGCCGCCCGTGAGCTCCTAGAGCTGCCAATACAACCGCCATTCCGCACTTGGCTCGAGCAGCACGCATCTGCGACTGCCGCTCATGAGTTCCTGGAGCAGCAGCTTGACACCATCTCCAAGGTCCAATCTGAAACTGCTCCTGTTGACACATATGTCATGTGCCGACAACAATTTTATTCCTCCATACAGATGATGTGTCATTGTTGGCTAATTTTTTATCACTTCATATAAAGGATTTATATGTCATTGTTGTTTAAATTTCTATTTTTTTAGATAAAGAGATAGATTTTATTTTTTATTTTTTGTCCTTGCATAAAGATGTATATATATGTTGAAATTTGCATGCTTCAACATGTCATAATGCTAAGATTAATTTTTATTTTTGGAAAAAGTTACTCCACCCTGACCATCCACAAGTAGCATCACAAGGTTGCCATTAAAGCAAGTATTAAACATGAAGAACCAATGTTTCAGCAGTTCATATGATGCTCTCAGGTACACTACACACAGAGAAAAGAGTACTGATAAATCATCTTTACTATCTACTAAATGTTAATTGGTGGTGATGGTGATGGTACATTTCCCCTTTTTCTAAACTAACCAATACAAATCTCTCTTCTCTAACTAACTCCTAACGTCCGCTATTTTTCTTAACTAACTCACGCAAATCTCTCTTCTCTAATCTATACTCTAACTCACTTCTAACGTCTCCTATTTTTCTCAACTAACTCGTATAAATCTCTCTTCTCTAATCTCTTCTCTAACTAACTCCTAACTTCCCTGTTTTTCTCAACTGAGTCGCACAAATCTCTCTTCTTTAACTAACTCATAACATCCCTCTTTTTTTAACTAACTCACACAAATCTCTCTTCTCTAATCTCTTCTCTAACTAACTCCTAATCCAACTCAATTTTAAAAAAGAACAATAAAACCCACTCCAACCCGTGCTCTTTTTCTCCTCTCATCTTACCCGGCTCTCCTCCTAGTCGGGCTGCCCTAGTCGTTGGCCAAGGAAGGAAAAGGAATTCGGTTGGGGAGAGGAGAAGAGATGGGAAGGGAAGTAGGGGAAGGATGAGGAAGAGAAGGAAGGAAGAAGCCACAACCATGCGCCGCGACCAGTCGCCGCCGCCCTGGCCGAGTCGCCTCCCCTTCTAGCTAGGCTGCCCTAGCCGCCAGCCAAGGAGAGGAAGACAAACTCGGTTGGGGGTAGGTGATGTGAACATAACCTGCATAGATGCACCCGCCGTCACCTCTACTTTCACTACCTCAACTAAGTTCGCTGCTGAAGCTACAAAGAATAAAAGAAGGTTCATCAAGATCTTCAAGAACATGCGAGGATTCAATTTCAAGCTCTCAAGAGGAAGAGGGAATGAAGTTCATGTGCCTATGACCATGTCCCACATGACTTGATTCTGTACAAGAAGTCTTTCCACGTCATTTTTGGTCCAAGAAGAGCTAGAGATAGAGTCCTAGAAGATCTAGACTCTGATTCGGATTATTGAGATAGCCCTGACTTCATATGTCTTTATCTCGAGCGTACAGACTCCGATTTGGGTGATCTGGGACTCTTTAAAAAGCTTATCTCGTGCTCTTTCCAACCTGTCCAACTCCAACTCCAAATTCCTTATGAGCAGACCACAACTGTCAAAACAATCCAAGACTGTCTCTGTAACAGATCCCTCTTCTCTTTATATACCCCTAGGATTCTCTCTTTAGTTTTTGGGTTTCATTGAGTTGTTTAGCTACTGCTACATTATCACATCTACAAGTCGTATAGGACTACCACTTTGTTTAGATGGCCAGTGGAATCCCAATACACTTTTTTCTGTCTCTTGTGCTGATTTAATACTCGCAATTTCAGATTGTAATTTATCATAGTTCTTGCTAGTTTTTCGGTTGCTTGCAGGAACTCGAACTTTGTTGTTAGGTTGATCGTGCCTACGGCAAGATCAATAACCATCAGATGTTAGTTTAGCGATTGCTAAGGCGTATCGTCGCTTATGGTATAGCCGGATCGTCAATGTCAAAACTCTACCAAACCGTTAGTTACCTTCATCTCATCGAAAGATCATGCCACCATCTCATCAAGTGGTATCAGAGCTCAAGTTGCTCGATGAGATTTATCGTTTTCGTAGTTAGATCTGTTTTTACCAATTACCTAGAAAAAGCGTACAAAAAATAGTAGACTTTTTCATTGGTCTAAGCTAGGATCAGCAACAATGACTAGTACTTTGAGCACTTATTCAACTCGTATTTGCTGAATTGATTTTTGCTCTTCCTTACTACCATATTGAAGCCAACCAAGCTCCACCTTCCTATACGTACTCTGTTCGGTCACCTTGGTAATCGCTATATTAATCTTTTGATCATCTTTGACACCGTCAAAGTTCGACAACCACTACAGCACGGTAAAAACTGGTAAGAGCTTGGTATTTACTACAAAATTATTGAGATTCCTTCCACCCCACACCCCACATTCTAGTAGTTGGTAGGAACATGTACTTATGATTTGTTTCCTTGTCTTCTACTAACAATAACAGGTTCTAGAGTAATCAGTTTTTGGGTTAGATCTATAATAGGAGATGTGCCATACCCTGAGGCGCGCGTTTCTTCATCACCACCATGGCAAGTACGAATACCTCCACGAAAGGTACCACAACGTGAAAAGGTACATGATCGTGTTGTTTCTATGTTAATATTTGAGGGTTGTGATAGGCTTGATTTTTATCTTGATTGGAAATTAGAACTCAATGAAATATTTGCTAGCCATATTTTTCCTAAGTATAAGCAAGTATGGGCTACTGTTAGTACATTCAATGATTTTGCTTCTATTTGGTGGGATGAATATTGTCGATTATACCCCGATTATATAACTTCTACTTTGGATGATTTAAAACTTGCAATGAGATACAAATTCGTACCATCCTCTTTTAAACGTAGGAAGCTTTGAAAGTTGTAACATTTAGAACAAGGTAGTAACACCATTGATGAGTACTATCTACACCTTCAATATTACTTATTTTGTTGTAATATCAATGAAAGTGAGGAAGCTACCATGAATAGATTTGTGAGAGGCTTAAACCGTGAAATTCAGGATATACTTGTGCATAAGGATTATCATTCTATCAATCGTTTGTTCTTCTCGCTTGTAAAGATGAACATGAGATAACGAGACGACTCCATGAGACTAGTAGGCGCATAGTACGCTTCTCCACAACAAGAGTCTTCAGACACTCCCTCCAGTGTTACGCCTACTACAACTACTTGCACCATTGCTGTAAATGTCCCACTGCTTCGAGTTTGTGACCTGTTGTCACCGCCGGTACCTACCACGCATGAGTTGAGCCTATAAGGTAATAATAAAGGAACCAATTCCCACACTTCACATGCCATCGATATTAGTCTTGATGAATTACACGCACCATGTGTTGTGTTGAATGAACTATCCTTGTACACTACACATGCTATGTTAGAGCAACCTAGAGTGGAACCAATTGTTCATTTTCTTTTGCCACAAGTTGAGAGTACTATGTGTGATGAATTACTTGATGATTCTTGTGAAAAAGAAGAGTTGTGTGATAATACTTCACTTATATTCATGCCACAACTAGTTGATAACCATGCTACTTATGTTTTCGAATCACAAGTTAGTGCTGAAATTAGTGTTCCATGTGCTGAAACTATTGATATTTCTCGTATGGAATTGCTTAGATATAATGACATTGTTTTCACAACATCACTTAACCAATGTTTTGAATCACATGAATTGCTTGATGACATCATTGAATGTGCCCCATATGACACCATTCATTTACCTAGTTATTTGGATGTATAAAGTGATGATACATATGAGGAAAATTTTGAAACTTCTAATTTGGAAGCTACGTGCCGTAATATTAGTGAAGTGCAATCTGTTATGGGCTATCCAAGTTGTAGTGTAAATGATATAGAAGATAATTTGAGTGCTCTATGTCCTGCAATTGTTTCTTTTACTAATTTGAGAGCACCAATTGTTTAGCCATGTGTAGAAAATGATAAAATATAATGACGTGTAAATACCATTAGTCATGATTTTGTATGTGTTATCCAACTTGTTAACCCTATGACTTTAACATATACTCTAGAAAAGGTTTCTGAACTTGTGAATTTACCATCTTAGAATTCCACCTACACTCCCGCTTATAGGATTAATTTAATTGGAGCTACTAGTAGTGTAGATGATGATATTTGTATACATGTGATTTGCGTCACTTGTACTGATTTGGTGGTTTTGAAACTTACTCATTTTGACAATGACCACCTGCAATTATTCATCTCATCATCTATGCAATGTCGCTCTTTGATTCAAAGGATTATGTTATATGCTGTAACAATTTATGACATAGGCAACGAATTATTGGTGAATAGGATTTGCATTCATATGATGGAATTTCTATTTTGAGAAAAGTTAATTTGACGTCAGTACTTCATCGTTTTGATATAACCTCCAATATAGGTGCTGAATTTATGACAAATAGCTCGCTATAGGATTGTTCCGATATTTGTGCATTGACTTGCTCTAACTTTCAGCATGATGTGGCTTCTTATTTAGGTACCACTAATGATTATTCACCTATGTTGGGATGGTTTAATGACAGGTATTGCACCACGGATTGTATGCATGAACACTTCACTTATACTCATAAAACAGATTGTATGAATGAACACTTTCACTACAAGAGAACTGAGATACTGTGACGAAAACGCTCATGACGGTGGTTGGAAACGTCACAGAAATATGTAATGTGTGACGTTTTATACGTAGCGTCACTGATTCTCACAAATCCGTGACGGACACAGAATAACCATCACGCATTAATCGAGAAAAACGTCACTAAATCTCCTCAGCTATTGGGTGCCGCCTGGCTACCAATTTCTGTGACGGTTTGATAATTTCTATGATGAACATAGTAGGGTCACAGAAGATTACAAATCGGTGACGTTCATATATTCGTCATGTAATATTTAGCGGTGGAAGCTGTCATCTCTTTATCACGGATTATTGATCAGTGGGACCTATGTGTCATTGATGCGAAGAAATAAGGGAAATTAGGAGACGCTGGTTAAAAATAAAAAATGGCCCGATAGGGAGTCGAACCCATGTCCTCCCCCGTGCGTGTGCAAAGGGTTACCAGTAGGCTAGTTCAAGTGATCTGTTCCATGTTCTTATAAGATAACCAATATGTATGGGACCTGCATGGCTGCATGTCAGTACGGCGGAAAAAAATCAGCGGAACCGGTGGTCGAACCTGTGACCTCCCGCGTACGTGAGCAAGGGCTTACCAGTAGGTTAGTGTTCGGTTGCTGAAGTATGTTGATTAATTTGGTTTGTTAACGCATCAGCAGTAAACGGTATATAAAAACAGCCGGCGGCGCAGATTACTTCTTTCTTCCCTGTTCGTTCGCTCCCGTTCGTTCGCCAATACAATCAGCCGGCGGCGCATCGCGACGGGGAGAGGCACGGCTCGGTATATACAATCAGCCGGCGGCGCAGGTTACTTCTTTCTTCCCCGTTTGTTCGCTCCCGTTCGTCAGTTCGCCAATACAATCAGCCGGCAGCGCGTCGCGACGGGGAGAGGCACGGCGGCGGTAGGCGAGGCAGGGCACAACGCCTTAGGTAAGGACCAGTTATGGCAGTTTAGTGCCACCTCACCCTTGCATCCTCCTTTTTCTGGTCGGATCCATCCGGCCACCGTGTCCCATGTCGCTGTACTGCGGCACCTCATCACAGCGCCTACCACGCCGCGCCACCGCGTCTCCCTCTTACCTCCGCTCTTCCTTTGCAGGGAATTTTCTGGTCGATGCCCGGGACGACGTCGCGCCCTCTCCAACCTGTCCCCAACCGGCCACCGCCCTGTCTCCAACCGTGTGAGGAGGTCGCCACCCCTGCCAAGGTAAATTTCTGTGCAAACCAGCGATTTGTTGATGCTGTTGTTTAACCGGTTGCATATGAGCACTATTGAAATTGCACCACCTCCGTGTTAGAGTTAATCTTGTCATAAATGTATCCATGCATGTTAGGTGTGTTAGTCATGCAATGTGTTGCATGCTACTGGTCAGTAAAGTTGCATGGATTTGTTAGTTGCATGGTGATCATGCGTGTGTAGGGGAGTTTGCATTTAGCTGGTCAATGCATGTGTGTGCATGACCGAGTACTTAGTAAGTTGGTGGCGTAATGTTGAGTGCATGCAGTTAGTAGAGGAGGCCAAGGTTGTTAGATGGCCGAGTCATATGCATGGATCATGGAGTGTTTTTCAGAATCTGTTAGCAATTAGTGCGTGAGTAAGCACTTGTAAAGTAAATGCGAAAAGGAAGCCGTGAGGGCACCAGGAAAAATGTAGCCACCGTGATCACCAAGGTGGAAGGTCTCACGGCAAGCCATTGCTCTTCTTCCTTGGTGCGTGTGTGTGTTGTGTGAGAGAGACAAGTGAGTTTGAGAGATAGAGAGAGGGTGCTGCGAGATGCAGCTCCAACACTCCGGTGTTAGCTCTGTAACTGCTTCCGGGAATGAGGGTGAATGCAATCAGAGTCCACAAGTTTGGTGGCCCAGAGGTAAGTGTTTTACCAAAAATCCTCTATGCACAAAAGTAATCCACAAGCTTGGTGAATTGCTGCTATGATTTATAGCATAGAAGGACTTATGGTTTTTATATATATATATCTGTGTATATATAGCACATGCACAAGCTACAGCCGTTACAAACCAAACCTATATGCTGTAGCTTAGGAAAGCAATTTGATGAAGGTTTTGTATAACTAAATTCATTGCCTCATTAGATATATTTTTTTCAATCTTGAAAGGATTAAATTTGTGCTGGTTTTGTTGTTTCAGTTTACTAGTGAGCTCACTAGTTGTGTTAGTAATAGATTTTGCTTCAATGCTGATATTTTGTAAGCATAATTTGCTCACAGGTAAATTCTTTTGTTCTAGGGGAATGGATCGAAGTTGGATACAAGGAACTCGTTTCACACCATCGTACTTGAAAGGAGTTGATGAGTTTATGGGCTTTGTTCGCCAAAATTTCAGAGAAAATCAAGACATATTATGCCCATGTAGGGACTGCCTTAATCTGCAACACCGCAGCCAGCCTGAAGTAGAGGAGCACATACTATGCAATGGTATGTCCGTTACATATACAAGGTGGGTCTTTCATGGTGAAGCGTTGAGTGATGATGAAGGTGATAATACGGAGGGTGATGCATATCAATCTGATGACGATGACTTTGATGAAGACAATGGAGGTGATGTTCCATATATGGTAGATGATCTATACATGTCTGGAAGGCAAGGCAAGGATAAGCCTAACCTCTTTTCGAAGCTAATGGATGAAGCCAAGAAAGATCTTTATGAAGGATGCATCGATTTTACACGGTTGTCGTTCATTATTAAGCTCCTCCATATCAAATCATACAACCGGATTACAAATAGAGCATTTAATTAGTTTGTTGAGCTGATCAATGCGGCGTTTCCATATGCTGATATACCAAAATCATACACCGAAGCTAAGAATGTTCTTCGTGAAGTTGGGCTTGGTTATGAGACAATTCATGTTTGCAAGTTTGACTGTGCACTGTTTTGGGGGGACCATGCCAAGAAGACGCATTGTCCTGAGTGCGGGACATCAAGATGGAAAGACGAGGTAGGGAGGAAAAAGGTACCTCACAAGGTACTTAGGTACTTTCCTATAATCCCAAGGCTTCAAAGATTTTTTGTGTCAAAGGAACAATCAGCAGATGCAAAGTGGCATAAGGAGAAGAGGGTTGCTGAGGCAAATGTTATGAGACACCCTGCTGATGGTGAAGCATGGAAGCACTTTGGCACTGAGTTTGATTGGTTTGCTAAGGATGCTCGTAACATAAAGCTTGGTATTGCCACGGATGGATTCAATCCTTTTGGAAACATGACTAGTTCATATAGTATGTGGCCTGTTTTTGTCATCCCATACAACTTCCCTCCCTGGATGTGCATGGACCAATCCAATTTCATGATGTCTTTGCTTATTCCTGGCAAAAGAGCACCTGGAAAGGAGTTCCATGTATTTATGCAACCGCTGATTGCAGATATGATGAAGCTTTGGGAAACTGGTGTTGAAACATATGATGCATTGACGGGGGAACCATTTACTTTGCATGCTGCATTCTTGTGGTCGATTCATGATTACCCTGGACTGGCCACTTTATCAGGACGTAGCACTAGAGGTTATCATGCATGTGTGCATTGTGATGTCGACCCTTGCTCTGAGTCCCTAAAAAACAAAATTGGGTATGTTGGGCATCGAAGATTTTTGCCTACTAATCATCCTTATAGAAGAAGCAAAGTTTTCAATGGATTGACTGAGAATAGAGGGAAACCTCGGAAGCTCACAAATAAAGAAGTGTTGGACAGGTTAGAAAAACTTGAATTCAAACCAGGCAAGTATCCAGGAAATAAGAGGAAGCGCCCTGAGAAAGGCGAACCAAACTGGAGTCAGAAGGTGAGCTTATATGATCTGCCATACTGGTCACACCTGAAATTAGCATACAACCTTGATGTAATGCACATTGAGAAGAACATATGTGAGAATATACTTGGGGTTCTACTAGAGTCTGATGGAAAGAATAAGGATACGGTAAGTGCAAGAGTAGATCTGCAACAGTTAGGAATCAGGAAAGACCTGCATATGAAACCTGATGGAAAGGGTGGATTTACGAAGCCAAAAGCAGAGTATAATCTTAAGAAGGAAAACAAGAAAAAATTCTGCGAGTATCTGGCTAATGTGAAATTCCCAGATGGTTATGCTAGTAATCTAGCAAGATGTGTGGATCTTGAAACATGTAAAGTGCATGGGTTGAAGACCCATGACTGTCACATACTTCTGCAGCAAGTCATACCAGCTGCGCTAAGAGGAGTTGTGAGAGATGATATATATGAGGCCATTGCTGAATTGGGTAATTTTTTCAGGCAGTTGTGCTCAAAAACTCTTAGACTTGATGTGCTTCATCGGATGAAGGATGATATCCCTTTAATTCTGTGCAAGCTTGAGAAGATTTTTCCACCTGCCTTCTTTGATGTAATGGTTCATTTAGCTGTTCACCTACCTGAAGAGGCAATTCTGAGGGGGCCCGTGCATTATGGCTGGATGTATCCAGTGGAAAGAAGGCTTGGATACCTAAAGGGAACTGTTCGTAATAGAGCAAAGCCAGAAGGGTCAATTGCAGAGGCCTATGTCGTGGATGAGTGCTTGACCTTTTGCTCTAGATATTTGACTAATATTGAGACAAGATTTAACAAAGGAGATAGGAACAAGGATGGGAAGCGGAGTGTTTCTCCTGATGAGTTGGAAGTTTTGTCAATTGCTGCAAAAGGTTTTGGGTCATCCAAACTCCATTACTATCCAAGTGAGTACGACCAAATGGTTTGGTATGTTCTTAACAATTGTCCTGAAGTTGAGGGTTTCATGGAGTAAGTTCCCTTTTCATCATTACTAATAGTATGTGATTGGCTCTAAGAGAAAATGAATGTTGATGTCATAATTTTGCTTGTGTTGTTGTAGGATTTGTCGGGAAGAATTACGAAGGAAAGGTGACATTAACATTGAGCAGACACTTAAGAAAGAATTCCCTAGATGGTTTGCGAAGCATGTAAGCTATATTTGTTTATGTTTTTGTTATGTCAATCTTGTATTATTTTTAATTTAAATATCCTGACCATGTAATTAATGTGTGCACATCTTGTGAAAGGTACATACTTTAGGTTAGCAACATGTTTCGGAGGATTTGTACTCACTAGCATGTGGGCCAGACAAGCGTTTAGTGGTATACTCTGCCTGCAATGTGAATGGTGTTCGCTATCACACCTTGGATCGTGAGAAGAAGAGAAGAACTCAAAATTCAGGCATCATGGCGACGGCAAATGTCAATAGTGTAGAGACTAAGTACTATGGTGTTCTGAGAGAAGTTCTTGAGTTACGCTACCCTAAAAACAAGCATGGAGATAGGTCGATCTTTTTGTTTCGTTGTGATTGGTTTGATCTCCAAGGCAAGACGACGGGTATGAGAGATGATGGGTACTTCAAAAGTCTTAATGTTAAGGCGCTTCGATACAAGAATGATCCCTTCATCTTGGCTTCTCAAGCAGAACAAGTGTTTTACATGGAGGACACAAGGAATGGAAAAGACTGGAAAGTGGTGCAGACTTTCAGTCATAGACATTTGTACGATGTTCCCGAATTGGAGACTGGTGAGCTCAATGCTACAGATGCATACCAGGATGAAATGACCTCGGCATCTTCCACTGTGAAGGACATTGATTTGTTGTTGGACACTTATGGCCGTGATGATGAAGAAGACACACCTGTTGATGCTAGAATTGTTCACGACCTTATGAAGAATGGCAACAAGTATGATGAAGATAGTGGTACTGACGAAGATGAACAGGAAGATGACGCATTGAGTGAGAATGAGCATTCAAGTGATGATGATGAGTAGATAGTTTTCAATGAGCCTGATGGTTCTCAGGTCCAACCATTGCATTCGGAGGTCTTCATCAGATTTTAGCTTGAAATTAGCAACAGTGTTGTAGTTCAATTGCTTCTTCTAAATTGTTACATCTATAGCTGTTAGGCAACAGACATGAAAAACAAATCTGCAAGATATACAAATTTTGGTATAACATATTCGCAAATTTGTATTTCAAATATTCTGCCAAGATGGTTGAGGTGTGAGCTACCTGATCTGCTTCTTCTCCTCTTCTACTATCACCCTGTTCCCCCTGAAACAACCTGATGATTTGCCTAATAAGCCATCTCTTTGGAGTTAGCTTATGTATAAACTGCTGTTGGAAAATCATGTATATGAAACAAAAATCCATAGGAACAGACTGACTCCATTTTCTGAGCTACAAGCTATCTGTAAGATACTATGTAGAAAACTGATTTCTAATCCTGGATGGCAGATTGATTTGTCTGTACATTTGAATCGGTAAGTTACTGTCTGATATCAGATACCTTAGTGTTGTCTGCTTGATTTGAGCTCCCTTGGTAGTTTGAAAATAACTTATTAGCTTATTTTCTTTTTGGGCTTGGAGATGACGGGAAATTTGTACCAAAGTACGAATTTTTGTTTTATGTGGAGATTCCTTCCTGCTGTTATCAAATGCGTGTGAACCCTGAGGTAAATGGCTAATTCTTCTACCTCTCACTTTTTTACCAATGTATTCAGTTGTATGATCTGCCTGTGTTATCTTTCAGGTTATTGTGATACAGTTACTATAACAGATCAAAACTAATGTTGTCTTCGTGTGGAAGAAGAATTGCAGATGGTGGGAGTGAGCTTCACCCAATACTATCAACAATGATTTTTCAGGCGATTGTCGATTTGAGATGGTGCACTGATGATATCTGTGCAATGACTAGCTATCTAGGAAGAGGCTATCTAGCTGAAATGCTGGGAAAATATTTTTGGCACACCGGTGTTGGTGTACCATGCTTAAAGATATTATCCCCGACATTTGGAGTCCAAGAGTTCAACAGCTGCGCTAAATGAAAGCGACCTCCCTAATTCAATTCATGATCCAAACATAAATGAAAAAAAAATACATGCTTGGTTTACATTCCTAAATTGGATCGGTGTAGAAACAATGAGCTCCTCTCACTATTTGTTACAATGAGCTAACTTGAAAATGTTCTTTTTCCTTGAGCCCCGAAAATTAAGAACAGTTAATAATTTAAGAAGAAAACTGGTCAGACCAAACTAAGTCTACGGAAATATATTAAGGGACCGTCTAATGCTCAGGTGACTGAATTTTTTTTAAATCTCAGTTGATTGTTTTGGGCCGTTGGATCTAGATCCAACGGCCATCGTCTTGTCTTCAACCTCAGTTCGTCTTCCACCTCCCGATGGCTGCCGCGCTCTCTCTCCCGACGCTTTGTCCGGCGGCCGCCGCCGCCGGCTCAGGCCTCTCCTCTAAACCCCAGTGGCCGGCGGTGATTCTGGCTCGCATCCGCACCCCCCACCCTAACCCTAACCCGGCGGCCCCCGGTGATTCCGCCTCGCCTCCGCACGGCGCCGCCGCTCCGCGTCGTCGCCGGGCTCCGGCTCGGCGACCCTAATCTCGCGGCGCCGGTGACTCCGCCTCGCCTCCGCACGGCGCCGCTGCTCCGCGTCGTCGCCAGGCTCTAGCTCGGCGACCCTAACTCGTCGGCGCGTGCTCGCCCTCGCTGTCGCCGCCGCTCGGCAAATCGACTGAGATTTGCAAAAATTTCAGTTGCCTGAGAAATAGCCAACGCGATATATTAAATGAAATAACCTAGGGAAACATGCCGAAAGAGAATGGGTGAAATAAAAGGATTTCAGAACTGAGAGCTATGGTGATTTCTCAAAATCCTACGTGCATTACAATATTTCATAGAACTTGAAAGGCCAGGTACCAAGTTTGATGGTACAATAACAGTGAGCAAAACTGTAATATTGTTTATGCATCATCAATTCTGGTTTGCTCTTTGATGCTTTCACTCTGTAACACTAGTTTTAAACATCGTAGATTTGTTATTAGATATTGAAGAAAACTCCACTTTTCAACTGTGAACTCTAAAACCATTTGAATTGCAACCTCGAACTACTGAAACAGTCCACTAAAAAACTTTTCCCTCCACTCAAAAACAAATTTCCCTCCAATTTTAATTTTTTTTACTGCATCCTCTCTGTGTCCCCACCCGTCAGACACCCAGGTAAATAATTCTCTCTTTTTTTAAGCCGATTCCACCCATTTCCCTCCCTTTCGATCCCCAACTGCCCCACGACTGCATCCAGCGGAGGAGCCCGTCGGGTGCTATCCACCGCCGGCGCGCACCATCCCTTTAGCCGCCGCCGCCACCTACAGCTTCACCCCCACGCGGCCTCTGCCAGATGCCGCTCGCGCGCTCTCCGCAAGGACCGACCACGACGACTGCATCCACACACGGCCGAGCCGGCGAGCAAGCCCCCACACACGGGCGCACGGGCGCACGGCACGGATCCGAGAGAGAGACGGAGAGTCGGAGACTCCCGCCGCCGCCTCCCGCCGCCTCGGAGACTCCCGCCGCCGCCTCCCGCCGCCTCGGAGACTCCCGCCGCCGCCAGAGATATAGAAAGAACAAATCTCCCGAGGCCACCCAAGTCCTCGACAGAGTGAACAGGTGGGCCAAATCCGAGCTGTGAAATGAGGCATCGAGGAATGCTGATTAGAGAGATTAATGATTACCCTGTATTGATCATCAAGTGCATTGACTCGTTATGTTGCTTTTTTTTTGTTCTCTGTTCCTTTTGGCAGCCTGGCCGCACTCTAAGTCCAAGGAGATGGAAGCTGCTGTTCAATGAGGAAGGCTGCCCTGGAATGATCAGAAGAGTACAACGTGGGGTGAGCTATATTTTTCTCCAGATTCATGACCAATAGCCTAGTTCAGTGACATGTGTCGACCTTTTAGTATCAAGTGATGCAATCTTGAAGCTTTTGTGTTTTCTCACCAGATTGAGTTTATCCATGGATGCAATTGCATGGCTAAAAATGTACTTCCTCCGTCCGGAAATGTAAGGCCCCTTTGTTTTGTTCTAAGTCAATGTTTTTTAAGTTTGACCGAGTTTATATTAAAAATTATCAACATCTACGATATTAAATTAGTGTCATTATATTTATCATGAAATATGTTTTCATAGTGAATTTATTTGATAGTGTAGATGTTGATATTTTTTAATATAAACTCAGTCAAACTTAAAACACATTGACTTATGACAAAACAAAGGAGCCTTACATTTCCGGACGGAGGGAGTATCTCTTTATGCTGAAACATCTACCTCACCTAAGCATATCGTTATACTTGATAAGCACTTTATGAAGGGATTGTTGTTCTACTATTACGTAATGGCGATGTTGCTCAGCTAAGGTAGTAACTTAGTGAGTTGAGCAAGACTGTCTGAGCCCTATTGATTGTATAGTGTTTTTGTAAGCTGTACATCCAGGAAAGTGATTGGAATAAATAGAGCTTCTGATATGTTATAGTTTGTGTTAACAATAATTTAATCATTGTAACTCTGGCTGAACCTTACCTGCTTCATGGTCTGTTAGGTTGAAGAGTTGACCATGTATTATCAGCATGTATATTTCCTGTTAATCACAATCTCTTGTTAACAATATTGTTGTTGCATGCATGAATTTATTGTGTTCTGTAGATTTGTTTTCCTATATTCGATGGATGATTAAAAGCAATTGCATCTGTAGCTACTTTTTAGCAGTACTATCAAATAGCTTTGCTAACAGGAAATCATTTGTCCGACCAAATCCGTAGTTTATTCTGACAATTGGAATCACAGATATATGTTAGTGTTTTAACTATGCAAGGGTTAGGATCGCCAATGAAATGTTTAGTAGTTTCTTTACATTGTTATATCTGCAATGTGTTTGATCTGATTGTCCTTTTACTCATGTAGCGGACTGAAACTATCAATAATTACCATTATTAGCCCCCAAGTACCTTTTTCTTTGTCCCCTCTCCTTTATCCCCATTTCATGATTGAGAGGGAGTAACGTTTTCATTCTTTACAGCTTGTTGCCACTTTAATTATGCAAGTACTGAGGACTCAGATTGAGTTAAATGACAATTCTACAAAGAGCAGCTTAGTGATAATGCACTGGAAAGTAAAAGTGGCTTCAGATTTATTCTGTCCAGGCCAATTTGGTTTGATGCATCAAGCAGCCCAATGTTAGCTGCCTTGAATAAATATTACCCCAGTTTGAAAGCAATTGTCAGGCCATCAATCTTCTGTGGATCAAGTTATCAAACTCAAAGTTCAGCTTTGTTTCATCACCTGACTTTACTCCTTTCCCTAGCTGCATTTCCTTTTATCACATAAAATTTGATTAGTTTCCACAGTTAACTTAAGCATCCCACTTTTTGTCTTTTTGCATGATCTCTCCACCTGATCCTTCCACCAAGATTCTTGCTCCTCCTTTCGTTGCACACCTACTTTCTCCAATCGCCACAATGATAGAAAGCTATTATGATCAGTCACAAGAAATACCTTTTGTGTCCTGTACCATAAATGAAATTTCATGTGTGGAATTTGATATTGGCAATTCTAACAGAGAACAAAATCCCCAGATTTCTGATTGTGGTTTCAGGGGTGATTTTTGTTTTCAAAACCTCTATTGGCATTAGTTCTTTCTGAGACCTTAATGCTCTTCACATAGATGGTCAGACATTCATTTGCTTGTAGCTTATATGTCCAAGTTGCAACTAGGCCTCTGATATGTTGCTAGTCTCTAGGTCTCCGCTTCTATTGGTCTGTGATTGTTTCATATCTATATTTATGGTTATTTTTTGAATCGAATGTTTGTTAATTTGTTCAAAGCTCATCTGGTGTTCTGGTTATAAGTAGTTCTGTTCTGAATTTGCTCTGAATTCAGCAAATCAGCTCTGTTCTGTTCTGAATTTGCTCTGAATTTGCTCTGAATTTGTTCTGTTCCCTCAATTTCTGTTCTGAATTTGCTTGCTTAAATCAGCAAATCAGTGTGCATCCTGAATTTGCATTCTAAGTTTCAAGTAGAATTCATTTAGCAATTCATTTCATTCAACTCTCTATCATCTTTTTCAGCTTCAGGTACTAAAATCATGCCGCCAAGACGGGTGCATGAGAAGGAAAAGATGGCATCGCTTGAGGAGGAATGGAAACGCAAGGCTGCAGCGTATTTGAAGATAAGGAATGACTGCATTGCGAAACGCAAGGCTGAGGAGAGGAGGCCTCTTCAGGACATACACAGATTAGCTCGTAGCCTTGTGTACCCTGGTGCCTCTAATGCGCAACCGACGAACAATGAACGAGTTGCCGATGATCGCAGTGACTCCGAGTATGTGCCAAATGTTGAAGAGGAGGCCGCTGCAGCGGAAGAGGCTTCGAGAGATAAAGAGGAGGCCACTCTTGCTATGTCCAAAACAAGGGTAATATATTGTAGCAACTTGCATCTTAAATAATGCCATCCTTTTCAACTTGTTCATATAATGTGTACATCATTGTTGATGTAATGACTTTAATTCCAGCTTGCTCATATCATGTGTATATCACTGTGCACTCTTAAGTATCACAAATAATGGACTAATCACCTGAAGATTGATTCACATTTTCTGTCCCTCCACTATTTTACTCTACTACTAATTAATCTAGATGATGATTTCTCTGTTCACTGTCTTCCTATTTCAACTAGTGAGTCAATGTTGATTCACTGCCTTGTTTTTCTCTACTTGTTTGAACCAGGCAGCTGAAGCTTCTACAAAGCCAAACCACAAAAAGCGTGATAGATCCACAAGCAATGCACCTGCTGCCTCAAGAACAACAAGATCTAGAGCTACCACAGCAACTGAGTCAGCTGAAGCTACAAACCGTCAAGAACAGTCTACACCAAATCCAACAAACACAGTACAAGCTAGAGATGAGACGGAACAGAGAGCACCTAATCTAACAAACACCTCACCTCACCTAACTTCTAAGGATAGCAACTCACCTGATCCCAATTCAGAGATGCATGATGCCAATTCAGAGATGCAAGTTTCTCAAGACATGACAAACACATCCGGCCAATTTGATAACAGGATTGCAGTGGAAGGCCAAGGTATATGCAGCATCATCTCTTCACACTCTGTACTGTCCACTTGCAATTGTAACTTTCCAATTAATCTATACCTTCTAATGTAGATGCATTAGTATGCTCCACTGGTCCAACTAATCGACGACCGTCAAGGAGAGGTCGTCGACGTAGACCAACCATGGGGCATGGACTTCAGGATTACGCAAGCAGAAATGGAGGGAGGAAGATGCGTATTGATTTTTCAGTGGGGAAAGTGAGGCCTACAAACCCAGTCCAAGCAGCCAAGCTTTCTTCTGAGTGTGGTATTCACATCCGCAACAAGATGATGCATGTTGCAACGCACTGGAATGACTACAGCAAAAAAGAACTAGAGCATGTTATTCCTCTTGCTATTCATGGTGTTGTGGTAAGACAGTTTCCTTAATTTTCATTCCTTTGTTCACATGTTGCCTTGTCAATTTGGTGAAGTATCCTATCATTCGTTATTTTCAGAATAACTTTGACATGGATGAGGATGATGAGGTTGCGAAAGGTGTATGCACAAAAATAATCCAAAAGGGTGTTCGACAGCAATGCTACAGGTTAAAGAGGGATTTCTTCAATGGTTGTACTATTGAGCAAGCGTTATCCCGTAAACCACCCAACATTACTGAAGAAAATTGGATAAGTCTTGTCAACAAATGGTCTGATGAAAAAAACAAGGTTTGTAACATAATATGCAACCAGCAACAGTTTTCGCATTCACATCTACTAGTACCAAATGTCAATACTCATATTCAGCGGCTCCATATAGGAAACATGTGAAAAGAACAAGAAGAACCGAGAAGCTGTCAGGCATCACCAAAAAACTGGCTCTAGGTGTTATGTTTCCCATTTCAGCCAACTTGTAAGTATTCCAGATACCTCGCTTCTAGTCCTTTGTCTATCACATCTGGTCATTATATATGGAATACTAATGTTACAATTCAATTTATCTTGTAGAAAAAAGACAAGTACAACAATCAGGACCCTAGTCCCATTGATTTTTTCAAAGACACCCATACCAACACGAAGACTGGCTGCATGAGCGAGCCAGCAATGTCAGCTTATGTAAGATTTCTTCCTCTACTGTTGCGCACTCAAAATAGATTCTCATATTGATCAATTGTACTCCGACATATGAACTTTGTCTTTCTTGAGTGTCCATGCTTTCCTTTCTTGTGCAGACTGCTATGGAAGAGAAAAGAAGGGAAACACAATCAGAAGGTGAGGAGCCAGTGTCTGATACACTGATTGTGGCTGAAGTCCTAAAGGAAAAAAGCGCCCATAGCACCTTCCTTTCCAGCATGGGGTATGCATCAAGATCCGGGAGGTCTGGGAGCTCTGCTTCATCAGCACGCATCCGAGAGCTAGAAGAAAGAATTGAACAGAAGGAGAGAGAGGCAAGAGATGCAAATGATAGGTACTTCTGCTGTTTTTATTTCTGTTGGCAGCCTGGTGCAGTGAGTTTCAAATAGAGATCTGGGTTGGTTATGTCCATAATTTCAATCAAGTCTCCAAATAGAAGTTGTAGAATATATTTCAAGCTTTCTATAGAGTACTTGTGTGCACATATTGGCTGGACAATTTGTGTCCAGCGGTCAGTTTAGTTCTACTGTCCAGAAGTTCATCTTTCTGCATGCAGTGATTTCGTGTGCCACTTTAGGCTCAGTTAGAGTTCGAATTAATTTACGGGTTCAACATGAAAGTTGTGGAGGGTGTCTTGTAGATTCTAAAATACCTACTGTTTGTTAGATTCCGTGTCATATATTAATTCCTATGAAAAGATTAAAAGATAAATGTTTCTGTTGGCAGCCTGGTGCAGTGAGTTTCAAATAGAGATTTGGGTTGGTTATGTCCATAATTTCAAGCAAGTCTCCAAATAGAAGTTGTAGAATATATTTCAAGCTTTCTATAGAGTACTTGTGTGTGCATATTGGTTGGACGGTTTTTGTCCAGCGGTCAGTTTAGTTCTACTGTCCAGAAGTTCATCTTTCTGCATGCAGTGACTTCGTGTGCCACTTTAGGCTCAGTTAGATTTCGAATTAATTTACGGGTTCAACATGAAAGTTGTGGAGGGTGTCTTGTAGATTCTAAAACACCTACTATTTGTTAGATTCCATGTCATATATTAATTCCTATGAAAAGATTAAAAGATCTGTCCTGTTTTGGACAGAAATACCATCATCCTTTGTATTGAGCGATGCAACTTGATAATTCCTTGACTTTGTCAACATTGAATATGTGAGAAATATAGTGTTGTTTTTCAAAGATAAATTGTTTATATGGTCGAGCTCTGATTGTGCTGACCTAGACATTTAATATTATACTTCTCTATTTTAGAGTCATAATTTAACAGATTGTAAGCTTCTTGGGGGTACTCTTGTACCTGCTGTCTTGTCTGTTTTCATCTAATGAAAATGCAACACTGCTGCATTTCGTTGATTTATAGGTACCAGCAGGAGTTAGCCGCGAGACTTGAAGCACAAGAGGGAGCACTTGAAGAGATGAAGAGGAAGCAGCAAGAAGAATTGGAAGCTGTGAAGAAGAGCCAGCAAGACAAGATTGAAGCCTGGGAAAAGAAGCAACAGGAAATGGATAACCTGATTGTTTATCTCTTAAGGGCTCAAGCAACTCAGCAGTCCCAGTCCAAACCTGATGGTGAATGAAGGTCATCCTTTTGTGATGGTGGGATTGTTGCTGAATCATACATTGCAATCTTCAGGAGAACAATCTTGTGGTCTTTAGTTATGTAAATATTGCTTTGCAACTTATCTATTGTCGTGAATGTCAAACTTGGTGAATCAGTAGTACTTTTAGTGTCATTTCTATTTTGAGGATGATTTGGATGAGACATTGAATTTATAATATGATTTGTCTTTGATTTCAATGTAGAATGTGATTTGTCTTTGATTATATAATGTGATGTGATGTGAATTGAATATATACTGTGATATGCATTTGAATTAAATTTGATTTGACAATTCATCGTAATTTAAATTCGAAATAAATTAAATATTCCCTGATGACGTCATCTTAATCAGTGACGAAACTAGTGACACTTGTTTAATCAGCGTCATCTTTATTTATGACAAAAATTGTGACGTTTTCTAGTAGTGGGACGGTCTGCCCGGTGCTGACGTGGCATCAAATCTGTGACGTTGCGTCGTCACTGAATATGGTAGACTATGACATATTTTGCTACTTAAATGTGACGTTTATCGGCCGTCACAGAAACACCAAATCGGTGACGATGCAGAAAACGTCACCGAAGGTCCTATATTCAGTGACGTTTTTTCCGCGCGCCGTCACTGGGAGTAATCTGTGACGGGGATTCCGTGACGATGCTAGTGACGCCCAAAAAATGTCACAAAGAGGTATTCTATGACGTTTTTGGCTTTTCCGTGACATTTTTTGGCTCGTCACAGTAGGTCCGATCTCTTGTAGTGTTTACTTATACTTGCAAATTGAGTTACAATACTTGTAGGAATTATAAGAATGATGTATCTCTAAGCATGTATCTAAGATTTGCCAAGATGAATCATAGTTGTGATCATGGTTTCGATATAATTGCTAACCAAGAAAAGCTAATCATGATAGATAGATACATATATGTTACGTACATGCTTTCTTTGCTCTTTAGTGGCTTTCAGATTATGCAAAGCCGAGGAAGGCTTTGTTTTGAAGGAGGTGAGGATGATGTGGATATGACCGCATGGATGCACCCGCTGCCACCTCTACTTCCACTTCCTCAACTAAGTCCGCTGCTAAAGCTACAAAAAATAAAAGAAGGTTTGTCAAGATCTTCAAGAATATGCGAGGATTCAAGTTCAAGCTCTCAAGAGGAAGAGGGAATGAAGTTCATGTGGCTATAACCATGTCCCACATGAATCGGTGTTGTACAAGAAGTCTTCTCACGTCACTTTTGGTCCAATAAGAGCTAGAGATAAAGTCCCAAAAGATCTAGATTCTGATTCGGATTATTGAGACAACCCTGAATTCAAACATCTTTATTTCGAGCATACAGACTCCGATTTGGGTGATCTTGGACATTTTAGAAAGCTTATCTCATGCTCTTTCCAACCTATCCAACCCCATCTCCAAATTTCATACGAGCTGACCGCAACTACCAAAACTATTTGAGACTGTCTCTGTAATAGATTGCCTCTTCTCTTTATATATCCCCTAGGATTCTCTCTTTAGTTTTTGGGTTTCATTGAGTTGTTTAGCTATTGCTACATTATCACATCTACACGTCGTATAGGACTACCGCTTTGTTTAGATTGCCAGTGCAATCTCAATACACTTTCTTCTGTCTCTTGTACCAATTTAATACTCGCAATTTCATATTGCAATTTATCATAGTTCTTGCTGGTTTTTCGGTTGCTTGCAGGAACTCAAACTTTGTTGTTCAGGTTAATCGTGCCTTTGGCAAGGTCAATAACCACCAGAGGTTGGTTTAGCGATTGCTAAGGCGTATCGTCGCGTACGATATAGTCGGATCCTCAAGGTCAAACTCCACCAAACCGTTAGTTAACTTCGTCTCATCGAAAGATCGGGCCACTGTCTCATCCGTAGGAGAAGAGAATGGAAGAGAACAAGGGGAAGGAGGAGAAGGAGAAAGAAGATGGAAGAAGAAGAAGAAGGGGAAGGATGGCACGGTGGCGGCGGCTTGGAGGGAGGGTGAGATGAGACACAAAGAGAGCATGCGTTGGTGTGGATTTTATTGTTTACTTTTTTAGAAATTGAATTGGATTAGGAAATAAGTGAAATTCAATAGCTTATATTGATCGAACTCTCTAAAATTCATTTGGAGTTTGATTTGAATAAACTTATAGTCTATCTTGATCGATTCGATGAGATGAACACAATCACGATCTCGAATCTTCCATTCAATACATGGTTTAAAAAGTCAAAATTTTCCCTTCATGTCGGGTTTTGAGTCAACCTCGATTTTTAATAACTCTGATATTTCTTGAATTAATTCTGGAGTGCTATAGCTGGAGGCACTCAAAACGTGGCGAGGCGCTGGGAAACATGGCGGAGATCCACCAAAATTAGAGAAGGCGTGTACATAAAGTTAGAGTGACGGGGATTGGATCAGGATGACGGTAGAGTGAAGAAACGACAAAGTCAAAGGCAAAGCTGAGTGGACGACAAAGTGAGAGGAAATGAGAACCATAAGTAATCGCCAAAGAGGGAGAGAAGTTAGAGAAAGACGCTAGTGATTGTTGCGAAAAACCACACGCGCGTCATTTTTAATGTACATGTTCACAAAATAAAGCGACTCTTTTATCAATATATTTAGATATCTATGTTTTGTCCCATTGTAATACACAGGTATCTTATTAACCCTAACACAAAACTCCAAAAAAATAAATTAAGTTAAAAAGGTAACTTGTAAAGCGTTCTATCTCTTACGAAGTGCACGTACACGCGCTCTCTCTCTCCTCCTTAAAAGGGAGTTTTGACGATATGAGCACAATCGGTGTGAATATGGATGAATATGATTCGTACTATATTGGTGAGCCATATATTTTTCCGGAAATCATAGTCCAACACTGATACTGCTAGATACGAATACTAATATGGATGGTATCAGTCACCGGTATACAGCGAGTCATCTATATACAGTCTCTATACTAAATATTTAACTCATATTATGTGAAAATAGAAACCGTGTATTTTTCGTATGTAAAGATAAATCAATTAATACAAATGTCCAAGATGTAACTACGTTAGCAATTAAACAAGCAAATTTAATGCATAGACCTAGAACTTGAGAGAATTTTTTAGATTTTAATTAACTATTACCTCCGTTCGAAAATAGGTGATGTTTTAAAAGTGAGCAGTCAAATCTTTTAAACTTTGTCTACTAGTAGGTTAAAAGTTATTTAGATTGGTGAAGTATATCATTAGATTTCTAATGAAAAATAATTTTGAAATATAAATTTTTATAATTTTTTGCTAGCATATACATATAAAAAATAATGGTCAAAGATACATATTAGAGATAATATCAATGTCTAAAACGACAGCTATTACAAACAGAGGGTGTAAAGGTTAATTGGATTTTTCTATAAATCAAGAGAATTCTATATAATTTATTTAAACTCCAATTGAAAGTTGTAAACATTTTATTTTGTTGGCATGTTCTACTTTATATCTCTGAACTTTATTAGTTTTTTAGAGTCCATTTGGTATTTTTTTTATAACGTGGCAACGGACTAATGTAATTTGCACAGCTACAGTTTCCAAAACCAAAACACAGAGTTTATAAACCTCCCTTGCAACTATTAGAAGACCATGGGACTTGCCAGCAGATGACATATTCCAAGTTCAAGCCCCGAGTGGATTTTGCAGGCTCTTGCGAATATAAGTGACATCCAGCGTACGCATGGTGCTAATGTTTTTATAGCGGATTTGGCATGTTCATAATAAGATTACCCATGATAAGCCTGCAGTCCCTATTGAAGCCTTCAGACGTTTTCTTAATAGCTATGTGGAGTCTCTCCTCTCAATCAGTCAATTCTCGGACATGGATCCTACTAAAGATAAGCAAGTTATACATTATTCTTCCCAAATGGCTCAGATACGTATGCATGCAGGACCATCGCAGGTGGAACGGCTAAGCTGGATACCCCCGTCCCTGGGATGGGCGAAGCTCAATGTTGATGGATCTTTTGCAGCTGAAGATGGAGCTGCCGATACAGGAATGGTGCTTCGAGATCGATCATGCGGGGGGCGATCCTGTATGCGGCGTGCCGACCCTGAGGACTTGCACAAGTGCACTTGATGCGGAGCTAGTGGCATGCAGGGAGGGACTCGCGCTGGTGCTCCAGTGGACAAATATGCCGATTCTGTTAGAATCTAACTGTGCAGAAGCAATATCAATGATATCGTCAATACGGCGAAATAGAGGTTAAAATTCTATGTATCTCTAGAGATCAGAATATGGTTAGCCATGAACTTGTTGTGTTAGACCGAATTAATTATCGAACTGCTTGCTGGCTAGGCAGTGTCCCGGATGAACTTGGCCAAGTCTTTGGCGCTGAGTGTAAGCATATTGCTGATTATATATTTTCTCTTTCCCCCGAGAAAAAAATATTAGAAGACCATTGTAACTATACAAAAGTATATTTTCTATTCCAAAAGGATAAATAGGGAGAGTAGAGACAGCAGAGTGGGCGCTTTGCCGCTCACGGCCTTGCCTACATCGGCGTTACCGCCGCCGAGGCGCTTTCCTTTCCCGGATACCTCAGATTGGGAGCATTGCCCCCCTGATTTCCTTGCCATTCCCGGTCGCTGCTGCTTCCGATTTCCTTACCGCGCCTTAACTGTCGTACACCACCAGCGCTGCAGAATCGTCGCCGGCCTTGGTTGATCTATGCAATCACGCCGAGCCCACTAGTCACAACTTTGGACATCGCCGCTCAACAAAATGTGCACGGACAGCTATTGCTCGGTGCCTCCGCCCACACGGCCACACTCCAAGTCCATAGAAGTTCTCCTTCGTCTTGCTCGGACGCTCGCTCCGTTGTCTTCTCCAATAGCGCCGCCAAGATGAGGGGGTTACTGCTAGGTCCACCTTGTCAGAGGTGATCATGACGTATAAATACGATGTCAAAGGGGAACAGTTGAGCAGTTAGCACGCTTACTGACGGCGATGGTACAAGTGTAAAAGTTTGTGTTCGGGGGAGTGTCCACTAATCTGGTCTAATTAGCTTAGTTAAGTGTTAATCTAGTGACTCTAATTAAAAAGGTAACGTGGCTTAATTAGAGCATCTCCAAGGGAGTTGCTATCTTTCTCTCTATCTTCATATTTAGCAAAAGGCAGATGAAAACCTCCTCCAACCGGTTCTCCATCCCTATCTCTACCCTGGATCCCGTTCTCCATCTCGCCGAGCTCGTTCCCCATACTTGGTGAGACGGCTTTGCTCTGCATCCTCCAACCGCTTGTGCATGGAGCTCTCCTTCCCACCACCATCTCCAGCAGCTGTAGCCTCTTTCCGGTCGCCTCGTCTTCTACAGCAACAAAGAGCACATCCGTCATCTCCAGCATAACCGCCTCACTCGCCATGCCGGATCCAGCCCACGGTCAGGCGGAGCAGTCTGCAGGTGAACCCGGAGCTCGCGGTCAGCCGGATCCCAGCACGACCGCCTCCCTCACTACGCCATATCCAGCCAGAGGAGCAGCCCCTCGTCTCATCGAATCCAACCCAAGATCCGGCGGAGCGGCCTGCAGGGAGGAAGCCGAAGCTTGCGGTTGGCCGGATCCTAGCACCATCTCCTCCCTAGCCGCGCTGGATCCAACAACAGAGAGCATCCCTCTTGCGATTCATCTCCTGAGAGCCACCCTCGTCTCGTCCATCCCCCAACCTCGTCGCAGCCGATCTTATGTACGGATTCCCCTACACTAACCGCAGATCTTTGGTAGATTCGTCTGAGATGATTTAGTTATGACTTGATTTTGTGGATGGTGTGCTGTTGGTCCATGGATCTTGTCTTTGCGATTACGGTTCATGATTCATGGATCTAGGGCGTGTAGGCATATACCTAAATCATCTTGATTAGGGACCGAGCTCATTTTTCATGTCGATGGTAAGAATCCGATGGCGCCATATACTGATAGTTCAGTTCTAGCTAGTTCCCATGCTAAAACAAAGCAAGCCTTCTTACATAACACAAGTTCTACAACATGTGGCTGAAATATTTATCTATACTTTGGATCAAAGCATGCATCTTAGTGACCACTCTTGTTGCAAGAATTGAAGGGATACATGATTGGGATTCCATGCTCTGATTAAATCAAAAGGAAAGTAATCTTCTATGTCGGAGAGTTTTAGTATTACTTGGCAAGCATCTGCATCAACCTGGGTCGCCAATTATTCTAGTGGCTTACACTGTCTGGAAAGGCCATGCTAATTACAGCGAAACTACTAGCCAGTTGATTATGCTCAAGTACCATCAAAGAAAGCCATGCATTTCGTAATCTCTCCTTGCCCTAATTAATTGCCACTCAGTGAATCACACTGGGCTTTAGGCTTTTAGCCATCGACTGGAAAAAAAAAGAAACAATTTTGGGGTCATTCTGGATTCTTCAAACAACAACTAAGGAAGCCCAACCATGCATTGGTCAGCTTCCTTTTGCTCTGTTGATCTGGATGGCATGGCATCTTTTAAGCAAGATGTCATCATTATCAATTCCTACGGTTGGAAATTGTTGTGTTGATCTGAATAGTACTTGGGCATTTTTAACTTTTGATCTTGTGATTATAATTCATGCCTATGATATCTTGTGCATCTTCCATGTTATTTAGATAGAAGTTCTTTCTAGTGGTACAAGATGTTGACAGTAGGATAGCCAATGTTGCAGAGTGTTTTTTATGGGATATGATTTAATTGCCAACAGAACAGATTTAAGTTTTTATGGTATCACCTCATATTGTCTCACTTTTTTTCTTTCATGGCTGAGCAAGAAGGTTAGTTTGAGTTTCAGCTTGGATCTTGACCGGATTAAAATGATTATTCTCGATCATGGTGAACTGTTGTTAATCTGATATGCATGGGCACATGTTTTTTTTTCCATGGATTTAACTCTGGAATATTCATTTCACTGGCTGCCTTGCAATTGGTAGTTAATTAAATATTCTTGTTCTTTATTGTTTCTGTCATAATCCAGTCATATCTGCTTGATTTGCTCAAAGAGATATAGAGATAGTCCCTAGTTCCTATGTGTTAGATTGTTTTGTTGTGGCAGAGCAATTTTTAAGGTACCGTTCTCTTTTGTTTTGCTGCACTCCCTAGTCCAACTGCTCAACATGCTATCTGAACTATTTGTGTTTTATCTGTACTGAGCATGGATTTGGTGTAGGAATAGTTTCAGTGATGGATAATGAAGCAAAGAAAAATAATGAAGGTTGGATATGGATAATTAAAGAGTTAGAAGGGAGAATAAGTGTTATTAAGAATTTAGCCTTAGATAATTTATCTCCAGTATCCTATTCTTGCTTAGATGATATGGACCTAGTGCTACTTCAAATATAACAACTAGCAGACGCCCTTGAGTAAGTTGGGATGCAATCAAAGGAGTTGTTTGCAAGAGAAGCGATAGACCTGAGCAAGAGGAGAGCTAAGACAACATTGACCTCGATGATCGTATCCCATGCGACTACGAGAGCGATCATAGTGGTAAACGTGATTTTTAGCAGTATTGTGAAAATGAGGGGATTGATTTCGATAATGATGATTCTGGTAACGAAAATTTAAAGAAAATATGGATGTAAAACTGTAAAGTAGATTAAGGCCCTGTTTAGTTGGGCTCTTCGATATCTTTTCACTAAAAAAAGCTGCAACCCAACCAAATGGCAAGTTTTAGAGCAGCTTTTGCCAACAGTGGCTGTGGGTTTTGTAGTGTAAATTCAGCTATTTGGAAAAACTGTCTTTCCCTAGCTTTTGCAATGTGCTGAAGTTTCAAGGCTCATTTCCCAAAATGTTGTACATGGTTTGAATCAACTCAAAGCTATATGTTCACTTTTCCACAGTTACAACGGCTTTTTCAGACAGTCAGCCAACAGCAAGTTTGTCAACAGCTATAACTCAACCAAACAGGCTCTAAGAATCTAAGTACTACTATTTAATGATGTATTTTGTATCGCTGTTATAACAATTATGATATTTATGTGATGTACTGTTGTCTTCTATTAAGTATATGCCATATGGAAGTCAACTATCTTATCATCTTGTGCTTCACACAATACATATTATGGATTTGTATTATATTTACTTGTTGAATTAACTTGTGCTTCACACAATACAGATTATGGATTCGTTTTATATTAACTTGTTAAATGAGGGAATTGACGATGCGGCTTGGGATGAGACCTAAAATTGTAGCCCCGTTGAGGAGCAGTAGTGGCCAATTCAACAAGATGTTCCACTCTACAAGAGTATCAGCAAGAGATCAAAGAACTCCAACGATAAGGAAGATGAAATGTTAGTGTCAGCGCGGATGAATATAAGTATGGATGCATCACAAGATAATGAACCGTCTTGCTCAATTTAGTGGAAGAGAATCCATGCTTACTTTCACGAGGACAGGGGCTTAGAGTCGGACTGTTCCTAAAATTCTCTTCTGCACCGTTGGTCAGCAATTCAAGAACATGTTAACAAATTATGTGGGTGTTATGACCGGATTTTGCCAAGATGGCAAAGCGAGGTGATGGAACAAGATAAAGTTATTTCATATATTCATAATTTGCTCCTCATTGCATATGTCGCTTGCTTGTTTTGTAATACATATTTAGTTTTACAGATTATTTAGGGTTGTGTTGTGTATAAGGAAGAAGAGGGCAAAACTTTTTAATATTTGCACTGTTGGAATGTTTTACGGCACCATCCTAAGTGGACTGAAAGGTTATCATAAAAGAAGTATAAGGTGAGCTCTAACTCAAGTCTTGGTACTTCAAGCCATATTAGTAGCAATGTTAGCCCTTTGGATACTGAAAGAGATGCTCCAACTCCTCAAAAGGAGCCGTTCACAAGACCAACTAGTAAGAAGGCAGAGAAAGAACGTATAAGTCGAATAAAAGTTCAAGCAGGAGCACTGGAGGGGTAGCATTTATATGGAGGCTTTAGATAATATTTGGTCCAAGAAGAGAGAGATGGGTATCCAGAAAGAACGGAAAA
This sequence comes from Stipa capillata, assembly GCA_019208055.1. NCBI lineage: Eukaryota > Viridiplantae > Streptophyta > Magnoliopsida > Poales > Poaceae > Stipa > Stipa capillata. The sequence goes on along the minus strand of JAGXJF010005093.1, from coordinate 7,571 downwards.
AGATGAGCAATACAAATCAGCATATGCACAAGAGCAAGAGAAGGTTGCAAATCAGAAACATATGATTGCGATAGAGCAAGAGAAGTTAGAATTGAAGAGAATGATGGATGATGAGAGAATTATGAGGATGGACATTGGTTCTATGTCCGAGCCACATCAAATGTGCTATTTGAGCCTTCAAAGGGAGATCATAGCTCATCGATGCAATAGATCAGGATGAGTTTGAATTAATTGTATGCACTACTACCCTATTATGTCTATATAATGTGGTGAGGCTCATGTTTGGACATAATATTATGTTTATGTACTGTGATGAGACTACTATTTGGACACAGTATAAGTTGCTTTATTTAACTCGAAATACATTAAGAAACTCGAAATATGTTATGAATTCTAAAGACACTACAGATATTGTTGAACTACATCCCTCCATGACGTTCTGACAGGTGCTCCACTAGATCAGCTTGAAGCCGAGAGTGAGCTTGCCTATTTCTAATAGAATGATGAGTTTAAATAAATTCATACAGTTTAGGCGTATGCTCGTGAGAAACATTCACATTTTCTCCCACTCCATCTAATGGAAGTCATGAAGGCATTCATCTCGCTCGTCTTCTAGTATCATGTTATGCATGATGACATATGCAGTCGTGATCTCTCGGAGTGTGTCTTGATCTTAGAAACGAGTTTGTCCTCGAACAATGACAAAACGAGCTTGTAGAACTCCGAAGACTTGTTCCACTTGATTCTTGAGCTTGGGAGAAATATTTCTTCTTATTGCCTTGTGGAAATGGTATGGTCTTCACAAATGTTGCCCATCTAGGATATATGCCATCGGCAAGGTAGTATCTCATTGTGTGGTTGTGGCTTTTGATGATAAAATTAACTTTTAGAGCTTCTCCTTTAGCTAACCTTGCAAAGAGAGGAAAATGATGAAAAACACTAATATCATTATGAGACCCAAGTAAAACAAAAAAACATGTCAAATCTAGAGATCTTGCGAAGCAACGGCTTCTACAATGATTGTGGGCTCGTGCACATGCTAGGGATACATGCCTTGCTATGATGCAGGACAATTTTTCCACTTCCAATACATGCAATATATACTACCTAGCATGCCGAGAAAACATCTTTCCTCTCCAATGGCAAGTAGTATCGTTCTATTTAGATATCTCAAGTACTCATCTTTGAAAACTTCAATAATTGCTTTGACAAATTTTTTTAGGCTCTCTGTAGCAGTGTTTTCCCCAATCCAAACATAATTATCTATTGCATCCGCTGCTACTCCATATGCTAGCATTTGAAATGTTGCAATAATCTTCTGCAAAGAAGATAACCCAAACACTCTAGCCCTATCCTCTTTTCTACACAAAATATGCATCATGCACTTATGTGGCTTGCAATACACACAAAAAGAGAACGACCCAACCTAAACCTGTGCTGAAAAGAACAAGGAGACATGGACAAGAGGATCAACAAATAGGGCTAAACAAAATATGGAATAATTGTAAACCCTCGTCGAAAGAGTGTTAGCCCGTACATCTAGGATTCTACAAAGTAGTCTTGGTATAATCTAGAATGTTTGGTTTCTCTATTGCATTGGATTAAAGTCCACGTATAGAACCGTCATGACGTAGAACATTCATAAACTCATGATGTCTGTATGCTGGGTATGCTAGCAAGAAGCAATTTGTCATCGTCATCGGGCGACGACGTATTCAAGAGAGATTGTAGGAGTGATGAGTTGGGATAACTCATTCGGACGTGTAAGAGTGAAGAGTTGCAAAAAGCAATACCTAGGAAGAGTAAATAGTCTTGTATATGTAGACCATAAAAATACAGCTATTATAAAATATAGCCATTATAAAATATAGCCCTTACATATATAGCCATTATAAATATAGTCATTACAAGTGTAACCGTTAGAAATATAATCGTTACAAATAATGCTGTTATAATTACAAATATTGATGTTTGAAGTATAGCCATTTGAATTTGGCTGTCATAAATATTTTCATTATAAAAATAGCCGTTATAATTATACCTGTTATAAATAGAGCCGTTTGAAATATTTTGTTAGTTATAAGATATCAATAAAAGATAAAAGCATCTTCAAGAGATTCCCTATCTCCTCCCTATAGCTAAATTTAGCAATTATGAGCAACATACCTCCTCCAAAAGCTTGTCCATCCCCTCCATCCGGGTGGTCGTTCCCCGTCTCTAGCCAACTTGCCGCGTTCTCCATCCCCCAACTGCTTCACACGGAGCTCTCCCTCACACCACCCTCCAACGGTCGCATCCTCGTTCCCATCGGCTCATCTTCTACACCAACAGCACGAGCGCCTTCCTCGTTCCCGTCAGCTTGTCCCGGGTGACGGCTGCGGGGGATGGCGAGATGGGGCGGACACTGATGTGGAAGGAACGGGAGAACAGCAAGCGGCAGGAGTAGAGGCGGCGAGCCATCGCGGCCAAGATCTTCACGTGCCTCTGTGCGCTCGCGAACTACAAGCTCCCCAAGCACTGCGGCAACAATGAGGTGTTGAAGAAGCTTTGCCACGAGGCCGGGTGGGTTGTCGAGGACGACAGTACCAACCATCGCAAGGTGACAGCTGGTTTTTTCTAGTCTCTAGGTCTCAGCTTGATCCCCTGTTTTGTTCTCTCTCTCCCTATTTTCTGGATCTTGGTTGTGTAGATCTGGATAGAGCTGACGTTGAACTTCTTGTTTGGTTCATGGATGTAGGGATACAAGCCGTCGTTGTCGGGGCCGTGTCGGCGGTCATGAGCCCCACCCATGGCCGCTGGCACGAGCACCCGGACATGATACCGGAGTGCGACGAGTCGGACGTATCCACGGTGAACTCCGGCCGGTGGATCAGCTTCCAGATGGCCACGACGACATCGGCGTCCCCCGCATGCAACCTCGTTGACCCAGGCGCCTCCAGCTCGTATTAATTCTTGCAGGTTACTTGTAAATTCTGAGATTTTGGTTTGAGTTAATTGGTGCCAGATGATTAATTGAATGCATTTCTTCGTCAGCAATGCTAGCATTATGTTGATCAGTTCGTGTCCTCAAACAAAATTTGCTGGTCATACCTGTCACGACCCCGATTTTTGGAGCCGCGAGATATGCCCGCAATTGCCCAGGAGTTTCTCAATTGCGGACGTAGAGCAGGTACATCACAACACATCGATTGAACAAACAAACTTTATTACAGAACTAGAAAATTACGCTTAGCAACAGTTAAGTTTACAAGGACTGGGGCATCCGAGCCCAAAGCTTATATTACAAACAAAATGGACCTATCCCACAGGCACCTCGAGCGCGGATAAGACCTAAAACTCATATTCGTCTCCATAGAAGATTTCCTTATCAAACGATTCATCTTCATTAACCTGTGCATCTGAGAGGGTTGGTGCAGTAATGAGTACGCGACGTACTCAGCAAGCCACGTTGGGAATTTATGCTACTAGCTACATGCTCTTGGATTTCAAGGAGGGGCGTTTGGCTTAATGTCTGGTGGATGCATAACCCTAATCTCCGCCTAAGCGATTAAAATCTCATCATTAAAAGATTTTAGCTACGAATCATTCTTTTTAGCAACCCTGCCGGGTCATCATCAGATTCAACTAAACATCATTAATTTTCTACTTGTGCCTTGTACCGAGAATCACCTCTAAACATAGCTTCATTAACCGGAAGCACGGCGTATTCGAATACCTTTTGATTTTAACTCTGCAGAGTGGCTCAACTTTACCCACATGATACCCGTACCTCTTGGTGTCAGTGCAGTCATACACACGCCCTTCGGTGTGTCGACAGAGGTAGATTAACAAGGCTTTTTATCTGCTCTATCTTTTGAAGTTTCTACCCAGGAACACTACGTCACTCGCTCTCCCGGGAGCCGACGAGCCAGTGTCAACTTCGCGATCCGGGAGCTGGTGAGTTCCAGGTGTGATTTCTCAATAAATGGACTATCACTTCATTCGCTTCTGCGGGCCTTCCAAAGAAGTGGAATGGCAAGCTAGTCTGCAGTCGTTCAGCAGGTAGAGCAGATTTACTAGGCCAGGCTCAACAAGTCAAACATATGGTTGAGCGGTTCTATGTTCATCACTAAGCACAAGGGTCTTGTCCTTAACTGCCCGAGTAAGACAATCCACCCGATTACCCTTACTCCACAGAAGGGGCATGACTGCACAATCAATACTTGAAGGGCCCCATCTTCTCTGTCCCCTACCGTCGGCATTTCTCTTTAAAACACATACACCAAGTTTTGAGCTAGGGTTACCAATATTCCTGAATATTATCTAGCCTAGCCTCTAATGCCGGTGAAGGATACTGATATAACTTATTTTCATCCTAAGGTTATCAAGGTGAATATGGTCTACAAAAATTAACTGGGTTGTGGGGTGGTAGGTGATATCTACACATTCATGTTATTCAAAGATAACACGTATAAATTTAACATGCAAAAATTAATAACTAGACTAGTAATACAGTAAATAGCATGGCATGTGGGTTCAACATGAACAAGAAGTGTGACTTGCCTACTGCACTGAGGTCGGTTGTGTCGAAGTCTTCCAAAAACCTTCGCCTTCGGGGTCCTTGCTCAACGTCGGATCGTCACTATCGTTTCCTAGTTGCAAAAAGATCCAAGCACACAAATATATATATATAAGTCCGGGCTCGACGAATGCGAGCTGGGAGCAATTTAATTTAATTTGAAAATAATACTAAAATAAGATGTGGGGTGGGAGGTCGGAATAGGAGGGTTGAAAGGATGGAAGGAAGATATAGGACACGAGTTAGGGTTTCAGAGAAAAGTCGGGGTATATATGGGTTAAGAGGGTTTTGTGGGTATCGGATGTTAAAAAGTGGGAATTTGGAGGAATAGAGTGGAAAATTGGAATCGTGTTGTCGAGATGATCGAAACGGTATATAATAGGGTTTTTAGGGTTTCGGGCCTAACAAGTCGGGCTCGGCCCGTAAAATAATATTGGGCCCATTAGGGCCCTCGGGTTGGGCTGAAAATGGGCTGGGTTGGACTTTGGCTGGGCTAAACATGGACTTGGGCTTGGGTTGGGCTCAACAGAAAATAAAAATAAAAATAAAAGAAAAATGATTTTTATGCGAGGTGGGCTCAATTTGGCTCGGGTCATGGGCTGTTGTCGGGCTGCTATTGGGCTTCGTCCTGTTAAGAAAAAGAAATAAAAGAAAAAGAAAAGAGGAAATGGGCCAGCCTTCGGCCTGCTTCGCTTGGGACTGGCCCGATAAGAGAAATAGGCCGGCCTGTTAGCGGGAGGGGTTGGCGGCCTAGTCGGGAAAGGGGAAAACAGGGGAGGAGGGGCGAGGGAGGTGGCCTCCGGCGACGGAGATGAAATCCATTGCTGGTGAGGCTTGCCGGCATGAATTGATTGCTCGGGCAGGGGGTACAGAGGGTGGGGAACCCATTTTCGAGGTAAAATCGACGAGCTTCTACGGGAATTAGGGCTGGCGATAGAGAGGGGAATTAGGGGGAAACAGCCGCTGGTGACGGAGGAGGAATTGCTCGCTGGTGGCGCTTGCCGGATGAAATTGAACAGTCGGGGGGCATCTAAGGGAGGTTGGGGTTCCATTTTGGTAGAAAACAGGGTAGTTCGCGTGGCGATTTAGGCTGGCGACGGGAGGGGCGGCTCGGGTATACCTCAACGGAGATGAGGCGGATGGTGGTGACTTCGCCGTGGTTCGGGAAGGAGGGAAAACGCGGTCGGGGAGGCTCTGGAAAGGTAGCGGTGCTCGGGAGCTTGAAGATGGTGAAGAGAGGCTCGGAGGGAGGATCCCCGTGGGGATTTATAAGAACGGGAAGCGGTGGCCGAGCGGGACGGGAGCGGCGACATGGAGGGAGTAAACGGCGGGGCGCAGAGAGGAGAGGAGGAAAGGATTGACGTGTGGAAAAACGGACTCGGGAGCTGAGCTGCTGCAGAGCGTGGGGTTTATCCCGTTACCGGAGTTAAGCGGCGAGCGGTGGCACGGGCGGCGTGACGGGACGGCGTCAGGAGGAAGAACGGGAGGTAGGTGAAGAAGATGCTGGGCCGAGTGATGATGACATGGCACCCGGGTATCATCATGGAGGACAAATCTGGCCCTCTGGCCATAGGGCGGGCCGGGCCGACTACTCGGAGTCCGACTCCTACACGGAGGCGCCTCACCAACGTGGAGTACAAGACATGGACTAATACCTGCCCGGCATACTCGGAATCTGTTGTAACTAGTTAGGAAACCAATCTGTTAACCGATCCGGATTCTTGTAACCCTATCCCGGTCGCCTATATAAGACCTGGTAGGGGACCTCCGATCGGGAAGCCTCTTTAGTCATAGACAATCTCCATTGTTTCATAGCTCAAGCCACCTCGAGATCGATCCTTGAGGGCTTGCGGCACTCGGGATTCAAGCTATACTAGCCACCGAACACAGGACGTAGGGTATTACCTCTCCACGAGGGCCTGAACCTGTCTAAATCCTGTCTCCCGTGTGCACCCATCCGGATTTGCTGTGCTCACACCACCCCATATTCAGTATTGCCGAAATAATACTCCGACAGTTGGCGCGCCAGATAGGGGAGGTGCGCATAGATCCATCTACACGAATCTGGATGGGTTTCATCAGCAACAACGACGTTTTCGTCCGAGGAAGCATCATGAGATTCGCCCTCATGGACGCTATTCCGGACCCTGGACAGCTTTTCCAATTCGAAAAGTTGAACTTTATCGCCGACAAGGTCGGCAAACTCCACCTCTGCTACTCGGCAGCGCGTCGATCAGCAGAGGCTCCATCAGCGTCTCGGCGCGGACTCGTCCCTGAATCCGTGCCTTCGGCTCCTCTCCCCAGGGACGAGGTTATGCCGAGATCGGAACTGCCGTCCACATACAAGTTTACGCCCGTCGAACAGACATCCTGACTGGTGGACGCCATCGACTCTCTCCTTCCCGTCCTCGAGTATAAGTCGGACGAGTACGAGAGCTCCGGTAGTCATCACCCGTCCCGGGAGGTCTTCATGGCTAACCTCGAGTCACCGGACAACGACGGTGGCTGATCAGCCCCCATTGTTGATCAAACGCCGACTGAGCTTGAAGCCACTCGACTCCGTCTCCTCGCCAAGGAGGAGGAGTTGATTGAGCAGCAAACCAGGCTCGCTCGTCAATGCAACGAACAACTGCGCAATGACGACATGAGGGCTCGAGAACGTCAAGTCCATAACGAGTTCCGCATGCGTGAGAAGGACGGGGTTCCAATATTCCCGCTTCCTAGTCATAACATCGTCACGGCCACGATGGCGGCACACACCATTAATATCCCCGAAGGCATCCCAGGACACGACGAACTTCGGCGACTCCGCGTCCTGCTAGAGGAAATAGCCCTTCAGCAGGCCGAAGCCTCAGGGGACTGCGCGGGCTCTTCAGCAGGTGCTAGGAGCCGGCGCTCTACCCCTCCGAGAAGTCCGCCCACCATGGGAGGTCACCACACAAGTCCCGACCGTCGTCAGCCGGCCGGAGCGGTTCACGAGCAACTCGGGCCCAATCGTGATGCCGGGGCACCA